>OY720632.1:152931985-153306308 GCA_963169105.1 Ceriagrion tenellum | reverse complement strand
CATTTTTGCTACATTGTAAGTGAAGAAGTGCTTTAAGTAATGTATAATGCTGCGCTATAATTTATCGTGGGCTTTTTGTGGTTCTTGCCCTTGAATCACTCGGAACGTGATAGATTTTTAGGGTTTGATGAATATGCATACTAGAAAAGAAATTATTTTTCGCTCTTCTTATTTCAATATTCTCATCAATATTAACCAAACAGTTCATTGATTTTATTCTCAGTAACACTTTGAAAGGATGAAAAAAATCATCATTTGGCGCTCTGGTTTGCATCCTAAAACTTTTATCCGGTTGAGACCATGGAGTAACGTTGTGGTATTTCAGGAATCTCCTGCCGGAAACATGACTTTTACCCCCCGTTACGTCAGCAGTTGGTGATACGAAGATTGGGTGGGAAATTTGGCCTCACGGTTCTCGTCCATAGCCTAGCCATTTCTCTTCCCTTTCTTTAACTTGTTGCGTTATCAATGTGACGTGTCTACTTTTGGCCTTATTTCACAGCACTTGCGTATAATTCTTCTTACGCTAATCTACTTCTGGATTCTCGTGTGCCTTTTAAGAGATGCTTCTTATCTCTCTCGATTTCTCTATCAGTGAAAGCAAACAGTGCGCCCCACCGATGCATGCCGGTCGCCTCAACAGCCGGCGATACCGTATTTGAGTTTTCATTCTTTGCGCCTCCGCTGCCCTGGTGTTTTGCCCATCAACAGTCTATTAATTCCGTTAGTTTTTGCTACCTTTATTCCTTCCCCCCCCCCTGCATTTTAAGAGAGGTAATTCTTGTCGGTACACAATATGAATTTCACACTGCCATTCAAAAGACCGCTGTACTCACGACCTCTTTACACGGTACATTTTATTGTACAAACGAATGTATCATAGCATGTACAAGAAACTGAATGGAAATTGTGTTGGGACTATTCGTCGTGATTCATCATTCTTTCAGTCAATCATATAATTTTCCGCTTTACATGGTATAATTTTCCTCATGCAAGAGTTCGTACTTTCGTTTGTAAAATAAAATGTACCGTGTAAAGCGGCCTTCACCCATGTGTCACACTGCTGGTTTCTCTATGTTTTCTTTTTCGTATTTGAGTAATGCGTCCACTTATCGTGATGAAATTAGTCACGAAGAAAAGATGGAAGTTTTCACCCTGATATTTAACTAATTTTCTTAACTATTATGTAAAGTTCATCTCTATATAACTTCTAGCTTCCACCAAAAACTCATTATTTTGTGATGATTTCATTCGCGATCGGATTTTTGTTCTATTCTCCCATGTGTCATTGAAATGTTAATTTTAAGAATACTTTTTATACTCTAATGCCGTTTTTTCCCAAAGTACTATGTAATAGCGGTCAAAAGTACTTGAATTTGCCATAATATTTTGGCCTTACGATACTTAGCATTAAAAAGAAACCACAAAATACTTTACCTCATGAAAAAAGGACTAATTTGTGCATAAAGCTCATTATTTTTCCGTAATCTCATTAGCTCTCTACTATTATCGGTGGTAAATTACTTAGAAAAACGAATGGCGGAAACCGCCGCCAGGAGATTTAATATTTACGCAGTATTAATTTTTTTCTAATCGCGGAAGGATTGCGGATCGCGGAAGGAATGACAACCTGAAGGCATAGAAGGAATTTCCAACGTTGCTCAAACTTAGAATCTGCTTTTAATGATTGGAAAGAGTGGCGAACGAATTCCTCTCCGTATTCTTACGCATCTATCTCCCGATTGCGTCAAAGAGACAGCTTTCGGTGGCCGACGGTGAGTCACAGACACGCATTCGGAATACGAATTCGACGGGGAAATCCCGCGGATCGCGGCCGCGAGCCCGCGGATAATTTCACATGGAGATACAATTTCACGGATATTCCATGCTTAGCAATGGCGTAGATGGGAATAGTTCATATCTGGAGGGGGGGTCGATATTTTATGAATTGATTTTGTCTATTCCGCAGAAACATTAAAATCATTTTCAAACTTTTGAGGACATGGTTATAGCCAGGTTCCTCCGAAAAATACGGCGAATTTTACTGATATTATTGGGATTCAAGTACTTAAATTTCTTTTATATGTAGGGCAACTTAGTCCAATTCGTAGGAAATTTAGCCGGAAAACAAGTATACTTGGCTGCTCATGACGTGCAGGCAGAGGTAAAACTCCGGTCTATGCTCCGGTTGATGCCTTTTATCCGCACGGATACTTCAGTCCGTGCTTCTCGGGTGCTGTACACATGTGCGATCGATAGAAAATACTCATCCGAGCGATATTTCCTTTGCATCTGCGTCAAAAGGCGTTTAAAAATCCAATGATATCCAAAAGCTTCTAGATATGTAAAAGTTTTCACGATATATTTACCTCTACACCGTCCCGATATATTTCCCTCATTTAAGACTGTGACTACAAATTCCCTGGAAATAAGTATTATGTTGAAGGTTAGAACAATGCCAGCAACTTTCTACTTCTTCACTTTTATTGTCGTGCTGAATTCCACTGAGGAAACAGTCATTCGTCATTACCTGAGGCTCGAACCCTGATACTTCGATATTGCGGCGAGTGCAATAGACAGTTAAGCTAACAAGGCGTCGATCTCCAATTTTTAAAGGGCTCCAAAGGACTGCTCACGACTGCCGGATGTGTGGCACAGGGTGAATCCAAGCTAGACAATATCCATATTAATTAAATGTCAAACCCAGCAAGCATAGTGGTGGAAGAGCAATAGGTAGTCCACGTTTTGGTGAAAGTTCTCCCTCTGCCACACATCATTGAGGTAACTTGCTGAATTGTCTGTAGATGTAGCATCTTTATGTAAGCACCGAAGCTACGTCGCGTGACCACTCATCCTTAGAGAGGGAAACAATTACCTCTTTATTACGAAGAGCCACTAAAAGCGTTGGGAGGATTATGTGGGGAGTGGATGAGGAAAGACGGTAAGGGTGATGAGCGGGGGGAAAAAAAGATAAGGGAAGCTTACGCGGTTAGCGCACCGAAAAACACAACTGCGCTACGCTACCTTGCCATTCGACGCGAAAATATGAAGGGGGTTATAGTAACGGCGGGGAGGAAAGTAGGGGAAAGAGCGGAACGGAAGAGATGACGGAGTATGGGCAGTGAGGGGGGAGAGGGGAAGGAGAGAGGAACCCGATGACGTGAGGTCGAGCCCGCGGAGTGGGAGGGGAACGGAGGGGAAGTTGAGGTATACGCCGGGCATGAGGAGAGGAGAAACCGGTAGAAGGGGGAGGGGGAGAAAGAAAGAAGGGGTTGAGTTAGTCTTTTTGTCGCGCGAGAGGGGAAGTATGTGGCAGAGGAAGTAGTTGGACCCACCCCCTTTCCCCTCCCACCCCTATCAAAGGAGAGGTTCGTTCTGTAGCCTTTCGTGAAGGCAAGTCGGTGTTAAGTCGTCTTGGCCTTATGCGGTGGACGTATATACTCGTGTGCCCACGCCCCTCCGCTTACGTCGTCTTGTGCGAAGGGGGAGAGGGGAAGCCACCACGAAAGTAGGGGGAAATGAAGGCATGGGAGCAGGGGAGGGAGTTTCGTGTCGGCTCGGAGTGGAATATCTCTGGGTGGGAAACAGGTATAAACGTCTGGCCGGTGGGAAAGGAGGGAGGAGGGGCGAAGTGAGGAGGCCTCGTGGACAAAGACGGTTGAGGCGCGATGTCGTGTGTGTGTGTGCAGGAAGGAAGGCTACGGGCATACCTACGGATGTGGAGGAAGGAAGGAAACTCGTGCTTTTGAGAGAGGGTATAAAGCTTAGGATACGACTCCGAGACGGGAGGGAGAAGGTTGGGGAGTGTGAGGACCCTCTGACGAGTTCAGGGGAGGCAGAAGATGGAGAGGGGGGAAGGGGACCGTAGGGGGGGAGGGGAGGTGGAATAGCGGAGGGGAAGGTTTGAGCTGCCAGCCCCTCCAAACCAGTGTGAGAGAGCTGTGCGGTGGAAGAGGTCTGTGCGGTTATAAGTTTGGTATGAGGGAAGCGGGAAGGTAGGGGTGGAATATTGTGTGTGTGTGTGTGTTAGGAGAGGGAACAAACGGGGGTTGGGAAGACTTTTATTTTATTATTTATTTCATTTTTTCCTCGCGGCCAGTCTGTGAAAGGGTGGGGGAGGGTTTTTCTGTATTAGGAGGTGGGGTGAAATATTTGTGAGGGGGATGTGTGGGGAGGGGTAAGGATTCATCCCTTCCCTCTTTTTCTCTATATTTCTCCTCCCTTACACCCCTCCGCCGCTCCCCTCCGATACACGCTGCCCCCTTTCCCGAAGCGCTCACGAATGTAGTTTCTGTGCAAGTGGTCGACTAGTCGTTTTCTTCCCTCGGACACCAATCGGGATCCGTCAGTTGGTGGCTCTCCGCTGCCGGGTGAGGTCGTTCTGGCGCAGTGATAGCGGTCTTTTGTCCGTCGCTCGTGACTGTATCCCTCTTTCGCCGTCGCCGTATCCCCCACGAGGGAAGAGACAGAACGTACACACCGAGACGGCATTTGCATTCTGGTTCGTCCGAGTGTTTTGTTTCGGCCTGTTTGGTTGGGATTTTATTGAGAAAAAGTGTTAGCGTGCCTGGTGTGGTTTTCTTTCTTCTCCATTGAAGGACGGACACGCGAATTTCCATTCGTTGGGTCGGAGAGAATTTTTGTATACACCTTGGACTCTGATTAGGGCACAAGCAAAGATAGTGAAAGGGGTCTTAAATTGTTTTTGAGAGGGAGGAGAGTTTTTTGCCAGCGTCGAACAAATATCAGCCCTCAGGATTTTCTCCCGGCATTACGTCGAAAACTCGAGGTGGACGAAAGTCGTGTTTTCATATCCGAATCATTGTGAGTTTTTTTGAGGGAAGAAGGGATTGCCTGGCGACTCTGCATACCCGCTCATCACCGACCACTACTGTCTTCGACACCGAGGGATTTTATACTCTTAATACGAGGTGAGTAACTCGTTATTCTTTTTTGCTTCCTTCGCGCACGTTCTCTCCGGAGTGAAGGGAAGCCATCCCTCCGAGACAAGACAGCTCAGTGCAAGCCGAGCAAGGTTTTTATTTGGTTTTTGGCGGGAATTCCGTGAAAGTGCCTCGAGACGCCTTTTGAGCAGTATTTTTTCGCCCCGTTACTGGTTCGGCGACCTGTCCTGTGGCTGCTTGTTGCTCCTTTTCCCTCGGAATTGTGGGTAAGGGAAGACGTCGATTTGCGAGACAGATGTCGAAGGCAACTCCCACCTCGCTATCGCATCCCCGGAATGACTCTTGTTTCTAAAAGTTTCCTGGAGTGTGGTTTTGAGAATAACAAAACGATGAGGATGCTCCTTTGACGTACTCGGTTTCCTGCTGACGACACTTTTATGTGCTATTCGTCGGCAAATGTGGTGAATGAGTGTTGCTTCAGTGCCGGCACTCGTCTTCGAAAGCAATTTTCTGTTTCAGTTTGCGTTATGACGACTTTATTTGTTTCTCATTCGATCGAGCGTCTTTCATTTTGGGTCGTAGATCTTACGTTTTTGGTAAATATTGCCATCTAACCCCGTAAAATTCAAAATCTAATATCTGTGAGCTTGCTTGTTGCGCGTGGTGTCGACGAATTTCGCACGGCATTTGTCGCGCGGAAATTCAAAATGAAGTTTACTCCCAGGAATGAGTCCCGTCTTTTCGTTCACTTACATTTGTGTCTGTGAGTGTTTTTCTGTGCGTACATAATCGGAATCTTAATACTGTTGATCTTGGCACATTGTTGGGATCTCATTTATAAAATTGTATATCGTTTAAACCAGGAAAAGCATAAATTGTAGCACAAGTGTGACGTCTGAATACGTGAAATGCTATCACAGTTTCATGTAACTATGTTTATGAACTCATTAGTTGTAAATTCTTATTAAAATTGGGGGTTACTTGCGATGATTATCCCTGAAGAATGTCTGAACATTGAGGTTGATGAGATCGATCGCGAGTTATCGTCCTGAGGGAGACACTCAAGGACTCATCTCTGCAAATGCTTGATATATTCCTTGTTCCTCCGTTCCTTACGTTGCATTGTTCATACTATGTAGCGAGTGTCATTTTTAGTGATTAATTAATGCATAAAGATTAGAAGATATCTTTTAAAATTTAGCGATGGTAGTGTTTCTTATTCTCTCGATATCGGACGTTGGCTACGATGTCTCGTCGTTCAAGTTAGTTTATTGATCATCTAGTTTCTGACCAACTGTCGCGTGTAGAAAATGTTTCCCAGTAATAGCTCTTGCGTTGTTTCCCCTATTAGTGGATTTCTTGCTGTGAGTTACTGAATTTTTAACGTCTTGTACCAAATATCATTTCTTGCTGTATTACAGGCAATGTTTAAGTCTCTCTTCCTCTCTGGGCAGTATACTCCTGAAGACCGATTGCATCCTTAATCAAAGTTACATATTCTGAACCTCCTCTGAGTGTTATCGATTTATGTCCTTTCTCATTTCCTATTTCTGGCATCAAATGGTAAACATCAATACCAACCCTAGCATATCCAAGTTTCGCTTTCAGTCAACGAAAGCCTCGTGGATTTGCATCCGCAGCTTTGTTTTCGTTTGTTATAATTAATGCCGTCACTGTATTACTCCCTTTCTCGCGTAGTACTGAAAGTGCCAATTTTGTCCAGAAGTTAATCGACTCTGTTGTGTGACGTCTTTTTCTCATCAAGTGTAACTGTTCGAGGGCTGCTATCAGCTGTAACAATTCCTACCCCCTGTTACAATTCCTATTCCTCTATTCTCTTGTTTTCTTTCTATTTCAATGAAATTTGGATCTGTTATGTCTGAGTCATGGGATATTCGTCTCGTCAATCGTCGAGGAAGAATTTACCTTCGACTGGACACCATTGTTTATCCTGTTGCCATTCTGTATTCTGACAGTTTCTTTCTCCTTTCGAGAGCAACTTTCTGAACTCTCGTCGGCAATAGCTCTCCCCTGTGCTAAGTACCAACTTCTCAATTCGCTAATTTATTGGTTCTTTCACTTATCCGAAGACTCGAGTAGATGATTACCCGTGAAATCCTGAAGAGCCGCTCTTCATGTGTCAGTAAGTTTACCAGAAGCCGGATTACTCGAAGTTAGCACAAACACACGTACCTTGGGTAATGATAAAACCCTCCCAACCTGGTCTCAATCCATCATCCTCGCTGACGGAGGAGGATCAGGAGCGATTAATTTAGTGTAAATCTGATGCCTCAAAATCAAAATCTCTGTCCATAGTAGCCTTGTGTGTCATGCGACTGGTAGAGTTGGAGGGTAATATAATTTGATTTGAATTCGTCACTCAATCAATCAAATTCTTAGGATACTATTACTTATTCTTCAAAATTCCTTCTTTTCTATTTTCTTGTGCTCAGATCCCGTTCTATCATAATTTTTTTGGTCCAAATTTTTGACCGCTCCAGTCATTACCGCTGTCATTAATCAAGTTGGCAGCCCGAAAGAGATACCGCCTCGACTCTTCACCCCTGCCGCCGTTGCATTCGCACGCATCGACAACCACACGGAGGAGAGTCCGGGGAGAAATTTTTCTCGCTCCGCGTACCGTTTTCTCTCTTTCTCGGGGTAAGGATCTCCAACCGCTCGCTCCCTTCGGATATCCCATTCTTTAACGGCTTTCTCCTCGCTCTTGGGATTCTTATCGGCGAAGGCGCGCGCCCGTGACGGTTCCGCGGGTCTTGGCGTCCCGCGTTCGTTTCCCCCCCCGCCTCATTCCGCATCCGAAAGAACGCTTGCCCATGCTTCGACCGCTCTTTCGTCAAGGTGGTGACGGCAACTGTACACCTTCCGCCATCACGTCGAGCGTCTAACAGGTCGTCGGAACGAGTGAGACCCTCTAGAGAGATACTCAGAACTGGTGTGTTTCAGAGCGACACACAGAATATTTTCATGACGCCTCACTACGTCTCTAGGTCTGACAGAAACGATAAAATATAAGAGATACATTGCCGAACAGATAGGTACCAAAACTCGTTCTTTCTGCGCACAGTAAGCGACCACAATAAAAACTGAGATCCACTGAATACACTCCCATAATGCACGTCACCATTTCACCTCCCAAAACCTTATCATTCACATCTTTACACGGCTGGTGTCCTGACACCCCTTGCCACACGCTCATGTTGCGGTTCGCAGGGTTTAATGGGTTGGGTAAAAATAATTTTGAAAATTTGGGGCAAAATTGTATGTTTTGCCAGTTAAGAGCGAAATTGTGTGTTTTGGCGGTTAAGAGCGCTCTATGTAGGTATAACCGCTGACTTTTTCAAATTTTTACTGAGGGAATTTCTGAAAAATTCAATGCTCAAATATCAACCATTCCAAGTGTGAAATTTACTTGCATACTGAAAAAAGCTGTTTGAAAGTTAGACTTTTTAACAATATCATTTCCTCTAGGAAACAAAATAGTTTCATAATTTCGGGGAGGGGGTCTGAATGCAATAGATAGGGCCCATTTCGGGCTCTTCTCGACGATTATATTCCTACGGTTGGAGTTCCCTGCATGGCCAATGCGATTTCGCTGATCAATGTGATAGTAGAAATACCCAGCTGTGAAACCTTGCCGCTGACAATGTTTAATGATACTTGGGCAACTGTAAATAATATAGGGCCAAAAAATAAAAATTAATGAGTGCTCCTGTGGGTTGGTTGCCGAACACTGACGATAGCGGAATTTTTAGTTAGTAAGGAAACAATATAAAAATTTTAGAGGGCAATATGTTGTTACAATGTGCATTACCTCTTTCGGCTTCGATAAGTACGTATAATAACCACCTACAGCGTGTTTATGTCCCTCTCGTGTTGCTGTTAGTGGAGAGAGAACAACTGGCATGCATGCACAAAGATGCCATGGTCATGTTGGACATGGTAAAATGGTTACATCTACAGCTACGAAATACCGTGCTAGCCACCACTATGGCGTGTGGCAAAGGTGTGATTCCACACCAGGCATGCAGCGCTCATCTCAGTTCAAATCAGAACCACGCACGTACCTCTGGATGCCAGGCGCAGGCCAAAAACAGCCGGGACAACGGTACGCAGTCAGATCAGAATCAAGGAGAGTGATGCGTAGAAGAACATGCTACCATGCAGATCACTACTCAAAGATACAACTGCTGATTAGTATTACTAATGTGACAGATAAATAACACTACAAGGTACTAAATCATGCAAAAGTAAGTCATTTCGGAGATTGCACGCGAGGTTAGTGGCTAATAATCATGTTAAGATATTTAGCACTACTGAAAAAAAAACTCTTTTACCCAGTCAGTATCTAGAACTGATCTATCGCAAATATTATGGTCCCTTATTGTACGTGGAGAAAATGATATCTTAAATCTATCGGTTCTGCAATCTATATCCTTTAAGTTATTCCTGTGGTCGCTCCTACTATAATAGTTTGGCTGTAGCAAAACATGTCGAACGTCCGGCAGTAAGTAGTCTACGTCAAACTTTCGTTAAAGATTTAATCTATTTTTTCCCTTTCCATTAGGTAGAGGTTTTCACTCTAGTTCCCTCAACAATTTAGTAACACTGCTATGTTTGTCGTAACAATTTTTGACAAATCTAGCTGTCCTCCGCTGCATTCGATCTATATCTGAAACTAGTCCTGCTTCGTAAGGGTCCCATAAACCATCGGCGTACTCCAAGTGAAGTCGATCAGATCGGTATTGATTGTATTTTACGATTGGAGTTATGGATCGTTATTGATGGTATTTTACATCATAATATCGTTTCGTATCGCTCGGAGATCAGGACTTGTCTGCAGCCAGTTTTCATGGAACGGGAAGAAGGGCAGGCAGTCAGTCAGTCGTGCGTTCGGGGACAGCGACTAACTCTGCTCGCCGCTGTAGAGCAGGGACGCATCCCTCCCCACCCGTGGAAGACCTACATTTTCAGACCCCCCCCTGTCCCCCGCCCCACTTCCCAAATATGCGCCTCCACGAGACCGGTATTATAGAATGAGTGTGACCCTCTGGCGGCGCGCGATGTGCGTGTGTTTTTTTTTAACGATTCGTGTTTCGTGAGATGCGAAAAACATAGTGCGAGGGGAGGTTTTGGGATTTCGGTCTTATAGTGGACATACCGTTACGCAGAAGGACTGCTCTCGCTTGTTTTTCGAGCTCGGCCGGCGACGACCGAGGCGGTGGGTGTCTTTCGGCGTGTGAACTCGACTGAAATCACGCTCTCCAATGCCACTCCACATTTTTAAACCCCTACTCCTCTCCCCTCACACTCTTATCGGCCCCTCCACTCCGAAAGCAGACGTCTCCGCGGTTTTTTTTTCGGGGCTGGTTCTGCGAGCGTTGGCTTTTTTAAGGGTTCCGTCCGTGGGAGACGGCCATAAGCGAAAAAATATGGGTAGATATTGCATCCCCGGTTCCTCTTCCGCGATGGCTTCTTTCTTCTTGATGGTCGGAGTTCAATTATATATTGAGGGGAGCCTTCTCGTGTCTTCTGCTATGCCGCGGAGGCCGGAATCCACTCTTCCTCTGTAGAATCCGTTCTTTGGAAACTGGTCGGATGGTTCGTTTGGGTCGGTCAAGGGTGATTCTCGGGCATTATTTGAACTTCCGGTAAGGTAGACGGCGTTTAGTCCTGGTGTAAGCCTAAAAATTTAAAATCCTCCTGAATAAACGTACGCTATGCACATAACCTGAATGGCTTTCCCCGGAATAATTATTGCATCAAAGAAAATAAAATATCTAACGTGGAATCTATGAAATACTTAGGCGTCACCATCACTGAAGACATGTCATGGGGGAAACACATCAGGGAAATAACTAGTGTAGCAAACCGTAGATTAGGATTAGTAAAAAGGGTTCTAGGCAAATGCGATGAGAGAGTAAGAGAAAGTAGCTATTTTACACTTGTCAGGCCTCATTTAGAATATGCCGCTAGTATATGGGATCCGTACGAGGTAGGTATGATAAAAGAATCAGAGCGCGTGCAAAGGAGATCCGCTAGGTTTGTTAAAGGCCGTTGTGATAATTGTATAAGTGTTACGAGTTTAATAGAAGGACTAGAATGGGAATTACTATCAGAACGCAGGTTAAAATTTAGGTTAAACCTTTTAAGTAAATTGGAAACCGATTTGTTCACAGATGACGTTAGATATATATTGAGAACCCCTGCCTATTATGCTAGGTTTGATCATATTAACAAGATTAGAGAGATAGATTGTCGTACCCATAGATTTAACATGTCATTTTTCCCGCGTACTATAAGAGAGAACAATAGGCAGCGTAGCAATGGGATAGGTAGGTGAAATATTGTTAGAGTAGTCTGTAGTGCATGGTGCATGTAATAACAACCAATAATCCCTTTCTTATTTTGTAGATACTAACCATGTGACTCTATTACCTAGCATGCCTTCATTAAATATCCTAATTGCATGTCAAAAGTGCATGTTTGGTGATCTTCACCCCCTGCCACACACCCTCGTGGTGGCTCGCAGGGTAGTACGTAGACGTAGATGTAACCTTCAGGAAAAGATAATGAAAGTGGATTAATCGATGACCCGATGCGAAGGATTTTTCCTCTCAAGGTGTACTGTTTCTCTGATTGAGGGAAACAAACTCTTATCGATGTCTTTTTTACTGCAGTGCTGTTATTGTCGTTACCACAATCCCAAAGCTCTGTCATTTTGAATGCAGCTGTTTACACGCATTTTATTTCTTTGAGGCCTAGTTTTTACTAGTAAGCGTAATTAAATTTGAGTCCCAATGTAAGAAACGTATCTATAAAAAATTCCGTCACGGTGTTTATCTCATTCTCTCGAGACCCCTAGCCCCACATCCATGGCCAGACCAACGTTGGGTGAAAACATGACTTCCATCCTGAGTTGGGGAGGATACCTTAGGTTTTGCAATGCATTTTGTACCCACCACCGCAGGAGTTTGTCCGCTTCGCCATTTCTTATAAAGTCAAGGGAACGCCTCTCAAGGTTAAATTTTTTAGGTCTAAATTTGGGGAACGCACTGTCATGGTTTTGGTGCGAAAAAGATGGTGTTTTTTTTTACCAGGAAAAGATTACGTAGTTTATTTTTTATGTTGATGACGTTACCCTGTCATTGTTTCCATGGGCACTTACAGAATGCATATTTACCTTTCCAATCGTGGCTATTCGCCGGAAGTTATGCATGTATTTCTGTTTCTCGAAAAAGAGTAACCATTCTGACATTGTACTTGTTCTTTGAAATTACGTCGTTGATTTCCTGCTGGAGATCGTTTGCTTTTCCATCAGTACACGAATTTGCGATATGACTTACGTAGAAGTTCAAGATAATCCCGGAGTGAGAAGCGAGTTCGAGTCTACAGAAGGTAGCGTCTTTTCTCAGTATTTTTTTTATTCAAAAGGAGCTAATTATGTGAATTCTCATTTAAATGGTAAAGTCTGTTTGAATATTTTGATAGCTCCAATTAAAAATGAAATATGATTATCGATTCTATTCAGTGTGATGATGCGGACTGGCTCGTCGTCCAGGGTTGTAATCTATTCAGTGGTGCGAATCGACGTTTGCTTGAAGCAATGACTTGTCACTCGTTTGCTCGATATAATCCGGACAAGCATATTAGCCTGGATCTCTTTGTCATTGGGCTTCCCTAGTGTCGGGTCATACAGCGTTACGAAACGCCTTTGCTCGTCGCGGTACTGAATTACAGGGACATTAGTGGATAGAGTGGGACACGGGTGGATGAATAGTTTTCCTGTTATGCCATATCTGTCGTGATTGAATTTGTTTTGTTTACTCTGGATAGGCCTATAAAGATCAACTTTTCTCTCTAGTTAAATTTATTAAATAGATGAGAGTCGAAGGAAATAGATTGGAATCGAAATGTTGCTGTCAGAGAAACTACTTATGACTACTTGGACATATTTCATGGTATCACTTGAGTTTTGGTGGTGTCATCGGCATTGGTGTAATGAAACAATCGGCATCTTCTAGTGAATGTAAGTATGTTGGTGAACCTCTCCAATATGTTATTATTTTCGGAAATCATAACGTTGGAGCGCTTTGATGCCTTCAAATATTTTTTTTTAACCAAGGTTGTCATGGCCGGCTGTTACCATTGGTTACATACACTCTCAGGCAGTCCTTGTGGCATAAGGCAAGTAGTTCGTGAAAAGAAAAGATGTAATGTTGCGCAGGCTTATGCACGCTTAAGTCCAAAAATTATACTTTTTACCTTATTAATTCGCCTTTTTACTGGCACCGATATTAGAGCCTTAATTATAAACGAAGTGATATTTGTGTTTCGTAAGGATGCGATCATTCTTTCCTTTGAGTCGTTACATATCAGAAATACCCCTGTTATACCAACGATCAGGACGGTGACCCACTGCACTTTCAACAATTGATGATAAGTATGTGATATGTCAATGGCCAACAACGATGACCAATGACACTGATCCGAGCAGTTTAGTGTGATTCGCAAATTTTAAGTTCGTAATATTTCAATAATTTTTTTTAACGTTCGTTTTCAAGAAGGAAGGTATTGCAGTTTTTCGCTAAGTAAGGTCTCTTGTTTTCTTTTATGATGGTTAATATTAATCTCCAGTTGTTTGCGAGTTCTTTAGAATGACCTAAAGAATCGGAAATCGGAACGATTCATCTTATTCAGTGGGAAATTGTTACGTAGTATATCTTCCACATATATGCAACTATTCCTCTTCAACAGCCTCGAGAGTATTTCGTTTAAACTGAGTATACGTACTAATTTTAAAATAAATTGTCGAGGCTTTAGGCGCTGAAGAAAACCTATGTGCCGTAGTAAGTTATTTCTCCGGTTGCGTAATCCAATCCGAACGATGTTGAGATATATCAGTCACTTACGCTCCTAGTATGAGTCACCCAGGAGTACCACTTCTCATTCCAGTGATTTCGTATGCAAAATAATCTATTCTCTTCATGACGTCCGCTGCAGCCTTTGGTTTTGTTTTTTTGGCCAGATGATCTTTTTGGTTTTTCGCTACGTTCCAGCACGAGGTAATTCGTTTGGAATGTAATGATTTCCGCATGCTTTTATGCCCATCAAGTATGTGAATGGCAGATTCTAGAGTGACGCCTTATTTTTCACTGTGAATTCCTCATCCTTTCAGTTTCCCCATCATTACAATTTTTGTTTTGTCGAAACGAAGGGAATTTTTGTCGAGGAGTATGTTTTCTATTTGTAAGTATTTGGTTGTTAGTCCGATTGTTTTTTTTATTAGTAATACCTCAGTCTTGGTCTATTATACGTAGGTCAACCTTTTTTTCGGTCTATCCTGTCTCTTTCCCCGGTCTATTACCCCCACGTTGTCCTGACCTCGCACAACACGAACACAGCTGTCCCCACTGTCACCCACGCCGACGTTCCTTTCCCTCTTTATAGAGTACAAATTTATATCTTTCTGCGACCTAGGGTTAGCGGAAAACCCATTATGATTGAATGTGTGAAAGGGGATGAGTGTTTAGTTAAGCAACTTATTTGATTTGTGCATGTGATTTTACATTAAGTATCTTAAGGTGACATCAGCCTCGACCGTTGCATACAACTTTTTGGATAGAAAAAAAGATATCTCCCAGCAGTGAAAGTCATATAATCGAATGCATTGGAATGTACTTCGGATCCAGAAAGTTTACTTGACAAACTTCCAATTTGGAAATGTTGAAGTGGTATTGAGTATTGATCGAGGAAAAGAATAGCTTATTTACATCCTTCTATTCTCAATCGTGTACTTAAAGAATTTCTAAGAGTTTTCTTGCTGCTAGTGAAGCTTCCGCCTCGACTGATGTGTATAATGTTGCTATCAAAAACTTTCTTAATACCTAAAACCTAAATTGCCTAAATGCCTAAACCCTTTCCTAATGCCTCAAAAAATTAAACTGGCCTTTTGCTAGCTAGCTATTCAATTGTTTTTTCAGTCCCCGAAACATAAAAAAATCGTCGATTCAATCACTCATTTAGCATTTGGTCAAGACGATATGCGTGAATGTGTGGACATTCCAGCGATGTGTTTATTCATTAATGATTGTTGTACTCGTGCCGTAGTGGGTACTTACAGGTATTGTGGGCGTACTAGAATACGTTTGAATTGCCTTGATGCTATTACTCGTTGCGCAGATCGGAGAAGGTATATCCTTTGATCGGACACGATGGTGGCAAACTATCTTCGTAGCTTTTCGGAGATTAGTGACGAAAAGACGATCGAGAGTAAGGAATTAACGTTGCATTTCAGTGTTATTAGATTGTAATGGGCTTGCGAGACTAGGGCTCGTAATCCATTACATTCGAGCATTTAAAATGATAAAACATTGGCTGTTTTTAGTTAATAAAATTGTGAAGCGCCTTGAAAAGTTTTTAATTATTAGTCTGAAAATTGTCGTGCTCTGTTTGCTTGGTACTTTTATTTTAAATCCCCTCGTCGCGATTTTTTCACATCCTGTGCTCATATTCATCTAGTCTCCAGATATAGGTCAAAACTCTTTAAAACGACACCCTTGAGCTATTCCATATTCTATCTATTAATTTCCAGCTGCACATTTTTACAGACTTATTACTCCTGTTCTAAAGTTGTTTTTTATTAGTTATGGTGGTAAACATTTTAATGTGTGTAGGCAAAAATGGCTTGAAGAAATAAATCGTTCGCGATTCGTTAAATTTTCGCCTCTAATTGAGTGGATGAGTTCTTAGTCGGCGTTGTGATGCCGAAGTCACTTGGAAGGGTCGTGCGTTGTTTCACGTTTAACCTTGTAACGATTATCTTGGAGCGTAACGATATTCTGTCGTATCCATCTTCAGCCAGCCTAACGGTTATCGACAAGGTGACAGTGTGGTGGAGAGAGGCGCGAGGGGACCTCTTTGGCATCGATATTGAAACCTTAATGCTTTCGTCACATCGGTGTGATGGCTTGTTATTCTCTGTTCTAGGTTGCAAATTTTTGGCGAACTACAGATGAGCGTTCCAATAGATGATAATCGCGATAGTATTTAACTGTGCGTGGCTTTGTTCACGTGGTGAACTTGAATGAAGCACAAAGGGAGAGCATTTTTCCACTTCTGTGAGGTTTGATTTCTGGGCGAGTTTCAGATCTCCGCATCATTTTAGAAAAAACGTCCTCAAGTGTGCCATGCTCATTTCGGATGTTAGACCCAGTATCGAGGCTGTGGTCACTAACTCCAACTTCAACATACTGCGGCAGACCAGATCATGAGAATAAAATTAGGGATGTAGATTGTTGAGCAGAAAGGTTTAAAATGTCGTTTTTCCCGCGATCGATAAGAAACCATAATGGCTGTGGTAAGACTTAGAATTAGGTTAGTTGACAGGTAGTGTAGCTGATTAATTCATATGCACCCTAATGGATGTTTGTAAATCTGCAGAGTACTGCTAACACCATGTTTTGCATGTTCTCTGCATGACCCTTGTGTCACGTTTTCATAGTTACATTATGAATTATTTGTATTTTCTGTAGCATTTGTGGTACATCGGTAGTATGGTGCTTGTTGATGAAAGAAAATTTCTTCACTGTTGTTTATGCTAGTGATAAGTCGCTCCCTGCCAAAGACCCTTGATAGTGGCTTGCAGGGTAATAAGTAGATGTAACTTTGAATAATTTCTGCCTCGACACGAGGTAGTTATTCGTCTAACTAACACGGCATTCGAGGTGAAATTATACCTAAAAATAATGTATCGCATCTAATCTGGTCGTGAGATTTAATCTTCATTTTGTAGTTCTACCTCCCCTCCGTCGATATTCTATCAGAACAACATATCAAACGTTTAGTTCGATAGAAAACGGGCAAGGGAAATGGGTTATTCATTTAGGCTCTGAGATGTGCTTTCTTCAGTGCTTTATTCCAGAGACTTGGAGATGAAGCGCGGTGTGAACAAATGACTGCCCGAAGTCACTGGACGATTAAGAATTGGTTCATTTTCGATTTGGTCCTCATTCCTCCCCGGGAAAGTGTCCGCCTTATCGTGGCACGAGGTTTACTTCGGGCCTACTGAAACGTTTTCCTTAGACTTTTAACATGAGGGCCACTCCCAATTGTATCTAAGGCAGCACCGTAGTCCATGAGTTTTCTAACTTCATATTTGTAAGATAATCCCTTTTTAATTTATGTATCAGCAATGTATGTTCCCGAGTCCTGCATTTTTATCACGTTTGTTCCCCACGACATCGTTTATCTTTTCAGTAAATAAGGTTAATTTTGACACTGCACTCTCAGAACATGTAACCAGAGTCCTAATTTTTACTCGTTCCGAGCTTATATAAGGTGATTAAGTGAAATGGGACGAAGCCGTGAGTATCCAGAACGCGTCCTTGTGTCTCCTACTGATGAGTATTGTGAATCATAAAAGAGAGTCTTTATTTTTTTCATTTGTTTGTACATCTGCATCTACTTATTACCCTACAAGCCACCGCAAGGGTATTGGGCAGGGGATGACTTATCACCAACATGAACAACAGCGAAGAAATTTACTTTCAGCAACAAACACCACACTATCGGTATACCACAAATGCTACGGAAACTACTAAAACAATCCATTTTGTTCTCTCAGTTGGCGAATTACATGCATGTCAAAGTTTTTTAAATCGCGTATCCCACTTATTACTCGGCAGACAATTTTAACAGCCCTAAATTTCATCTTTTGATTGCGAATACGTGGTGTATATATTGGGAGTGGCTTAATGTGATTTTACAGATACGGGCGTTGAATGGTCGCGAAGGGTGGGTTCACGAAGTCGAGGCTGTTGCACCGAATGCTGTTTTTAGTCGTGTGTGTGTGTGTCAAGTGGATAAAAAAAGAAGAGGCCGACGACTCCTCTCGCGGGAGTGCGATTGCCTGAGCGTCGATGCTTGGGGAGCTTCGTGGCATTCATTCTCTCGGCAAGAGTTCAGCTGCTTCTGAATGCGGTCCACGCCCACCACGGTGACGTCACGACCAAGTTCGATCCGGAAATGCGAGGCTAACCAAAGCCGTATTTCGTTTGGAGACCCGCTCTCCCCAAGTTTCTTGGGCTTGCCTTCCTCATTTTCGCTCATCCCTCCTAACACCAGGGTAGCTGACTATTATTATCTCCTTCGTCAATCCGTGGTTTTGATAGTGTACGTAAGTATCGCAGTCTTTCGCTCGCATACTTCCCTCGAGGCGATTTTATTCCGCTTAAAACTTCTCCAAACCGGCGGAATCCATATCCTCGAAGACTTAAAGATAAGATCCTTAAAGCTACCAGTGTGTTGGAGGTTGAAAACGCGTTGAAACTATGGGTAAAAGGCTTCCAGTGCAACCCCGATTGAAATTTACTACGCGATGCCACTAAAGGAACAGGTGTCGGAATATTTTTCATTTGTATCCCTCTACTTTTATGCAGAGCGTTAGCAACATTCGAGGTCGTAACTTTGTTTTATATCATTGCGAAATGATCAGAAATCACTAATAAAGACTTAGTAATTCTACAGAGTAGGTTTTTTTACTTCCTCATGTTCTCAATACACTATGGCGTATTCAGGAACCAACTTGAATCAAAGTAAAGAATTTAATCGTTAAAATAATCTTTAAATTTGAAAATTCAGTCCACAGTTTTAGGGAAATAGATTTACAGCTGTTCAGGAGGTCATTCTAAGTGCCTGTGGAGAGACGGGTGAGTGATATATGGAACTCGTACATCAGCTTTTTGAAAATTTTCGAAGGAAACCCCGGATTCAGAATCAGTGTAGTCGAGACAAAGGGGTTCAGAGTCCCTGTGCTATATCCGATTGAAGGAGAGGTCAAATTTCGGTGGTTCCCTTACGGCACTGTGTAAGAGATTGGAAAAATTGCTGAGAAATTGGTCCTCATCGAAATTTTAACGGGTTCAGCGCTAGTTTCATAGAAGATTTTGTCTCTTAACCGGAGTTGCTCATCAACCAGTAACATCTTGTATTAGCAGTGGGCTTTAGTAGCCCGAAGGGCTGGAGTTATGTTGCACTTTTTGATCTGAATTCTTGATCGTAAGGCAAAGCATCCATAATCACGGGATTTATACCCGCTTTCAAACTCTTTATGTTCCGCTCCACCACCAAGCTGGCGACCAAGATCGGCCTTTCGTCGTTGATTGTAGTATTTCCCGCTGAGTGTCAATTTATACGACGGAAGTTGACGTGGTAAACAGCGACAAATTCAATGAATGTCACCATTATAGAGAAGGTAATGGATCGTGTACCTGAAGCATGTGCGCAAGGTGAATTCTGATCTCACAGTAATGCTCAACGTATCATGAGATCCTCTTTTGTTTGTTTTAGTTTCCCATTGCATGTAAAAGATTTGGTTGGCATGATGACAGAGTGCTTGTTTCACATCCTGTAAGCCCGGGTTCGAATCCCCGCAGCGGCCTAGAATGATGACTAATCTCGATTTGTAGTACGGCGGCCAGTTCAAGCACATTATTCCATTCGTCGAACGAGGTGTTTTACTGTGAAAACCCGAGCATATTTCTCTAGGAGTTGGCTTATATCAACCCAGATTTTTACAAAAATATTCAATCTTTTCCTTCCCAATCTTCCAATTCATCCTACAAGTTTCAGATTACCTCAGTTGTCGGGCACCTCTCCATCTCCCTATAAAATGATTAGCCTAATGATAAACATATCCATGCTCTCTGCTCGCCAGATGACTTCAGTGTTCGCGTCCTACAAATGCTAAAACATCTTCACGAAGCCCGCAGGACTACTCTCCTTTTCCCTTCGGACTTGGGCGAGCCCCGTTATAACGCGAGGACCGAGTGAAAAATTTGGAGAGGTGGGCCACGGCCGCCGCTGAATCTCCTCCCGAAATTCTTGTAAACAGGTTTCATTCGAATCAAGCACTTCCGTCCCTTCTCCTGTACCGTGTTCTCTCACCCTCCCCCCCTCTCCCTAAAGCCCCCCCAAATACCCCGACATGGACCCGCTCGACGATGATCCAGGGATATCTCGCTGTAAACAGGTTGATCTGTGATTGACTCTCCATCCCCAAAATGCTCCTTTTCTGAACTTGTGCTAGTCAAGAACATGCGGGAGGGATTAAATTTTGCATCACGCATCAAAGAGGAATTTCTCCGGCCTTTCAATATATTTAAGCACAGCATTAAAGAAAGAAGGTTTTGTTAAGCGTATAATAGGAAGGTCCTCGGATGAAAAAGTAAAAGAGAAATGTTACTTTGCTCTGATTGGGGCACACCTCGAATACGCCACGAGCATTTGGGGCCGTGGTCATAAAGATTTAACCGAAACAACTAGTAAGATACAAAGAAAAGCAGCACGCTTCGTTAAAAACAGCTACGACCGAACATATAGTGTTTCACATCTTTTAGAGGAATTTCGGTGGGAACCCCTCGAGACTCGTAAGCCACCTGCTAAACTGAGCTTCACTACATACACTCCCATAATACACGTCACCATGTCACCTACCAAGACCTTACATATTTACACGGCTGGTGTTCAAACCCGCCCGCCACACGCCCATACGGCGGCTCGCAGGGTAGTACGTAGATGTCGATATTTTCTCCAAGACTCCGGGTTTAGACTCAAATGACGAAAATATTTACATGCTTCTTGTGAGGTGAGGGGTTGTGGAAGGATGTTTTCGACGAATCTGAATTCTCTTCATCCTTATCAGACGTTGGGGTGGAAATTGTGCTTGGATTTTGCGTCGATTCCATGCTCAGTTATTCTACGTATTTGTGTTGTTTACAACCATCCTTGTTTTCTTCGCCAGAATAATTTGCTTCCCTAGTAATCTTGGTGGGATTAGGAATCTCAGCGGGGGTCCTTGCCTTCAATGATCTGTCTGGTGTATGTTTCATAGTATAGAAGGTTTAAACAGATCTCAGACTTACAATTCTTCTCCGTATTTTTTCGTACACCTATTTGTGATGTCAGAACGAGTTATGTTTAAAACATTCAAAACATATCGTTGGTTATAATTTATTCTAACAGCAGCTAATAAATTTACTCGATTTAATTAATTTTGTTCAAATTTCACTCAATTTCGTCAGTATACTCGGATTTTATGCGTGCATTATCTACTTGCGTTTCGAAAAATGCTATCAAGACACTTGTTTTTGACCTGGTGCTAATTAGAGACGTAGACGACCACGTGGGTCTTGATGTCATAACCTAGACATATTTTCGTTCCTTGGAATGATAAAATTATCGAAGGCTACGTACACAATGGGGAGAAATGTATCTCTAATCAGGGTGCACACATTCCGTTATTTTCTATCTCTTTGAGGTATTTGCATCACGCGTTCGTCATGCACGCGGGCCCATTTTAGATACTCGCTTCATTATTGCATGTTCGCGTAGATTTTTGCGTAAAACTTCTACGAAACAAATGGAGGATATAAATATTTGTTACCTAGTTCTTTTTGGCGAGAAGTCCGTATTCTTTGCAGGATATTGTGGCCGAGAAAGAGGCCCGACTTTTGTCGATATTGTTTCACAAATCTTGTTGCAAGGCCATTGTCTCTTGATTAGA
Source organism: Ceriagrion tenellum (assembly GCA_963169105.1). Taxonomy (NCBI): domain Eukaryota; kingdom Metazoa; phylum Arthropoda; class Insecta; order Odonata; family Coenagrionidae; genus Ceriagrion; species Ceriagrion tenellum. The sequence continues at coordinate 153,284,822 of OY720632.1, read as the reverse complement.
ATTATCAGCAAAACTTATTAGTAATAGAGACTTTTAAAAGTTTTATTTCATCTAAACAACTGTGTAAAATCCCATGTATTCTTAATTTTATGACGTATTTCCTTACGTGATCCCTCCCGTCTCATATTGTTTACGCCACATACGTAAGCTGAAGTTGCGTAGCAACCACTAGTAATAGAAGTAAACAGTTGTTTATTGGAGAGGTTTACGGAAGCAGAGATAAGCGTCCTCGGCCGGGAATTGTGTTGGACCTGATTCGCGCACCGTTTTCTACAGGTTGGTCTTTGCTGCTGATGATGTCGCTGCCTCTTGCTTTAAATTATGTCAGTTATGTGTGGAATATATTGCTAAGGAAATTTCTAGTGCTTTCTATTACCTCACTGAGCGAGTAAGTGGTTGTAAAGAGCGAAGCGAAGTTTGGTGATCGTTGTTCTACTTATTCGCAGTAATCTGTGCGATGTGAATATAACCCGCTTCGATTACGCAATTGGTCAGCGTGATCTTCCTTGTGATTTATGTCTTTTTCGTTAATATATTTCAAATGAAGTGTATGTTAGCAGTGTCGACAGTTGTTTTCATTCGGTGCGGCGACAACATGTAGTATCTCATTCCTGAAATTTGCTTCTCCGTGTGTGCATAGGTGTGGGACTAAAGTCTGATGTCTTGATGATGTCATTTGTCATACATGTGAATACTCAGAAGACTTTATTAGTACCATTTATGGTCAGTGCACAAGTTTTTGTCTTTAGTCGGGAAATAATCCAAATTCAGGGGCTTATTAATTTCTTGTTATTTAGAATGGTATTTCTTTCAATGGTTCGCCTGCTGTTTTATAGTATTACATTGTGATTTTTTTCGGTTAAGGGAATTTCTCCTCTTACCCTTATGTACATAAGTATAGTTTCCATTTTTCGTTTACTGCTTGGTGAATTTTATTCTCTCCGGTCAGTCGACCATCGGGTTGAAGTCTGCCATTTAACTCTGAACATCAAAAAGAAAATTTTCTCGTATCTTCCTTCAGTGTTGGCATTACTGTGTCTTGATATTCATACCACTATCACAAAACGTTTTTCTCGATTCGTTATTGGCGTCGAAGGTTTTATTCTGACAATAACTAACGTCTTTTTGCAATTCACTCCATATTTTCGAGTCTCTCGCACCGTAATAGCCATTCGACAAATCCCACCGTGAAAAATTTACTAGCATCTCCTTTGTTTTCTCTTGTATTAACTTTACTTGGCTTATAGTTTTGCTTGAATGCCACTGAAACTAGCATCAAGTAGCATAAGGCAAATGGGCGTTGTATTAGACATTTCCGGCTACGTTCTATTCGAATCCGGTATGTGTGAGTTTGATCGTGCTTATCGTGTACCTCTACTTATATAGAGAAACTTCTTACGACAGAAGGAGAAGTCTTTCCCCTCAATGCCTTCAAGCTTTCGATTTCGGCAGCCGGAAAGCTTGTTGCCCTTCGGCGATGGATGTGAAATTTCATATTATTTATCGCAAATCATGTTATTTAGAATATTTCTTAGGTTCGCGTGCTGTTTTATAATATTTTTGATTTTTGGCAGTTTGGGGCATTTCTCCCCTAATCTGTAAGTACACTTTACTTGGCTTTCAGACTTACTTGTACGCCACTGAAACAAGTCAATTAGCCTATCGCAAGTTAGCGTTGTTTTAAACATATCTGGCTACGTTATATTCGAGTGTGAGTTTGGATTACTAGCATCTACTTTGTTCTCTCTTCTATTAACTTTACTTGGCTTTCAGTGTTACTTGAATGCCACTGAAACAAGCATCGATTAGATTATGGCAAGTTAGCGTTGTTTTAGAAATATCCGGCATCATGAACTATTTAATATGTATTACGGTTTGCACTAATTATATCCAGTTAGTAATCCAGACTTTTAGTTGATAAGTCTGCATCTTGGAGGTTGTTGAAGGACATAACGTCCTGTCCCTCCCGGATCAGTGACTCAAAGACTTCTCTCGTTGTTACAGGTGTCATCCGAGGTGTCGGACTCACCACTGTCCCTGGTCGACCTTTTCCCGTGGGAGCGGCGTATAACGTGCGAGAGAAGAGCTGTCCAGCCCGAGGTCCTGGGAAACGCATCGGGGCGTCAAGGGTGCGGAAAGCTCGCGAGGTCGGCGGCGGCTTTGGACGTTCTCTCCTGACGGCATCGCGATCGGCACGACACGTGAAGTCTGTACAGTCCTTCACCTCCTCCCCGGCAGAGCTACAGCGGTCCCCTGATCTCTGAGGAAGGAAAATCTCCCTCCTCCTCCTTCTCTATTCCTTTGCTTCTACCACCTGAGAAGCCAACTGCATCCAAAAGTTGTCTCTTACTTGCGCTGAAAACTTAAATCGCAAAGATGGCCGGATTAGTAGCGGACATCATCCACGGATACCGCGACCTCATGGACAACCGCAGTGGTGAGTTCTAGTTTCTCCTTCTGATCGTATTGTGTTTTGTATTCGTGCTGGTCACTTGCTGTTTTCTGACGGAGTTAAAAAAATGTCCCGAGAACGTCGTGGGAACCGAAAATTTTAGGGGAATTCAGAACTTTAATCTGGAGACGATTATATTTCCATGATAAAATATAATAACGATTTCATACGATGATTATATTTGTTAAGCCTGAGTGTAAATTGCATTGGAGTCCCGGAAATTTGGAACACTTTTAGTTAACATTGTAAAATGAGAGGTGTAACATTGTTATTTCTCATAAGCTTTATTAACGACCTAGGTTTCGACTTATGATGTCATCATCAGGTTGAGCTGATGACGACTTCATGAGTCGAAACCTTGCCTAAGTCGTTGTCAAAGTTTATGTAGAATCACTTAGTTACAGCTTTCATTTCACAATGCTAAGCAAGTTCCACAAAGTTTCGCCTGATACAACTAGACTTTTAATTGTGTATCGGCCTGCCCGTTATAAGTTTCGAATCAGAAGAGAATCTCTGTTAACATATTGATCTGATGGAAACCGACTCTAGTTAATATCATGTCGAGTGAGAAAGAGTGATAAATTTCTTTTGGAACTTCTTCAACCACCACCTCTAAATTATGATTGTGTTCTGTACTTGAAAATAGCTCTGAAGTTTTGGCTTTGTAAAAAAAGTTTTCAGAACTCATGTTACCCCTCCTAATTGAAAGAGCACATAAACGCATACCGGCTAAGCAAGTAGCTAAGTAATGTGTGCTAAAATTGTACCTGGGTTGTTTGCTGGTACTATTAATAATTTTAAGAGACAAACTTGGTCGAAACAGCTGACTGGCTTCCGTGCTTTTTTGGTCTCAGTTAGTCATCACTCATGATTTTCTATATGCGGTTTTTCTGGATACGCGCTGCGATTATTCACTCCCCTTCATAGATCGTAGCTCTGAAGGAACCCCGCTTTCCGCATGGCCCTTCGTTTTGGTTGTGTTTGGTCAGAAGGACGCGGTTATATAATGAGATCGTTGACTCAAAAGGCCTTGACCATTCCTCGCTGGTAATTTTTTGTGCGGTCCAAGGTTGAAGGCTTCGTAATAGCGCTGTGTATATTTTTTTATGGGACCTACAAGTCATTTTAGGTAGTTCGGAGAATTTTACTTTTAACATCGGGAGATTAAGAAATATTAAATAAATATAATACTGAAGCAGACTTTTTAAAAATATTGTTTTGAGTTTCGCCTGTTTATCTGGGTCAAATTTTGTAATTGAAGTTTAGCCTACTTCCCGAGGACGAAGAATCCTTAAACCAGACCATATCCGGAGACAATACAGTTATCAATTAAAATAATGACGATAATTAATGAAATATGCGTTTACTAATAGGTTTTCTTGACCGTGGGCTGTTTATCTGCGTCAAATCTTGTGATCGATATTTTATCAACATCCCGATGACTCAGAGCTTTGAAATTTTGTCAGTAGACCTATTTCCGGTGACAATACAGTAATTAATTAATATTGTCACTGATTAATCAACTACGTGGGTATATTCGAGAGATTATCCGTTAATGACGGCGCCCTTATACTCCAGTAGGTAGTCGTTCTCCCCGATTGTGGTTCTCGTTCACAGACTGATCCGTTCTTAGATTAGCTAATTCTCTCAAACAAAAGTGTGGCGTTACTAACATTCCCGAAAGCAAATTAACAATTTACATGCATTGGGGTTGGATGAATAAATAAAATTGCGTATGTAATTCATAAAGTTAGAATTTCGTTGCAATTGAATGTAAACTAAAAAGTTGAAAATAAAACATAGTAGTAGCGTACTTTTGAAAGAAAATGTTTTTTTTTCGGTTAACAGAATGCTCGTAATGCATAACGTTTTTCTGCTCTCACCCGGTTCTACCTGCAACTAGCAATAAAACACTTTTCCTCGAAAGTATGTTTTTTCCATGTATTCTTTTTTGACTAGTCAGTATTTCACAATATATGCCAATGAAGCTCAAACTTGACTAATATGTTTCACGCCTGCACAATTGAGGTATTTTTCACGATTTTGTAGAAAGTATTACGAAAAGCAGTGAATTAGTTTTTTTTTGTTGAAGAAAAATATTCAATCCGTTATATTTTTGACGCCTACAGGCAGATCATCCGGGGCATATAAATAATGTGTCTCTGGAGCGCTCGGCCGTACGACGTCCAATGGTGAACGGCTTCAATTTTTTTTGGAAATATCTCGAAAATATCTCGTAGCGGTAAGTTGCAGATATTTTTGTATAATTGAATAGTTTGAACTTTTCTTTGTGGTGAAAACATGGTCATTGAATTTCATTCACACTGATAGCTCGTTTAAACTACATTTAAAGCATAAGAGAGCGTATTGGCACAAACTTTGGGAACATATGGATTTCCACATTTAAAAATTAGCATTTGTACAATTTTCACGCTTTGATTTTCGTCACTGATCATTGTTTCAGCACATTATGCCACCCCTTAAACAAGACCCATATCCGGAGGCATTACAGTAGCCAGTTAAAATGTTGACGATAATTAATGAAATACGGGTCGCTAATAGGATTACTCGACTATGAGCTGTCTGCGTCAAATCTTGTGATTGATATTTAATCAACCTCTCGATGACTCAGAGCTCTGAAATTTTGTCCGTAGACCTACTTCCGGTGACAACTCAGTAATGAGTTAATTGAAACCACGGTCGGTGACGAAAATAATGAGTATAAATTGTACCAGTGTTTATTTTCAATTATGAAAATGCGTTTAAAACCTCTGATTTCTTCTCCTCCAACCCTGGTAAAACATGGCGGAAGTGACACGAAACACTAAATTTCTTATCCAATTAATATAGCTTGGTTGTTTTGGGCACTGACTGCCAATTTAACCCTCTATGGACGAGCGAGTCAAATTTGTTACGTTTCAAAATTATTGAAGTATCTGCTTTCTAAGAGGCTTTTCCATTTAGTTGCTGCGCTAGACAGAATTGTAACGCTTCGGATTAAGTGTGTGTAGAAAGTTCGGCGGTTTGTCTAGCAATTTGAATAGATGAATGTGTGACGCTATTCACTGACGATGGCGTGCCTTGTTGAGCTGTGAAATAAATAGTTTCAGCTGTCATATGAAGTAACATTTGGGAAAGTTTAAGACACGTACGTTATGAAGGTAATTTTGAAGTATACCTTGTGTAAATATTATTATGTGAAGTATTTTTTTAAATTAAATATGTACAAGTACGTATAACTTGAAAATAAATTTTATAATAAAATATATTGCAATTTTAAAAATACTTAAATAGCACTTTTAAAAAAACTGATATAGTTGCAGTATTTTTTTCATGCTGATGTTTCATAATTCCGTCGTTAGAGGGTTAAGGGTTTATGTTCGAATCACTTATTAGTGAAATGGTTATACTCAGTTGCCGTTCGTCATTCCCTCTCCATTCAAAGGCTTCCGATTTCAGCCCCAATGGTAGGGACTTCGAAATCTGCATTCGGGAGGTTCTTTTTTATGTGGACCACGTGTTTGGTAGTGCAACGGCCGGAAAAGGAGCTGAAGCAGCGTGTAATATATCGATCCGGATCATCCCCCCCTCTCTCTCTCGGTCTCCTCTTCGCATCGTTTCAGGGTTAAGGGTCAAAGATCTGCGTTACGTCATCTCGTGCCTGGGGCCCGTGTGTGACGTATGAGAAAGACGCGACTCTCATGAGGAAGGGCTCGCTCGGCCAACTTTCCGCTGTCCGTCACCCAGTTGAAGAAGGGCTGTCTTTTTATTGCATGCTTTTTATTAACTCGCTTTTCCATGGGTCCATGGTTACCACTTCATTTTACCATACATACTTACCACTTCATTCGCTTAAACTTACGAATTGAGTTAGAGTAGTGATAAAGCATCCGACTCTCGTCCCGTGGGTCAATCAGAGTCGTTGCATCGAGTCCGCAACCTGGCGAATTGTTTTTGTTAAAGAGTCCTAGTTTTTTTAGTCCTTGTTAATAAAATGTTTACAAAACAGTTTGTTGTTTTTAAACATTTTATTAAATAGGACTGAAAGTAAAAAAAATGAAATACGAATTTTAAAGCATGCTTTTCTTAAGAAAATTATTGAAAAATCTTTAAAAAAAAGTCAACACGGTACTAAAGAAGAAAAAAATAATATTTTCTTAAGTGAATGAAAATTTAGCCTAGTTCTGAAATTACTTAAATTCAATTCAACGAAATTTGCCGCACAACGATAAGACCACAATGAAAAGCTTGGGGCGCGACCTCATTTATATTTTGCACCTTAACTTAAGTTCATTTAAAGATTTTCTAGAAATTGTGTATGGAAGCTCTCTATTCCATTGAATACTAAATTCTTCATATTTAGTAAGTTTATGTTGATATCGAATATGAAAGAGCTCCCCACTCTTTTCGTTGTGGTCTTATCATTGTGCAGCTAATTTCCTGGAATTGAATTTAATTATTTGCAGTATTACTAGGCTATATTTTCATTCACCTGAGAATTTTTTTGATACGATGTTAAGATATTTCTTTTTAGGTTTTGAAATAGTTTTTTTTAGATAAGTATGCTAAAAAATTCGTGTTTCATTTTTTTAAATTTTGATTTCATTTAAGTGGCACAATGGAGCGCTGACGGCAGTGTCGGTCTGCCTGACACTGTCCGGCTGTCGCTTCGGGTGCGGTATCTTTACCGCCTCCCTTGCGGTTGGGTTAGCGTTGATCAGGAAGGGCGGAACAGCTCTTGGGTATAAGGTCGGTTCACATTGAACGTAAAAACATAACATAGCCCTTTCACTCCGACATACGGATATATCCTCGAGGATGTTTTACTTTTCCGAGTACGACTTCCGCCCTTAAGTTTACTAAAAAAAGCCTACCGGAAATCGATTTTATCGCAGTATGATAAATTTTGTGTTAACTTTATCGTTCAATCGCTATCGTTAAATGAACTATCGTTAACTTTATTGTTTAAAAATGTGTTGAAATAGCCTCAATTTTTGTCAGAAAATTACAAAAAAGTGAAATTTTACCCAATTTGTGGGTTAACAGTGAAAGTCCTTGCCATATTTTTTTAGTTATTTGACTCCTGTTAAGAACAACACGTGACCTTTACACGGACTTCAATCACCCGTGCCTGCAAACAAAGCAACGAGAATCACTTCTCTCTTTAGGGATGTTCATCTGTTGATGGATTCCATGATAAACGATGTTTTTATGAAATCGCTTACCCGGCTCTACATCCTGAGTATAGCTTCTTAAGATTGCACGCCGGAACTCCTCAGATCTTACCACGTCTCTCTTTCCATACGCATTGTATTGACTTTTTTTCATATATTCCCCCAAGTCAAAAATTACTTCCATTAGACGCTCTGAATCGGCTTGCAATATGGGATTTTTTTCAAAATTGCCATCCGCTTTGTTGCAAAAATGTGTTTTCCAGCGAACCATCGAATTGAGATTTGATTCCATGTGAGATGACGTTGTGTTTACTTCTACGCTTCACCTTCATGCCGCTGTTGGCACATATTTACTCTCCGAGGTTGTTTCTAATTGGTCCCATTGATCTCTCATATTCGTAATTGGTAAATTTGGAGCTAGTCGAAAGATGAACTGGAACCTTCCCCAGCCTTGCGTTATCAGCATCTAAGAACTTACTATCAATCCACCGCTGGGGCGAGTCACGGGGGTTATAGAAACAATCCCAAAAAAAGAAGGGTATGCAGTAAAAAAGGAATTGGAAAAGGGAAACGATATTTAATGTTATGGAAGTCCTCTCCTCAAGGCGTATCCTGAATGCTGTCTGATCTACATGCTCAAGTTGAACCGGCTTACTTTACGTTCAATGTTGACCGGCTCGAAGTCTTCCTGTGCCGCCGAGTTCGAGCGTATCCGAGTAAAAAGTGCGTTTTCAGTCTGGAGGCGAGGTCGAACGAGTCGATTGTGGGGGAGGAGCTGGGAAAAGCCCGGGCGAGGTGCTGATAGGCCTTGTGGTGTTGTCGGTTGAATGACAAGCCTTCGCGGAGGTAGGCAGGAAGCGAGGAGGGTGTCGCGACCGGACATACGGGAGCTTTTAATTTCCGCTCCTCGCCGGGGTCAAAGCCGCTGACGTCTGAGGAAACGGTGGGACTTGTCCACGTTGTCTCTCGTATTCTTCGACGGCAGGAAGTGCATTTTTCACCGCTCCAGATCGAAGCCAGCTCGACAAACCTAGTTTTTTACATCGGCCTTGCCATTGACGGGCTGGTATTCGCAGCCGCGGTAGAGTTCGCGAAGTTTTTGAGGGTAAGATTCTCTCTACGAAACCGGTTACGGATTGAATTTCTAAGCGTTTTTCATTTTGTTCAAGGACTTGCTAATCGAGTTGTATGCATTTTCTCTTGGAATTGCGGAAATGTGTTTTCATTGTGCCCGGGAGGTTCGCAAATCTTGGGAAATAGAAGGCTATCTGAATGTTTTGTTGAAAAATGTACCGTATTGATGTTCCAAAAAATTGTTAGCTTTTGGAATACTACTGGAAATAAATCTCTCTCCTGCGCTATCGTCTTTCTATGGAATTACGCCCTATGTGGTGTGTTTGCTTTATATGGGAAAATATTTTGGTTCATCAGTAAACAGGACGCTAAAAATTATGATAATTTGGAAATTGTTTTCTTCGGTATAAGCTTTAGTCAAAGTTTATTTATCGCTTGCGGTTGTCTGTGAGAAAAAAGGATTGTGAAAAAAGACAGTAATGTTCGTGGGAGAGTCCCCGATTTTAAAGATTTCTTCTTTTTATTTAGGCCAAATAAATGTGGGCATAATTGGATTAAAAATAATTTATAATAGTTAGAGATATAATAGAACTATGCAACAGGTAACCGTAGGCCTTAATTATTCTAGATTATATAGTTGAAGAAAATATGAAGGCGTGGAAGGCATTGTAATGCCCGGTAGGTCGTACTCTTTGGATCAATAATGTCGAAAACGCTCTAAAGAATGGTAGGTATTTGGTAGGAATGGTATGGTAGGAAGGAAGGAAAAAAAGGTAGGAAAGAATTTATTATTATTATTATTATTATTGGAATTTTCGTGACGTCATGATTATCTTTTTACAGCCACGTGAATTGAAAATCAAAATCGTAGCGATTAAATCGCTAATGACCGCATTTCATCAATTGATAAGTTGGTTGAATTATTTGTCACAAAAAAATGGGTTTCTCTTTACATGCACTACGACGCTATATACTCTTTTCTTTTATCCGCGGGCTACGGCAGATGCATGCACTTCCTCACTGCTAGGCGGTCGCTAGAAGTTAATAGAAAAAGGTGGAAAATAACATTAGAAAATAGGTTCCATTTGCGTGCGTCAAGACGCTATCTACTCTTTTCTTTGATCCGCGGGGCACTTTCTCACTGCTAGGGGGTCGCTATAATTTGTCCACCAATCGCCTACGGCAAGTGCACGTCACAACTTCGCGCTCGTGCGCTCCCTTGGAGTGGATTCGGTCTGCAAGACACCCAGTTACGGAGGTTTGATAACCAGGTGATTCACCCGACATCCGCTGACCGACCTTGTATCGTGCCACCCCCTCCCGGTTGAATAATCGTGGTTGAATAATTCAGTTTTGAGGTGTAATGAGCTAACCATCCTGCGCATTATGACGCCTGTGGAAGGATAGAGGTGTGAGAATTGTTAAATAGGAGGGTGGTGCTCGATCGGATGAGAAATGGCGTTGGAGCGCGGGAAGTGTTTCGAAACTGAGCTCAAATAGCTACCTTTACTCTGACCCCTGCCCCGGGGCACACTAGAGGCATTCTGGAACGATGACCTGTATTCTCCCCGCTCAAATAGCTGAGGGCGCGATGCTTGTAAATTAGGTTCCCTCCTTCGCCGAGGGTCGCGACCTCCGTCGTATGTCCTATAGGATTGGCCCATGTCCACTCAATGGTGCATACATAGTGTGCTTAACAGTGCCGGGTCTTGTAGGAAATGAGCATCGCGTAATTGGCAAATAATTAGCACGCTGCGGAGTGGCTCACCTCATATCATGGATAGGCCGACGCTCGCCGAGCTCAAGTAACGAATGCAAACATGGGATACAATTTCAGTCATTTTTCCTTAATGCGAACCATTAAAAAGAGGTGATTATTGCTAAAGTATCTTCGTGTGTCATCGTCAAAAAAGCTGGAATTTCGCGGTTGTAGCGTTCTTTCATATTTTAAATATTGATCCATGTATTTGGCTACCATATTAAGTCGGCGCTAACGTTTTCATCTACTGTCCATTTCAGTGAAAAAGTCACCGAACTGCTCAAGCATGTTGCCACGCGCCTGTAAATGAGGGCATCCTGTTGTATTTGTAACTGCATGGGTATCCCCTCGTTATTTTCAAACATTCTCTATTATTACGGTTCTGCATAATTTATAGCCCACGTATTGGAGCCGTGGACCGCAACCAGGTGACGTTGCGTGGAGGTGCATTTCCGTAAAGGCGATAATACTATAGAATGACTATTCATTTGCTCGCAAGGGGAAGAGCCGGTTGTTAAGCCTGATATTCCATTAATTTTTTCCCAAAAACTGCCTGGCAAGCACAATAATGAGGCTAATTATAAGGTGGCTCATCTGCTGGGTGAAACCACTTTTTCGTGTTGTATTTTTTCTACATTTACGCCCGCGAACTTAATCCACTAATGTGTACTCCCGTACGCATACTTATATTTCAAGTTTGAATTGAAAAAGTAAATTGCCCTGCACATAATGGTTATTCTGAAAAAAATTGTGCCCCGAAATTGTTTTAGAGCTGCACCCCAATGAAAGTCGTTTTACCCCCTTGGGACTTATAACCTTGATAAACTGCATTTGCAGTAACATGGCACCGCAGGGAACAGCTTATTTTTACCCCAAAATGTGAGTTAAGAGTCGTTGAGTATAGTGCTTTTTTCATGCTTCGAAGTCGCGGCGGAGGAAATGACCATCATAAGAGGTACCTTGGCTGACTCTGAATGGCTTTTTTTTCCGCCATCATGTGGTCGAGATTTCATTCCCTCTGGTACCCATCGGTCGTTCCGCGAAGCAGTCGCTTACTTTTTTATGGTATGGCCTCGCCCTTGTCTCTTACATTGACATGGTCCATTACTCTTAAATTATTTCATTGGCTTCATCAGTGTTACTGGTCGGAAAGTATTTTTTCGCCTTGTAATGGGCTGATGAGATTTCCAGCGGGGTCATAATGCTTCTGCCCGTGATGATTGATTAGTTATTACAACCTTGCCGAAGTCACGGTCATGGGTTTTAATGAAGCATTCATTTTTTTGTAATTTAGGAATGACGCTTCGGTAAATAATAAGTAAATGCGGCATTCCATGCTTAAATATTATTACTTTTGTATTGTCAGAGGACGGTTCTATATCGATCAACTTTTTACTCGAGTCTCTCTTATGCTTGTTTGCAATTTCCTCAGAGATTATTAATTCTCTACGAGAAAATAGAAAAGATCGCTAACTAGCCAAAAGTGCATGAACAATTACTTGAACTCCGAGTCACAATTTCGGCATTTCTAATGATAAATAAGGCTTTAACTGAAACAATAGTAAAAACTGTTTAGACGGTTTAAAATCAAAGAAAAATTATATATTGAAGAGAAGGTAGAACTCGTCTTAGCTTACGATAGATTTTAATTTTGGGATAGGGACATCTAGAATAGTTGCGTAGCTCCCATGATTAGCACTTCTGTATCTTCTTTCCGTTCGACATCCATATTGTGGCCTCACTTCCGACAGTTGAACCACATCCGGTGGTCGAACGTGGGCCTTTTACATAGGAAGCGCGTTACAGTGACGCGAATTGGATTCTAAAAATAGAACCTCTTTCCTCGTAATGATTTTGAATGAATGAGGACGTCAATATTCCGTAAGTGTCTGCGAAGAATCGGTGGAAATTTGCTTTCTGAAGTTCCGCAAAAACTGCTGACTCCTTATATTTACTAGTAATTTTTTGGGGAGGGGTGTAGTTGAAGTCCCTGTCTTGTAGTCTTGTGGGATATTTTTTGCGCGCTCATGGATGACTCGTGTCGCGGAGGTGAGATGGAATAGGATGACCGCGTCCGTTGAGGAGACATGGTGGCAGATAAAAATTTCGGGAATCATACGTAGAAGGATATCCATAAATGTAGGTCAGTGGCCAGGAGTGGTTTCGTATTTCGTTGAAAACTTTTGTACAAACACATAAGAATCTTCCCAGTACGAACATTCTTAGAACATTTGAAAATGCCGAGAAGGGCTTTCAGACTTGGAAGTTTTGGCTACTATGCAAAACTACTGGCGTCAAGTTTTATTTCTTGATCCCTAGTAGTTTTTATTAATCTCAGCAGTCTTATGTATGTTCTAAGTACAATCGTAATATTCTGGAAGAGATCGTTAACAGTGGTGGGCGATAGATTTATGCTAAAGGCTCTATGACGAAGGTGTTGGTATCGTTACATGATTTAATACTACCGTCGCGAAGAGAGCATATGTGCCGGGAAAATCGAATTGTTTTAGAAGTGCAGTGAGTGCTGCAGTCCTGAGGTAGAATTAGGTTGCGTGAACGGAATCGTTTTCACTAACGGTCGAGGTTATTCCGCGAGCGGGGTGATTACTGCGTACCAAAGACTCATAATGTGATTTACGCAAAATAAATATTGCGATGTGTATTTACGCATACCCTATAAACGTCCGTGTAATTATGCTTTACGATGAGATTCTTGAGATAACATACGTTGTTTTCGATAGTTTCCGGAGTATTTACGGATTGGTTACCCTTTTCTCCATAACTACGGAAATAATTAATAGCTGATTTATCAAATTTCGATACGTAATGAAGGATGAGACCGCCAGAGGTGATGAAAATAAGCTCGAAGAAGAGTTGTGTTGGCCACAGGTTTGAGAGTTCGAAATGTGTCTTGCTCATGGTACTAGGTTTGATTGCTAGAGTCATGTTTGCCAAGTCCTCATTTCTCTACTGATCTCAAATACCTGGTCGGCTCTCATTGGTGATAGCATAATATTGTCTTTTTATAGTTCTAAAAAATGTCTCGTAACTTTTCATCGCCTCTCTGGTAGGGCGTTCTTTTGACAACCGTGTCTAAGGTCTCTGATGATCAGAAAGCTCTTTTTGGGTGACATTTTATCAAATATTTGCCTTTTGTTCGTGTCCTATTCAAGTTTTAGTTTGATGTAAGTTAATTTTGTCTACTTATTACATATATGCAACTGTTCTGGATGGTTGGCATTTCCGCATCCTCAGGGCTTGAGATGGACATCAGGCTGAGTAACAGTTACCTTCAATTTATTATGTTATTCGCAGCCTGATATCCATCTCAAGCCCTGAGGACGCGGAAATGCATCTGCGCAACGTTGGCGGAAGGAGGTGTTTGAATTCATTTATACAAACGAGACCAACGATCCAGAAAGGTTGGGTATTCAAGTATGTACTTGAAGGATTTTCCTTTACCTGGGTTTAAGTGGTTAACCTCAAGCTGTTGAGGGAAACATTTCGTTCTTCCATTTGCTTTCCAGCTTTGACTGACCTTTGTAAATGCGCTCACGTACTTGTTTGAGTTCCGGAACACTTCTACCCATCACTTCCTGGAGAAATTTAGTTTCCTGATTGACTTCCCGACATAAGACGCATACGGAAATATACCTTGGAATTTTAGGCCATAGGATGAGATTTTTTTCTAGTATCGGGTCATCCATATCCGTTGTTCACAATATGATTGCGATTTATGTTTTGCTTGCTCATGCTGCGTTAATTAAACTTCATATAGTATTGGTTATAATATTATGGTATATTCTGTCACTTTTGCTCGAATAGCTATCATTTTCCGTTTAGCTACTCTGTTTAATAATCAACTTCGAATTTATTGTTTACGTGGCTTATATTCGGAGTAAAGAATTTTCATCCCCTTCAGTTACGTGTACTGTGATCTAACACTTACACGTGCTGTATTAATAAAAATCATGCAGGAAGTTCGTAGCCAATAAAATTTGAAGAAGAAATTGTGGGTAAGCTTATAGAGGCGATTCTGACGTAAAGGTCTCATTTCTCATGTCCATGTTTGGATGTCGTGAGCACACATGCCTCTCTGTCAGTATGGAAAAGCGAAGGGTAAACGTCGCCAAATGTGATTATCGATGGTGTTGGTAAATTACTCGGTGAGCAGAAAGAGCTTCGTCACAGGGTGAATGTGTTATCCGCGAGGCATCAAAGCCTCCATTGTTGTGCTAACAGGGGTCGTGAAATTCTTCCGTATCATATTGACTTTAATGTCTCTTTATATCGGTCTTTCGGCTTTTTACTGAACAGCAAGGGAGTGAATTCCAAGACATTAAAGTTTACGTATTTTGTGGCATGTTTTCCTTTTTTGATATGTATCTTTGAGAGTCAAATATTGTTACAATGAAACTTTAAATATTGGAATGTACCCTGGTTTCCTTAAAGTTGCACTGTGATATTCGTCATGACATTTTGCGTCGCTTTTCCTGTAGTCTCAGTGTGTATGAAGCTAAAAAAAAACTCGGAATGACAGTTGTAATCGAATTCCTCCAAATGGTTGGCGAGCGTTAGTCAGCACCTAACTAAGGAATTTTTAAGTGATAAAAACTGATGCATCAGAACGTTAATTGCTTGCACATGAAACACGTGGCATTCAATTCATCTTCGCATTCGTTACCTCTTTTTATTAATGCTTCAGTAATCACTGCGGAAGTCACAGACTGAGATAAGTCGGCTACACAGAGGCGCTGTACATTTAATTTCGTATTGCCTAGTTAGAGTCGAGGTATGTGTAAAAAGGCAAGGGAATGGTAAATAGACCGCAAATAGTATTAAAAGAGGCCGAACATTGTGCAGTGGAAAGTTTTTCTCGGGTGTAATTAGATAAGAGTACATGACTAACTATAAAATTAAGAATTGTTATTTTAGTAGCCCGATTCATAGAAATGTACTATTCAGTTACACATGTATCTGGTATCCTGGCGGACTGTAGCATTGTTGCTAAGAAAAGCTGTTTCATAGAGCTACAAATGTACTAGGTACGAGTCCATTTTACACGTTTCAAGAGTTTAAAAAAAATTCTTTCCCTATTTGCGACTCATTCTATTTCTCGAATAGATTCTTAAGTTACAAGTGCTTGTTACTTGTACGGAAATATTCATAAGTCCTCCTACGTGAGTGAATCGGATTAATTTGTGAAAATGGCGGACGTCATCCAGTCCATGTTTAGCTTTACATTTGAAGCTTTCATTGTATTTTGAGAGTTTATTTTGCCATCTTTCTGATTTAAGAGTCATGCCACGTTGCTGAGTTTATATAAACCCTAGAATATTCGATAAACCGTAATTGAAGTTCCAAATTGAAAAGATCCTTTGGGAGTTCTTGTCATCGACCGAACACGAACATCATAAGGAAAAGGCGTTTATTCCGCTGTATCTGGTGAAGCAAGACCTCGAAACGGACGTTATTTAGAAAAATCTTGCACGTGAAGATAAAACGCTGAGTTGTTTGTATTTTTTATGAAGTGGTACCTGAGACACAATAACGTGATATTTTAGCATAACTAAATGGTAATGCGTCGTATAGTGACATGTCAATTTATTCAGGAAGTTCATGTTCTGCATTTTCAACTTTCAATTCATAAAATACTGACTAGACTTGGAATGATAAGTACTTTGTTATTAATTACGAGTCAACCAGTGCCATATATTTGCATATTTTACCCTTTTTCATGCCTATCGTATTGCTGTTACTTTGCCCCATATTCCACCTCACGCAACCCCCGAAACATCGTCAGTCGCCTTTCATTTGGGAAAACAAATGAAAAGCGACTTGCGATGTTTCGTGGGCTACCTGTGGTGGACTATGGGCCAATCACGGAGTAGGGCCTACTCCGTGAGGCCAATTTAACGAAACCGCACGGGTGTGATAAAGGGGTTAGCGTGTAAATTTTTCCCTTGGATTTACCTAGTAACTATTATTATATAACGATGTATTATTCCATATCTAGTCAATATTTTATGCAAAGAAGATGAAATTAAGACGAAACTACAGAGAATAAGCTTCTTTAATAAATCGAAGTCACTATGCAATGCCTCACCGTTAAGTTACGATAAAATATCACGTTATTTTGCCGTAGGAACTACTCAATTATAAATGAAAACAAATCAGCATTTTATCTTGGCATGCGATATTGTTTAAATTACGTCCATTTTGAAGTCTTGCTTCGCCAGATACAGCGGAATAAACGACTTTTCCTTTTGATGTTCAAGTTTCGTCGATTACTCGTACTCGCTTGGGATCTTTAAGTTTCTACAGACAGATTTTAAGCTATCCGGGACTAGCCACGGAGTTCCACTTTTACGGAGCCACCCGCAAAATTCACAGGGGAAGTGGACGCCTCAGTAGCTTAACTAGCTAAAGCACTCGGCCGGAAATCGAGGGATCCGGGTGCGAATCCCGGTCAGGGCGGATGATTTTTTTCTCTGTGGAATTCTGCACATTTATGTTAATTTTCCACTTCAGGTACGGTTTACGGTATATGCATGCATTTATGTACACCCATGAATGTGGCACTAATTCTTCGAGAAGAAAGATGGCCAAAAAACTCAAGAAATATATTATAAGCGTCAAATAAAAGCTGAATCTCGACTGAGTGTCGCCCGTATTTTCACTGGTGAACTTGTGGAGAATTTGCAAGTCTTCAATTTTCGCCTGAGACAAATTGTTAGTGTCTTGTGAAGTCCGACTTGTAACTTTTGGACTTTTAACTCTAAGAAACTCATGTTCTCTAATCGGACAAATTATCCCTATCAGTGAATATTAGCTATTTCGCTTCTGATGGCTCGTGGCACGAGTCAAATCTTTTTATTCCAACTATCGTCCTATCTATTCTTCACCTACATACCTATTTACTCTACCCAATGATGAGCGACATCTATAGTGAGTGGCGGGTGGTACTATTTTATCAAAGAGAGATAGAGATATGTGTTTCGAAATGCATGAAATGTATATGTAGAAAAAGAGAGATATGTTTCGAGAAACGTTTGGTGGAGTAAAATGATCAATTTTTATTCTTGTGCGGCTTGATGGCCATTTAATTTCGGTGTACACGGAAAAATTCTATCATGTGTGATCCCTTTTTGACATCATTCTCGAAGTTTCGCGTGCAGATTACGTCAAATATAAATTAGTCGAAATTGATCGGCCGTTATTTTTTATTACGGTGTAATTTGGTCTGTCGATGACTCAGCTTACGGAAAGTGTACATTGGTTTCATCAATGGAGTCGTAAAAAAACCATAAAGATGGACTTTGGAAGGTTAAGCGGATTCGTAATGTATTTTTGGTGCGGGGGATAAGGAGTACTGGCACTTCTCGCGCGCATCAGCTGTGGGTCAACTTCCTGCCCCGACGAGTGATTTTTTTTGCGCTCTGCAGATTCCTGCGTGGGTGGAGGGAAGGGGGAAGGACCTGACGAATGGAGATGGGTGGAGGGGTGGTTGGGATGAGGCGAGGGTGGGAGGGAGTGTTGAGCGGGTGGGGGAGGGACTCCGTGGGCACGTAGGCACAATACCGTTCGCCCAGACGCGGTCAGTGAGGGAGAAGGGAAGAAAGGGCCGCGACCTCCCGCCCGCCACCACCACCTCACGACCGCCCGAGAATCCATCGCTCCTTCCGGATAGCGGGCGAGAAAAATGTGATCTACATCTACAGCTGCGAATTCTTTTCTCTTATTTGGGGAGACGACCAACAGTTTTCTGGTCATTTGCGGCATTGAGGATGGAGTAGGTAAGGGATGGGTGAAATGAGGAGTAGTGAGGTGTAGAGAGAAAACCGGCGTCGGCATTAGCTTACTCTTAACGAAAGTCATCAAGGGTAGGCATCATGATTTAGATAAATTCGATGATGACAGGCTTTACTTTGCGAAAATCCATTCTCAATGAATTTCAAGATTACTTGATGTGATGTCCTGGTGATGTCGCCTATGCGACGAAACTGGTCGACTGAGAATAAAATACTGAAAAATTACAAATTCATTTTTCAATGTATTCATCATGATTTAGTATCCCATCCGACGGACAGAGCACATTTGTGGACCCCAGAAGTCAAGGGGTCTAAGTGGCATTTTTGAAAAAATAAGTTAGGTACAGGAATGGGATGTGAAAATATAAATCATTTAGGTGGTACTTAAAGGGATCCAAGTGATTTTTTTGACAGGTGCTGCTATTTAGGGTAATGCCTCTTAACTACTTAGTGGGTTGTACTAAACATTTGTCAACTTTGACTTAAGTTTTCTCCAAACAATGGTTTTGTTACTTAGACCCCTTGACTTCTGGGGCCCTCATTTAACTTGATGTGCCGTTCATGTAGGGGTCGCATTTCCTCTGAAGAATCTCCGTCACTGTCAGGATTTGAACCTGTACCTTGAGTACGGAAAGCCAGTGCACTGGGCCCCGCACCAACACGATCTCATGTTGGCCTTAGTGTCAGCGTGGTTAAGTCCTCGCCTGCCGATGCTGAGGCCGCGGGTTCGAGTCCCATGTTGGTGGTCTTTTCACCATTCTGAGCGTGGGTATTTAAGTTGCCTTTTAAGTGTTTAATTGTTAGTAAGGGCTGTGTAGTCCTAAATTGGCACTTAAAGATCCCGGAATTATTATTATCTCCTGCGAAATGTTTCGAGCGTTGAAATGAAGTGACCACTCTAATCAAAATGCTTCAATTGTGTACTCGTTAAAATGCAGTTATGTTGTGAGACGCCCGAAAAATGAACGACTTTGCCTCTCCCTCTGCTGTCCTCACTTACCCTTTCTGTGCCTTAGATTTTCCATAAGTCATCTCTTTCCTTTCTCGAGATCAGTGATGTGGCACTTAGAAATTCCACTGAGAGAAACTCGAAGCTCACCTATTTTGTTCTGAATAATTTACTGTGTTTCGTCCTAAAAGTTCGTGAGGAACTCTTCATTAAACCCTTGTCTATCATTGAGTAATATATTACTTGCTGTCTTTCATCCACTCCACTCTAGAATTACTTTAATATTAGCGCACCTATGCGTGCGTTAAAAAAGAATTCCCACAGAGAGTAAAAAATAAAAGCAGTATATTATGAAGATAATATAATCGACGTTGCCATGAGAGTGATTTCAGTCGGTACCTTACGCTGACACCGATCGGAGAAAAGATTTACTTCTTCCTTTAATAATTTTCGCCGCACCGCCAGGGTTTTTTGTACTAGGAGCACCTTCCGCAGATCTTGCTGGCCTTTCCGAATTTTTATCATTTAATTCGTGAAATCCACGTCGTAGGAAGAGGACCGTTGCAGTTGCGCCGGAGAATTTTGGGGGCTTTTGGAATCTTTTTACCACCCATAAAGTCTTCTTGGGGGACGGTGAGAATAAATCAAAATCGGGGTTTGTGTGAAGAGGGCTCCTTAATTGACGTCATTGAGAGTTGAGGTAAAGCGCCGTCTGTGTGTCTACCATCTGCAGATGACAGCTTGTGACTTATTCATTATTGATGATTTACAGCATTTCTGACATTCATACCTACGCCAAGAGTCTGAATAAAGGTAAAAAATAAAGTCCATAGCCCATGCATGCGCTCTATAAAATTAATCCGCACCAATTTTAACAATTAGCTCAGATATTTCGGCACTTAATAGGATGATCGTTTAGTACTGCGTTACTCATAGAGAACCAATTTTCCATTTCTTTGCTCCAATGTGAAATTTTCTTACGGTTTTGAGCCTGCTGCAACGTGCGTGCATTGTTGGTCAGAAAAACGAAGGAGACGGAGCGAAGTAGTACGGCATCCAAATAGTTAGTGTTATTACGAAATATTCAATGAGGGTCACGACATTGTTCATGAAGTCTTCATTAGATCATTATTTGCTGCAACGCTGGTCTCATTCCGAAATGCGCAGCTAACCGTTAATGATGGTTGTAATTTTTATTACTGGCCAACTTTCCTCCCTTGATGAGCTAATTCGGTGTTTTTGGCTCCGGTCTTCAGATTTTACAGCTATCATCCTCCTATATATTTAGAGAGGCAATTACGGTTTTAGATGTTTCTTATTACATGCTCTATGCTTTCGTCTCAGTAGCTGCTTTGTGGTGGATAACGAAGGTTGAAGGATATAAGTTCTCTCGTTATAAAATTGAAGAGTAATTATAAAACCGCGTGCCAGTGCTCTTAGAAATTCATTTCATCAAGTGGGACACTTTTAAATTCTCGCTCTTATAAATTCGGCCCCCACGTAATAATTCATTAAGCCTCAAAACGATTGGGGTTTGCGCATGCAGTTAATTGATACGTAATAGTGCCAATTTAACGCTGTGTTGGCTAAATATTTTCCTATCCAACTCTGTGGCACTCTATTACTCACATGAAATGAGGTAAATTCGCATTCCTCAATGCACCTTTAATTTCGCTCCCGGCCAAGGTTTCGGCGTCACGCTGTGTTCTCGGGCGCCTCAGCAAAATTAAGAAAGGGGGACGCGTTTATGTGACAACGCTGTCTATGGAATAGACTTATTCTAACCACACGATTAATTTGTTATCCGGAACACGAAAATTCGTGTTGATAGCCTTTTTGGTGAATGTTTTTTTGGTTTTTCCTTGGGAACCAAAATCCATTCGTTTACATGGAAAATAGCATAAACAATTGAACAAATGCTAATTAATTGAATACAATGCAAATAAGAAAAATTTTAATGAAATGTATAAAGTGTGAGTAGAAGCACTACAACGCGATAATTTTTTGCCATTAAGGTAGTTTCAGCGAAAAATCATTTCATCTAGAAATCAATGAATTTGGTCTCAATTAAAAGAAAAATATCTTACCCTTCGGAAGATACCAAAGTATCAGCCCCTTACCAAACTACTTTTCGAGATTACTGACGGAAATTACCAGCCCTTTTACATGGACAACGGTACGTTTTTGCACTCCAGACTGACCATGTTTATAAAATGAGCAGTTTCCGACACCTAAATACAAAACATTGTGTATTCTTTATGCTTTCTCAACCATTTTTGATAATAAATCATGTTATCACCTTAGTAATATTTTCAGGGTCGCTAAAAACCTCCCGTTATGCAGGAGTTTCAGACGTACCGCTCGAAGAAAATGAGTCTAGTTAAAGACTTTTATAGGTCTTTTTATTTGATTTCTCAGAATTTAAGTCGTAGAGAAGTATATTATCGTACTATTTATGATGTAATACTTAATGTATGCATCCTACGGTTGCTGAAATTAAAACGTATTATTTGAATATGGTCTCCATTACGACTAAGGAACTATCTCGCTCAAACTACCTTAAGACTGGCAAAGACTGGCAAAAACTGGGAAAATCTTGCTTCCGAAGCATTGGTCAAACTGCATGAAGTCTAAAATTTAGTCCTTTATCAAGAAGTTCTGATCGTGAAGACACTGGAAGGCACGCGATGATCTAATAGCTATCGAATGAATGTTTTTTTTCTCCACTTCGCCAAAAAAAATTCCGAGCAGCCTCCTCCCCTCTCGCACGCAGCCTTCACCCAGATCCCTCTCATTTCTGCGGCCGACACGACGGCTCTTGCCCCGCCCCCGAGGTGGGTGGCCCTCCCCCTCCCGCCCCACAAGACCCCACGCCGAAAGGTGGTGACCCAAATGGTTGCGTCCCAAGGAGATGGGGAAGAAGGGCCTTGCAGGTTAATGCATCGCCCCTGTTCCGCTGGACATGAAGCGCACGGCGGTAAGGTGCGTTGTCTCATTGTCTACCATTCCAGCTTCTTTGCTCGCTCGCTCTCTATCCGTAGAACATCTATGACATGACTATTTATTCATCCAGTTATCCGATCGCAACTTCAATTGAAGGAAATGCCCATTAATGAGTGGGTATGCATTTGCAATGCCGATAAGTTGACCCTGATTTAATACCAATTCTTCAGTTTCCCGTCTCCTTCCAGTTGTACTGGAGTAGAACTTTCTGAAAAGGGGACCGACCTTGCGAAGAGTTTATCGTCCGTATCAAACTACTAATCGTGATATTGTGAGGATTAATATGCAGAAATCTTAATGCTTAAAATATTCACAAATTGCTAAAATCATTTGCACTCATTAACGTTTGCAGTCAAGAATTAAATATCCGTAATAATTTCAATCCGCCGATAACTATGAAGTCGATAATTATTTAGCTTTTTTCGTTTCAATTTTTTCAAGCTCTTCTTCTGCCATTAATATATCCTTGATTTTGTCTCTTTGATTAGGTCCTTTGAATTTCCATTATTTTTCCGCGATGACGAATTTATTTTTCCGTTGATGAGTAGTTAACGACGCTATAATTCTATTTATAGTGGATTCCTGAAAGTTTCAATCGTATCAAACGAAGTTTGCGTTGTTACCATAACAACATCTGCCTCATGCTTTTACGATATATTTTTTATACATTTTAAAATAAAACTCGAACGTGTATGTACCCAATGTATCTATTATGATTTTGGAAAAATCTCTCCCCAGCTACGACAACCTGACTTATTATTCATCTATAAAAATTCCCTTATGCTTGACTACCAGAAATCTTAATAATTGCTACATCTGTATTGTTCTTATTGTAAATCCGGGTTTAGGTATTGTTACGCCTCGTCCCTTAAATGCATGGTATTTTGTTATGTAATAATGGTCGATGTGCATTTGTAGTTGATGATTGCATTTTGTGATGGATTGAAAATGTTGACTGTTGAGAGAACTTGAAGAAGAGGCGTGTAGCGGAACGCAAATACATCGTCTTATTATTTCCTCCCCGCCGTTCTGGGAAAATTAAAGAAAATTGAAAATCTGTCTACCAATATGAGTCAGCGCAACCAAACAACAAGGCATTATAGAGATTGGTCTTTCACTTCTTCCACTAAGCGGCTGTCTTACGTAGCACAGGCGACGCGTTATAAAGACTCGATCCTGTCTCAATAAATGAACACGACTCCCTTCCCCCGTGTCACCCATCGCCCGGCACCCTCAATCTCCTTCCGCACGCTCGCTGAGTGAATGTTCCGACTCGAGGCTAATTGCCGCTTTGGCGGATGGGCCGGCTCGAGTGGCATCGGCCGTCAGAGTGCCGTTAGCCCGCTTCGACACCGGAGAGCGAGTCGAGGGAGGAGGAATCGGGGGGGCGTTCATTAGCCGCGCGGTGGGACGTGGAACTGAGTCCCCGGAGGAGTGTTTCACTTGGCTACTCTTTAGCCTCGCGGCCGCCGCAGTCTGCCGCTATCCGGTGTCATTTTTCGCGTCTCTTTTTTTTTGTCGGCGTGTGCACCGTCCCCTAACCACTCGGGCACCGCCACACCGAGTGTACTCGGTCGCGATGCGCCAGATAGTGGCGGGGCTTGCAAGAACCCTCTCTCGCCAAGTCCAGCGGCGTAAAAGCGTACGCACATTTATCGCCCATTAATCTCCGGCTGGCACTGGAGGCCATGCGGGGAAAGAACTTGGAACTGTGGTGTGAACTAGTCCCTTGTATATGAGCGGAAAAAGATTTCCGCCGTCTTAAGGAATTCCTCGAGGAGTCCATTTGTACGGTTGCAACGTACTGGGGAAGTCGGAAATATTTTAGGGAAATGGAAAATCTTTGAAATTTGAGAATGTCATGGGTTCCTCAATTAGTATCAAATGTTACGGTTTTGCGCCGGACCAAGCATAGCCGTCTTTTATTGTCCAGTACTTCAGGGGCTGGTAGTATTGAGAATTTGCGGTCAAGGCCAAAAATTGATGTGAAAGCAACTTATTGAGGATTTGGATGAAGATGAAGAACAGAATGTGAATAAGACTTCTGTGACTTTGTTGAGGATACGGTAAAAGAATCATCTGGAAATCGCATACATAAATGCATATATGGCCAATAGTTTCTTCATCCATTTCCGAAAATCGAGTAAGCATGGAAGTTTCTTTCGATCTGCGAGTTGCCCGGACTCCGACACCATCTCACAATTGAAAAATGAATCTTGCTCCTCTTCTTCAAAAGCGGATTCAAAGCGGGATTTGACAGCCCTTCTCTCAACCGATTGGATTATCACCGTCTTTTGATATCGAGTCAATCATTTTTCACGTGGTTGGTATCTGAAAGTGATTCCGATGGAAATTGTTTTTGGGTTTCAAACAAAAGAACGACGATAATCTGTAGATGTTTTGCATTACCTCGATCCATCCAAACATCTGTTATCTTCAACCACTGCGATCACTACCACTACCGACTGCTGTTTTTTACGTGAACCGTCTGCTTGCCCGCGAAGGAAACACGAAGTAGGCTACGCAAACGTGATTTTTCATTTTATGACGGAACTGCAAATGAGTTGAGGAAACAAACGATCATTGCGGAATGAGGTGGGCTCCTAAATGGCCGAATTCCTCGTTAACTTGTTTCCATGATGAGCCACGCCATCACATTCAGAGCTTCGAAGTAAAAATTTTATGATTTTCCTTTTTGGCTCTTGTTCGCAAAATGCGTTCCGCGAGATCTTAGGGGTACGCGGAAACCAAAGGGCAACCGACAAATCTCCGATCTCAAATTACGCATAAATGATGAAAACGTCACCATTGGTCGTTCAATCCTAAGATTGGTTGACTGCAGCCCTCCACCCTTCCCTATCTGATGCTAGTTCCATTATTTATTTTATTTATTTTATTTATTTATCTTCACTACCCTTCACTACAGCACAATGGACCAATTTATGTCGGGTGAATAACAGTAACAACAGACGAGACACAAACACCCATGTGCTGGGCCGAAAATATTTTTACCCAGGCGGGACTCGAACCCGCGACCCTCAGGTTGCCAGGCGAGGACTTTACCCCGCCACCACCGGGGCCGACAGTTATCAATATATAGGACACAATTATCTCCTGGTATCTCTTCCTATGTAGTTTCCTTTTCATTTGGTCCATGAACTCATCCTTGGTCTTACCTAGGGTACTTTTCCCTTGATATTACCTTCCATTATGTTCTTCACAAACCCATTGTGTCTCAGGGTATGTGTCCAATCCCTCTTCTTCTTTATTCTTTGCTGTTCCATATGGTACTATCCTCTTCTACCCTTGTTTACACTTCATCATTTCTTATTTTGTCCGTCCATTTTTTCTTCAGCACCCCCCTCCAGCGCCTAGTTTCAGAGGCTTCTAGTCTATTCTAGTCAGCTTTTGCAATGGCCCATGCTTCCGATCCACAGAGCGCCTCGCTCCACACGAATGTTTTCACATACTCTTTCCTGGTTTGTAGTCCTATCTTCTTTGAGCTCAGCAGTTGTCTCTTTTCCATAAACGCCTTCTTAGCTTAAATAATAATGGAAGAAAGCATAGACTTAACATTTAGGTATAATTTTATGGGTGGCATGAATTTATCCTTTCTACTATGATCCGTGACGAAATTAATTGGGAATCTACCATTTTTGCGGACCATTTAAGATTTACTTCGACGTCTTGACTTGTGCAGTAGGTTGTGAGAAAATCTTATCTCGTATAATTTTTTTGTGATTCATATGCTTGCCTATGCACGATGAATTTTAAGAGGAGTAGTATTTGTGTGTGCTGATGGTTTTCCAGGTATTGTGCTTACTCTTTTGTATGCAATGTCTTTATTACGTTACTATTGATTTTTCTTCTTCTTTCGCAATTTTTTCCCTTTTATAGTTGGGTGGTGAATGGCTCTCCGGTGGACGTGCCTTTGCGGAAATAATTGGGGAGCATTCAAACGTGATGCTCAAGCCTTCTTTGTCCCTTTTTCAATCCTAAATCTTTTTTGCCTTAATAGTTTTTTAGATCAGAAAATGTTGGTGCTTTAATTGGTCTTAACGCTCCCGCTCGAGTAACTTGTGCTACTTGTTAGTACGCTACGCGTTCTATACTTCATGCTTGGTTTGCGAACGGACAATATTTCGGCTATGAAGCGATAACTTGGCGGAACCAAGTGATCCCATGGCTGTTTTTGTTTCATGGAGTTTTTTGTGCTAGACTTCTCAAGGTTGAACCGTGACTAAAATGATTTGGTATTTATCTTCGCTAGATTATGACAGTTGGTTTAACTCGGGAAGGACAAAGTTTTGCCACAACTTTGACTGGAGATTGTGGGCAAATAGATGCTTAAGTGCAAATATTTAGTGAACATTTTGGGTCCTCATTGATGGATTCTTACCATCCCTTTGAGAATCCAATGTTGGAAACTTCAATTGGTTATCGTTATTGAGAAAATTTTCTTTGTTTGCAATGTTTACTGGTGCGATGCGTGATGTTCTATGTTCAGAAATAATTGGAAACTGTCTTTGATAATACGCATTTCATTAGTATTGTGGCGCTAATCGGTACCCGTATGAAGAGCTTCTTTACTATCTCTCCGACTATGTACATTATAAGATGTCAACGTAGGCTTTCACTGTCTTCCAGATAGCTCGCCTGTGTGTCCATTAAATCTAGATGTTCTAGAAAATGGTGTAGACGGCCTCGAAAATTTTGGTTAATCGAATATTACCTTGAAGCAGATCATCAGTTCAGGTTACATAACGTAATTACTCGGGGATATGTCAGCATTAGATCGTAGAAGTTATTACAACGTGATTTCTTCTGTGAGGAAAATTTACCATCGTTGTTGCATGTGGGACAGTGCATCGTTGTTTTCTAATTTACTGGAGAAACAAAAACCTTTGTTGAGCTTTCTTAATAATGTAATCGGGAGCATTGAAGCTTAGGCAAGGAAATGGTGGAGAAGCTTGAATAGAGTGAAAACTCGATAATTCAGTGCGGTATCAGTATTAGCACTTGAAGGTAAACATTTCACGGTAAGCGGTGATGAAAGACAGATTTTTTCTCATTGGTTGCGATACAAAACAAGATCACAATAGATAATATGAATTTGGTATTACGTTTTTAGGTATGATGAAGATTATGTACTGAGAAAATGAAGATAAAATGCCGGTGGTTTCAGATGTTCGACCCACAAAATAATAAAATAGGGTTATCTATAAGAAAGAGGCTATCGATCGTATCAGGTGAAGAAAATTTTCGATTCCCTGACATATGTATACAAGCTACCCTCATGAGACGTGTCCTAGTGTGTGCTTGGACACCAGCCGGAAAGAATGAGCATACAATAAAAATTAATTCCGGGAGGAATGTGATCATTTGTAACGCTGTCTCGATATTCTTATTTGTTGGTTGTGAATGGTTCACAGAAGGCATTCTTGAAAAAATCTGCTGAAATATGAATCTCTATTGTTCTACCGCTTTGGCCTTCCCTGCGGATATAGTTAGGGCTTAAAATAGTATCGGAAAGTAATGAATACCCAATGAGTAGACGCTTGATATAATTGTGCGATATCGATTGCTCTGGGTTTCTAACGGCTCCCAATTATTTCGCCACACTTGAAAGCGATACTCGCATCAAACGTGCCCGCTCGCAGCTTTTCACTCGATCGAGACACACACACAGACACGCTCCAGGTTACTCATTTCTGCGCGCACAATCTAACGCGTAGGGGCGTGGTAGTGGTGTGACCACGATGCATTATGATATCTCCTCGCTATCGCTATCGGCGAGGCTTCCAGCCCGTTTCCTGCCTCTTTTAAGTGTTCCTTCCCTCCGCGGGGCAAGTTTCTCGGAATTTCATTCCGGCCGAAGGCGTTAATTTTAAAAATAATCCTTCCGTTCAATTCAAGCAACTCGACTTCCCCTTATTTTCGCGCCACACGGATCTCACGAAACTCGCCTTTATCTCCGATTAAGTGGAAAGATGTGGGACAAATGTCGGCTGATTTCCCCGTCCTAGGTGTTATTGTGGTCATCATTATCACCAATAATCAATCTGGAGATTGTTTTGACGCAGTTCTCCACACCACTGTGCTATCTTCTGTTTTATTCCTTCATTAGTCCGTCCTATTAACTATTTACATAATTTTTGTGAATGAATTCGGTCTGGATTTATGTCAAACATTCTACCATCTGCTCATTTCTCCTAACATTATTGTTTTTATGAGGCTAAATGTCGCATAATATGCCCAATGTATTATACATCTGTTTCTTGAGCTTTTCATAGTTTTTTGTGAAACGGATTTTCTTTCAAATTACCGTAGACATTCTTTGTAGATATATCCATCCCTTCATTTGTCCTTCATTATTCTTTGATTACATTGCATTTCCATTGCTTCTACTCTCCATAGCTCTGTTACTGTAATCGCACAGGTCGGAACTTTCTTTAGTTGAAAGGTACCCTGCTGCGGCACTTATTGCAATACCGGTGCAGAGTTCCAGGACCTTTTGCTTAGCTTATTCAATCAAGCTGCGGTGTTAGATATTACTCTCGGCCATCCCTGAGATCCCGTCTTGCTTTGAAATTAAGCCCTGCTATTAGCATAGGGGTGACTTCCTGCTTCTCTCGACCATGCGGTGAAGTGTATTTTTAAAAATTATTCTGCCGCAGAACCTACCCAGTTTCCTGCGACATATTCATGTGTACGTGCTCTAAAATTATTATCTCAGGCTCGCTCTGAAAAGAAACTCTCCGTGACCTTCGACACCCATCGAGCGTGGAGCGTGCTCCTCAGCAGTCCAGTGTGCCCTGGAGCGAATTTTTTCGAGGCGTTACATGAACGAGGACGGGGAAAAGGCTTTTCTTTCGCGTCAGCCTTTTGAGTACTGGTCGCTGACTCCCTCTACTTGAATATTTTTTTTCCCTTTCGGCTGGCACCTCTCGAACCACTTCTACCTCCACCACCGTTGTCTGATGTCTCTTCTTCTTCTGCTGGCGGATACATCGATCCCCATTGTTCAGGACCCCAGCATCTTAATGTTGCTTGGAATCGAATCGCCGCATAAACTATTTCGTGAGTTGTAAATGAAAAGTATAACTTAGTTATTCCACATAGGTTTATTGACAGGACGACCTAGGTTTCGACGAAGCTCGTCATCATCAGATGAAAAAATTTTCAGGAAAATTCCTTGATGATGACGAGCTATGTCGAAACCTAGGTCGTCCTGCCAATAAACCTATGTGAAATAACTAAGTTATACTTTTCATTTACAATGTTGAGCAAATTCCACGAAGTCACGCCCGAGACAACGGAATATATCTTGAGTAGCTTTTGTTTCCGTGCTTTGTTTTCTCTCTAAGAATAGTCTGATAGTTTCTGCACCTTCCCTGGCCACTGCCAACTGCCGAGCGGTGTGGACGATGAGGCATTTTTTCTCATGCGAAATTTCGCTGATCGTCTTTCCTGCCGAGTCCATCGCAGTTGAATTTCCGCGCGTGGTCTTCTTCCAAGTGAGGATGGAAGTTACTTCTCTGCTAGGTTGGTAAAATTGAATGCGGTATGAAAAATTTTCCGCGTCGGTAAGAAAACTCGAATCAAGCAATGCTTAACTCGGCTCTTAATTAGAACAGCAGAGCTCAAAGGGGACAGCCTATTCGTCTCTGTATTCAGATCCACCGATCTGCGAGCAGAGATCAGACGGTGCTGACATTTATATACAGCATAAAATAATTGAGTATTTTTTATTGAATGAGTAAAATTATAGATGGAATAATGGTGCACAAAATAAAGCTAATTTTTTGTGAAAAAAATTTTGAGCCCCTATCTCTTATTGCTCGAACTCATTGCATTGCGGAAACGTTGTATGATTGTTGTATTTTTTTGTTTTCTCTTCACATGTGTTGAATAAATCTGTCATGGTTCTGCGACGAGCCTTGCCATAAAACCTCCAGTTTTCGGTGGCTTGGCTGTAAATATTATCCTATATTATGGCCAAACTCGCATTTTGATGGTTGCAATACCCCCGCGCTTAATCTATGATGAAGGAAAATCACTCGGGTCTGAGAAACCTCCGGAAAAAGTCCTCTCCTGTCTCCATCCCTAACGTGTCGACGTCATCTCTTTCGCAATAATTCCGCGCTCACGTCCGCTCAGCTCAGGCCTCAATTCCGCTCGGCGCGCGCCGAAAGGGGGTGACTCTGCATTGCCGGCCGCGAGGCATCCGATTGAGTGAGAGGTCGGCGGCTCGGTGTTGGCGGAGGTCAACTCGGGGCGAGGTGGGGACGTGTGCAACTGGAGGCACGTTCCTCCCTTCCCTCGCGCTTCATCCCCCGCCGTAATCTCTCTCTCTCTCTCTCGCTACATCTCGCCTATTTTGTTCCTCTCCGTGTCACTTGGCTCGTGTCTTCTTGGGAGGGTGAAGCGATCGGAAGTCCCCCCCCCTTCTCTCACGTATACCCTTAACACAGTGTGTGGGGAGGCGATCAAGCTGCGGCGGCGTCTCCACCCGCTTTTATTTTTCTCCTTCGCTTTCAGTTTATGAGTGGAACGACGGCTAATTTTGGAATAAGAAAGGGAAGGAGCGGGTGGCTCCTCAGTCGACTACTGGAAGCTCTCTCAACAGACTCTTTCCTCTTTCGCCCAGCTCGCTTTCTTCCTCTGAATTAGGGCGTGGTATCACACTATCACCTATTGGCGATCTTCAGATTAGTTTTATCGATTAAATAGTAGGTGAAATCATATGAAAAATGTTGGAACTGAATCATGGCTTCTTATAACAGTTGGGGGTGTAATGCTGCACTAAATTCAACGAAAGCATGTGAATGTGAAGTCACCGTTACCGGCTAGGTTATAAGCAATCAAAGTGTGAAATGTTAACAAAGATTTTATGACTCATTACTCCAAAAAATGTTGTCTCAAAAATCTAGATGAATTTATACATCTAATACGCAGGATCTACCTTGTGGAACCACATAATGATAAGAAAAAGTTTTTCGTAAAATTCCGAAGTTTTTATTTTAACCAACCCAGGTTTCAACAAGTCATTTCCATGGTGACAATAGGTCATTGGTACCCCCTTAAATTTAAAATTTTAAAGTGGGGAAGGGAATAAGAGGGTACCAAAATAGAAAAGCTTTTCTTATTTTCGTGCGCTTGTTGTTAATGGTGCAAACTATATTCATTTTATTCTTTCCCCCATCGTTTGATCGATAGTGGCTCTTTTTGTGTATAAAGGCATAGAAATCCCTCATGACATTAAAATATTCTTGACAATAGAGATTGTGTAGGGTAATATTATGTATTTATGGGGTTATTAATTTTTATGTTCATGGATTTAGTACTGGTCATTGTATTTAGTACTGATGTTTGGCGGAGAAAAAATCTTGAATTGATCGCAAACTCGAGATTTCTGTGTTCTTAAATTTTTCGCGTCGCCAGATGCATTCGGCAAATGGTTGTTAAACATTTTTACTCGCGGAATAAAATAGATGAGACGAGAATAGACTCTCAGAAGTGGTCCTCCCCTTTACCGTCTCACCATTCATATAAAATTCTCGACGAAAGGATTGGTAATTTGGCCTACTTGCTCACTTGTGTTTCTTTATCCATGTTTAGCGGTAGCAAGGGAATGGAACCAAAGGGTGGACTTCCAGACTGCGCATAATGCTTTTCATCAATTGACCTTATAAATACATAAGAAGTAGGATTGGCTTTCAGTTGTTGTCATATATTTAGTTCATGTTTCTCTATTATTCCCAGCCTCGTTGGAAAGTCACCACTGGGGGCGTGGTATAGTCCTAGTTTGCCAACCCGCAGATGGCGGGTTCACATCCCGTCTGGGTGAGGTTTTCTCCACTCTGGACTCGAGAGAGTATGTGCTGTATGAATAAAATGCCACAGAATTGCTTCATTCATTGGTTGTTCAATCCTAAGATAGATTGACTGCAGCCCTCCACCCTTCCCTATTTAATGCTAGTTCCCTTACCTCCTGGTATCTCTTCCTATGCACTTTCCTCTTTATTTGGTCCATGAACTTATTCCTGGATCTTCCTGTGGGGACTTTTCCGTCTATTTTGCCTTTAATTTTGTTCTTCACATGTCCATTGTGTTTCACGGTGTGTCCAATCCATCCTGTTCTTCTTTTCTGTATGGTGTCCCATATGGTCCTTTCCTCTTCTACTCTTCTGTATACTCCATCATTTCTTATTTAGCCCGTCAATTTCATCTTCAGCATCCTCCTCCAGCACCAGGTTTCGAAGGCTTATAGTCTTTGCTGGTCAGCTTTTCCAATGGTCCATGCTTCCGATCCATAGAGTGCTACGCTCTACACGAATGTTTTTTCAGTATTCGTATTAGTCCTAATTTCGCCCTGAGCGTTGTCGCAATCAAAGCCACGTCCCTCCCACTTTCTCGCTTCATTCCTCCGTCCCTCTCCTCTACGACCGAAAATCACTCTGTGAAAACACTCCTCTTGCTACATTCCCCTCCCCTATTCCCTGCTGCTTCCTCTACCCGACTACCCCCACTCCATCATTCATTGCTGCTGTTTTGCGAGGCCGTTGGAGAGGGCACGTCGGCGGGCGTATGTCTCACGGGGGTGTGAAGCGAGGGTGGTCCACCAGGGGAGTTCTTGCCTTTTCATTCGTGCGTGGATGGGGGGGTGGAATACGCTTTCCATCTCTCTACCGTTCGTAACCTTGGTCTTGTAAATTGGCGACCCGTGAGAGGGTGGTTCTTGTGATGGCGACCGATGTGTGACCTTTTGAAACATTAACATATTGATTCACTCGGCGGCATCGGTGTTAATTTCACTGATTGGAATTCGTGCTGAATACAATCATGGCTTTAGGCCTCGAGTGAAAGGCTCAGATGACTCGAGTTTACGGACGACCCTTGCGAGATTATCAGGCTGTCGCCATTTGGGTAGATTTGATCGCATCGATGAACTAGGGGAGGCAGACGCCAAAACTGATTGGTTTAAGTACACATTATTACCGTGCGCAGTTAGTGACCTGAATCTAACCACGTTGGAGCAACATTAGTGATTATATCCTTAGTTTAAGCATACAGGACAGTTTTCGAGCGAAAATCCGCAAAATCGTCGTTGGTGTCTTTAAAAACTTGTCCCCGGTGCTTGTATGTAACGATTAGGGGGAACGTATCGTAGGTATGATGTAACATTTTATATGCTGGATCTCCATATTTTGTTCGTTGTGACAATCCAGTCGGAACTGGAATTTGCCAGGTTATTTTCTCACTTCGCATGCTATGAAAAAAGTATAGAATATATTTTTTTGCGGTGAATGCTAATACATCATCTTCAGGCATCATCATTGAAACGCGTTTGATTGTTGTGGAAAATTGAACATTTCACTATCTCAATACGTACGAATTCCACCCAACTCGCTGGGATATTCGGGTTGTATAATCTTAACGTCTTCACCCAAGATCCTCATTCTCACTTTTCTCCTATTTCTGAACTTCCTTTCGCTAGCGAAATTATCCTCCTCTTTTGTCTTTGTTTCCATACATCCATTCCTCTAAGGTAACACCTAAGTAAAAAAATTCCTGCACTTGCTCCTGTATGAACCCTCCTACTTTTATTACCAGCTACTCTTTCTTCGTCCTAGAGAAACTCATTACCTGTTTCGTATGGTTTACGGATTTCCCGCTCTTGTTTCCTACTGCATCAAGTAAAGCTCAAAATCCCTTCGATGATCGGCTAATCGACTCCTAGTTGTCCGTGAATCTAATCTACATATCTTGTATATGCTCGTGTTAAGAATTTCTCGCCCTATAGATCAATGATTCTTTCATGTTAGGGTCAACCACCGCCACCAACGCGAGGCAGTGGAATCATACCACCTGATTTTGATCATCTAAGCGTAGCAGCCGGTTTATATAAAATATGTTTACGTCCCTGGTTTTCGAGATAATATCTAACGTTTTTTAATGGGTAGTCCCATGTTTTGACTACGTTTATAAATTTCAGAGGTGTTACAACTGGGAATTTTATTTTGACATGTTAGCAATTGTAAATCGTTCGAAGGCCTTTAGAAAGTTAAGATATTATGGTGTCGTATGCAGGAAGGGACATCATTTGGCTGACGGTATTTTGGAATGCTAGTATAAATTTCATAAATCAATGTGAAGGAAGCGGAAGTTCGTCTAGAACTTCTCCCAAAACTTCCTCCCTATACCGCTCTTGTCGAATCCCCCTCTAATACGATGGGCATGATAAAAGCGCGCTGAACACCTTCGGGTGATTTGAGGGACCACTCCAAATTTAAGCTCTCTTCGAGAGTAACGGTGCAGCCCTGTTCATCACAACCAGGTGAAATACATCTGTGAAAGTATGCATTGCGAACTGTGAAATTTTGCATTCATTTTAAAAAAACTTCGTAAGATAGTAATACATTGACCGAAATTTGTATTTACTTTCATTTTAGCCAGACGTCTTCAATAGTCGTCTTCCGGTCAAACTATATTGTCTTTATTACCAGTCGCCGTGCATCTTTGTTCTTTGTTTAACAAATTTTCTCTCAAGAAAGATTGTTGAAAGGTTTATGGTGCTCAAAGATTCCTTCGTGGGGTAATGCTGTCCATTGAAATGAAATCAAGTTTGAGGATTAAAACTGGAAACTAGTTGTTTCTTAATCCACTCTCTTAATAAGGAATGTCTGCGTTAGTTAATGTCTGTGTATTTTACCAGTAAGGATATTTATTATTTGGTGGGCTGTTTCTCCTCTCCAACATCATCTATCATACTTCATCTCATTAAAAAAGCTAGTCATTTACTTTACACTTTCCGCTTTCAGTACATGTAGCCAGCGTACATCATCCTTCTAAATCTCCTAATGTATTGACGTGTATTGCCATCCTCGTCCGTCGCTTGCTGTCATTGCCTTTTTCAGGCGTCTCTCCTCTTATCCTGGAGGCGTCTTCAGGTCGAAGAGTGGAGTCTCCACCTACGACCTGAAGGTACCTCTTGGGCAATAGGAGAAACGTTCTCTGGGAAGAGCCACCGCTCGATTGGAATATCGGAAGAAAAGGAAACCACTACGAACATGTTATATATATCAAAGTAAATGCCACGACATGGGCAGAAAGTTTTAAAGTGATAAGGAAAAATTATAACGACAGCATACGGAATGTTCCAATTTAATTTCGAGATAGTGGTCATTGAAGGGGGGCATGTTTACCCCGATTTTCGGTCCTTTTGATTCGAGCGGCTCTTTGGGCGCTTCATCACGTACATGTCCTCGTGAGTGCGGTGATTAGTGTCGTGCCGCTTCCCCGATTGTGCTTCAGAGCAAGGCATGACACGATACGCGGCCAGCGCGAGTTTTTCCGAGGAGGGGCCTTCATTGCCTGGGATCGATCGTAGGCTATCGGCCTCTCGCCGTAGCTCTCCTCTATTCTTCCGCGCCAGGTCTCCGGCTTGCCACTGTGTGCGTGTGTGGGAGTATTTTCGGAGAAATGGGGAGCGGTCTGCGCTCCGTCCGAGGAATGCGGCTGGCTGGTCGGATAGGGGAGCTCTCAATGGAGTCGGAAAGGGGGAAAAAGAGGATTTATTACTTTTTTCGAGGGATTTGGAGGGCGGTGGAAGGATTTTTCCGAGTTTTTTGGTAGGTTTCTGTCCCTCTTGCTACGTGGCTCACCACCGTGGGTATTTTTTTAGGTGCCAGCGCGGGCACGACTTGGTTGGCGTGTCATATACGGCCTTGCCTCCCTCATGCCTGTGATGCCGACTGCGTCTGTTCGTGGAATCGGAGTGGGTGGAATGATACGCCGTTGTAAGGGACGATGGATTTCACCGGCGTTGAGAATGGCAATGTGGCCGGTATGCCGCTGTTATCTCTTTAGTAAACGCTGGGGGCCCGCTAGCTTTGAACCGTCCTTCTATTTTGCGTTTGAAATCTCAAGTAGTAAAACTTTTAGCTGGAGGCTGCTCGTATATAGCATTGAAGCCTGACAGTTACAGCAGCTGGCGGATGTGATTGGAAGCAATGGAGATGTGATATTACCGAAGAATGATGAAGATTAAATGATTGGTGAGAATCACTATAGAAGTAGTCTTTCGAAGATCTAAAAATTAAAGGAACATAATAAAAACTCTGCGAAGAAGGAGAGACAAACTTATTGGACACATTTTGCGACACAACAGCCTAATGAAAAGTTTAGGAAGGAGAAATAAATGGGAAGAATCAATGAGGAAGACCAATAATGGATTACGTTAAGCAAATTATGAACATCAAAGTGAAAAGTTATGTAGGAATGAAGCGGTTGGCAGAGTGGAGAGCTGTTTCAAACCATTCTTCAGGTTGATGACTACCGGTGATTTCGGGTATCTTCCTACCTTTAACATTCGGAAACTTAAGAGTTAACTATTGGCATTCGAAGTCGAGTGTGTTGAGTGTTTGCAACCTAAGAATAATAATAGCTTCGTTTCAGTTCGAAATTGGCGAAGCCCACTGTCGTAAATAGCTCTGGAATTATAAAGTTGGTAGTGTCATGAAAACATTTTCGTCTGTTCCTGTTCTGTTTTCTCTCTCCTCGAGCGTGGGAAATTTTATAATTGTTTATTTACATAATTATCATTCCATTGTTCGGCAACGCCCGTGATTTGCTTATCCACCGTTTTGGAATGTTGATGGCCCACTTACGGTGTGAGCTTCCCATGATTTGTATGCGTTGCGGGTGACGGCATGTTGTCTTGCCCACAGATTAATACATTGGCTATAGGCTTCCAAATTCCTAACGTATATCGCTAGACGTTCGTGTCCTTAATTCCTGCTAACTTTCATGTAACTGATCAAAACTGGAGATGTATTATTGTGCCTATGTAATCAGGATCGAGCGATAATTTCATTTGCTATAAATTTATGAGGGTCACGATTAAATTTCATGTCGGTGATTTAATAATCTAAACGGCCCTGTTCTTACAAATTCGTTTGATAATGTAAAAGAAATGCTACTGTGTTTGTCTATTTGTGCGAATGCATGTCTGTTTCGGATGAGTCGTTACAAAGTGCATGTTTCCTATGGACATTAAAGAATCGTTTGCATATTTTCCAAGAATCTGCAAGAAGTGAGGGAAATATAACGTAAGACATCAGTTCATGAAGGAGAACAGAAGATAACGCTTGTCATGTTCTCGAGCTTCGACTTTTTGTCCGTCATCCTCGATTGTCAGTGGACACAAACGCTTTTGTAACCGTGAACTTCGTCAAATTTCAAGCAACAAGTGGCTAAAAATTCACACTTCATTCTTGCCACCTCGACGGGACATTGTCGTTGCTCACCATCGTTTATTATCATTTATAAAATGATGACGATTGTTGTGAGAGTTAATTGTTGTCGAGAACTTCTCAAATTTATCGTGTTCGTGTCCCCGGGCATTGTTGCTTAACTGATGTGCTCGACGGCTACTTAGCAGAGGTGATAGGGTGTGTCAAACTTAATCCACGTGGTGAATATAATCTGTGGGCGTAGCTCATGTCTTGAAGCGTAACCCGTATTTTGCTTGGATTATAAAATCACGACAGGATTGACCGTGTAATGTAGCGATATAAACGTGACAATAACTTGTCATATGTTTACTCAATTATTATGGAATGCAAATACTGAACAGCGCAATTAGCCATGTAATGCTCTTGGCGCTTGGGCTTGAATATAAAAGTGTATTCGATGAAAAACTTAGAGTGGTGGTTATGAATGACGCCGTATTCCATTTCGTCGCGGGGAGTTTTTCTGACCATTTGGCCCATATAATTGGCCCTCAAGAAGGGCTTGGGTGTTTTTGTGAAGTAATGAGGCGGAAACCTTAGCTGCATTAGCGGCTAAACTGTTTAATGAAGAATCTTTTACCGTTAATGGGTTTCCTGTCCTCTCGAATACCTTGCTGTGCTCACCGGAGACTTGATTTAAGGTTTAATTTTTCCACGTAGGTGGCAGTGAATATGATGAAATCTTTTTGTTTTTCCTGCGTGGCCATTGTACGTTTCTGTCGTTGCCACTTCTAAATGATTGCCTCTCGATATGGTGTTGCATCTGGTGCGTTCGTCGCTGATGGGCTGTTAAGACCAGGAGGTCGGGGGAAGAAGGTTGGTAATGGGGACGCCGGAGAAATTGTCCGATGTTGAACCTGGAAACCTTCGGATAGTGCATTCCGTGCAGCTCATTCACCCAACGTTATCCCTCTTGCGAGACTGTAGTAGAAAGATTTGTAGAAGTAGGACTCGCTATTACACTTCGGTGCTTCGTAATCGGGGTCACTGTCGTCATTGCATCTACGAATAGTGGTATTCACCTTCACATTTAAAGAAAAGTCTTTCAACGGCGTCTATCACGCAACCCTACGACTCAGCACCATAAGACAAGGTATTAAACGCCTAGTTTGCGTAAGTCTTTCTCGGCATTTAAGCCTTGAAAATGAACACAAATATCGTAACAGAGCAGATGAACTTCTTAGGTTTCATCAGAAAAACTCGACTCGCGTCACCACCCGGTGATGATCATTGCTACATTGTTGTTTTTTGGGTCTCATGTTGTTTTGCTTCCTCGCCAAATGTATGATTACTGTATGAATGTACATAATGGATTGTTGTCTCGTCGCCAAAAACTGTTGCCTTGAATTTCGTAAACAAACAACTTTTTCGATTGAGTCGCTGTCAAGTGATGAAAGACGGCAGTTCAAATGTAAATACGGTCTACTGATCGCAAATAATCACGTCTTACCGGTTTAACGTAACAGTATTCATAATGTAGTGGATAAAAAATGTAGTATTACACGCGGAACGTAATTACACTCTTTTTTAATATTGTCTGATCTACAGATATATTAATTCCTCTCCAAATTACACAAATGCACAATTACTTAGCACAATGCACAATTAGCACTTCGTGAATATCGTTCTATGGCAATTTAATAATAATACAAGGTGAAAAAAGTGGAATGAATTAGATGACGGATACAAGTACTATAAGGATGTCAATATCAAGATCCGACAATATCATCTATGGATAAGAAATTGCGCAAATGACTATCATTTTAATAACAAATGAAGGAGAGATTGTTGAACCTACTCCGAGGCCACAAATGAATAGTAGGTCACACATTGACATCCACATCAATCTATCTAGATCATACCCTCTGATTCCTAAGGCTTTCAACAGATAATATACCAAAAAAAAGTAGCTGTAAATTAACAGTAAAAGATCCACACAGCAGAGAAAAGGCTCACGATGGATGTTTCATATGCCTCTTACAAACTTCCTGTAGTAGATATTTCCTCTCTAGCATTTACAAAGTAACTGTTAGGTCTAAATAATAGTCGGCTATCATTCATAGCATCAAGTAGTTCATATCTCCTCAATCGTTATTGAATAGTCACCACAGTCTCACGTTAACAACAATCAACAACGGCCATTAACGAGTCGACTGGGAAGACTTTTTTCTAAGTAGCGCCAATGACTGGGTGAACTAAATGTGGAAATTCAGGCAACACGTAACCTAGGCAACGATTCCTAACATTTGAATCCATTATATATTTTCATGGATTAGTGTAAACTACGTAGAGAGGTGCGAATTCAGCCCTTCCTTAGAGTGGCAGTATAAGCAATGCATTACATTGACCGGAGAGATTGCCTGATGAGACAGATTCCAGCATGCTGGACCCCAAGATTCAGCTTCGCGTTGTCTTTACTCTGGGTTAGCCGAAAAAAACAGGGTACCAAAATGGTAACCTGTGAGAATCCGCCTGAGCGTAAAAAAATCTGCATTTCGTCAATCTGGTACTGTCGCATGGACCTGTGAAATATTTTTCAAAGAAGAAACAACATATTTTCCAAGGTTATTGGTATAAAGAGTGGTTACATTTACTTGTGAATGTGTGTAGTAACTTCCGCGGAAAAGATGGATGTCTCATTAAATTTGTCCAATGGTATTGGCGCAGCTTCATCCCAGCTTTATTACAGAATGAAAAAGATTCACACGAGAGTTGTAATCTTGTAAAGTGAAGACAATGTGGACATTTTGACGTGGGGCAGGAAGCGCCTGTCTCCCTCCCCTCACCACATCTGTGAGTCGACATCTCGTATGAAAGTGCCCTTAAAGTTTCGTGGCTTAAGCGTAGTTTAAGATTTGAGGTTTTTAAGATGGATGCACAATGAATTAATCACAGCTTGTTTAAAGCTTTCCTTTGTTGCAAATTAATGAAATTTTATTTTCTTTTCCTTGCAGACCCTAGGGTGAACGATTGGTCCATGATGAGCTCGCCGTTCCCGACGCTCTTCATCTGTCTTGGATACGCATACTGCGCCAAGGTGCTCGGGCCCAGGTTAATGGAGAACCGAAAACCGTTCGACCTGCGAAACGTTCTCATCGTTTACAACGCCGTCCAAACCGTGTTCAGTCTATGGCTCTTCTACGAGGTGAGTAACCAGAACCACTTCCAAATTGGAGAACATTGATTGGAATCGTAAAATTTTCCCTTACTCGTGTGTTTTAGTTGAGTATTCTACCAGTTGATCAGTAGGTTTTAGGACTACTTATCCTACGTCCTGATTT
Organism: Ceriagrion tenellum; assembly: GCA_963169105.1. Classification (NCBI taxonomy): domain Eukaryota; kingdom Metazoa; phylum Arthropoda; class Insecta; order Odonata; family Coenagrionidae; genus Ceriagrion; species Ceriagrion tenellum. The sequence continues at coordinate 153,244,023 of OY720632.1, read as the reverse complement.
CTGAAATATCGTTCCGTTTTCCCTCCTACTGGTGATCCACCAATAGGTTCCGCTTAAGTTCCTTATTACGTCTCCCTCTTCTTATTTCGTCCAGAATTCCTATCCTCTTCCTCCGTCCTCCAAGTTTTCCCAGTTTTCCAACCACTATTACCCTCTTCACCATTCCTCGTCTTTTCAAACATCCTTCATCGATCTCTTATACCGCCTCTGAACCTCCACCATCAGCTTCCTCTGCTCTCCAACCACAGCCAATACCTCCTCGTTCGCCCTTCTCGTCACTCAGCTCACTCTCTTATCCTTCTCCACACCTGAATCTCAAACGCCTCAAGACTAGGTACATCCTCTCTTCGTAATGACTAAGGCTCCGACCCATACAGCGCCACGCTCCATATTTGGGTGTTATTCAGGCCTTTCTTTACGTCCGTACTCAAACCCCCCATTATCAATCACCTCTTTCAAAATGCTTCCTTAGCCATGGGAAGTCTACATCCTCTGTCCCTATCACTAAACCTATTCTCCTTCAAAATACTACTCTGATACGTCAACCACTCGACTTGCTCTCTATTGTGACCTCCCATCTTTATGCTAGGCACCGCGTTCTTGCGTCTTGAGAATCTTATTTCTTCTGTCTCATGATTTATCTGCTCGTGGTTTACTGCTTGTAATATTTGTGACATAGTCACTATTCTGTTGATGGTGAATGCCGGTTCGAATTCTTACCCAGTTAAACGTGAGAAGTTATTTTTTGCAACAAAGAATTAACAACCCAGTTATTTCTCAGTAGTTGGGCTTTTAGTTTTGGATTTCAGAGATCAGGGACATTTCGTTTTCTCGGACATTTCAGGATTATTTACGTCAAAAACAATCCCACTGTGCCTCTTGTTATAACCGCGTCCTATGATTTTATTGGACCTCGTTCTGAATGTATCTGTACTATTTATGAATGTTTTCCTTGAATAAATTTTGTTTGCATTGCCCATTCAGATAAAATTGCAGAATTCGCTGGGCAGGATTGCAGGCGTGACTGAAAATATTTCTTTTAGCGTTTTGTATTGAATATCAAATCACCCGCTATCGTAGACTTTCATTAGTTATACTTCCGAAATGGTGATATGCGTTATGGCGCTAAATTTTAAAACCCATGAAAGTGTTATATTCCATAACTCCTCTCTCCTTACTGGACTGATCGATATCCTATCATTGTTACGAGAATGGATTATGCGCACAATAGGCCCGCGATCATTCCTTGCTCAATAGCGGTCGCATTAGCGACCTAAGAATGTCCCCCGAGTTATTTTTGTGTACCGAAGGAGAGACATGAATGAAAAGTTGGCCGCCTCCCCGCTTTTTCTGAGAGCCCCATTTTCCTTGTATGAAAGGAGATAATTCATGGGTAACCAAGTTGGCAGAATTTTGAGGGGAGGTCAGACGGCGGAGGGAAAAAAACGAAATGGGGAAAGGGGAAGGCGGGTCAAGGTCAGAGCGGCGAGGGAAGGGGTTTGTGTGTGTGGAGCACTGCGGGAATTCCGTCAAACGAGGATCGGGCTCTGAGTCGCCATCTCTCCTCTCTATGCGCGTGGATTTGTGTCCTGCTTCTGATAGGGCCTTTATGCCAATTTATCTAACAGCGGAAAGTATGATGAATACCTTGTTTTTTTACTCAGGGGAGGATGAGCGACAGTTTCTTTTATGTTTTCTGAGTCCATAAGTGCGATAGTAGAAGGGTATATGATTTTTCGCTTCCAAGTAAAGATCGTTTTTGGGCTCTAGAGTTAGCTATAGGTCGCTAAGTCTAGCGGGGAGCCCAACGGAAGAAGTAGCTCATAAAGGTGACCGGTTAAAGTCTTTTCCTCTTCGGGAGCCATGCAATGTATTTCGTTTTAAGTGCGAAATAAATTGTATTGATCTCAATCTCAAAAGCTGGAGGTCGGCTCACGTTCTTCCATTGACCTGAGACTTAATGTTGTGTTTTGTAAATAGGACGTGATCATTTATCCTAATCTCTGCCAGTGTAATAGACTCTGCTGGGTCGAGTTTTATCGTTTGGCCTCTTTTTTACGTTATAGTTTTCGGGTGATAGTGTAATTCACCCGGCTGCTCGACTCCTGCTTCGTTTCTGAGGAAAATGACGCTCACCGGTTCTTGCCCGGTATTACTTTCGCTGGTCTGTATCTAGTGTGTAAAGACGAATCTTCATCAACTCATCGTATTTTTCCCTTTTCGAGGAAATTCGAATGAATTCCGAATATCTGATTGTTTTTGGGATCGTGGGAGCCCATGTCGCATGCTTGTTTGTTTTTTCGAGTGTCCGTCTCTCTTTTCCGCGCCCACCATCCCGTTTCCAAGAACCATTTTTCATCCCCGCTCCGAGTCCGAGGAATAAACCTTTTCTCGATACTTTTCAGAATTTGTTTGGAACGGGAGGGGAAGTTGTTATGGAAAGAATACCAAAATGTTGATGAAAACGAAGCCATACTCCGTCGATAAAGAAACAAACCCTTGGCGCATCGTAAAATACCAAATTACTCACTATCATTAAATTTTATTAGGATTGCTTCGTGACGACAGCGCTTGTTTTGGAGTAAAATAATTGAGCTTATGATGTACAATTGATTATATGTAGGAAAGGGAACAGTCAATAAGTTCATCGGGGTGGAGACCTGCTTGTTGTTGAATCGTGATCATCGATGAAAAGTATTTGAAATAATGAATGTGATTCGTTTTTAAAATAAGGATACGTTTCCGTCAAGTCACGGAATAAGCCACGTTGGTGAGACCAGAATTTCTGGGGATTTGAGGTAGACTTGATAAAAGCAAATTACGCGAGTCAAGGAGGCAGTAAGAGACAGTGAGGTGTTTCACTATTCACTTCCTCCCATACTAAGTTATTAGGATGAATAGGAAGTCATATCTTCCTTTTCTTCACTACTAACTTCCTTTCTTTCCTCAGACTAGTCCGTCTGAAGTAACGTTGAAGTGTTCCACTTCGACGGTGAAGCAGTGGGAGAATGGAGCGCGTGTGATAAACGGAGAGGGAAGAGATGGAGAAGTGGAAGTAGAGTCATCTTCGGATCTTGAAATGAAAAGAGATGGGATGTGCGCTCAGCCGAAGAATGAAATGATTCCGGAAAAGATGTCTTTCAATGCCCGAAACCGCGAAAGTTGCGTTGTGGTGAGCATGACCCTTGCATTGTAGAACGCAACGGGGCGGCAGCAACAATCGAGTCGAGATTCCTCGCTTATGGACCGAATCGGATAGATTGAGCCAGGAACCCGCGACCTAATTATCGGGTTGAAGGAAACGTGTGGCGGTGGCTTTTTTTAACGGTATATCCTCCTCTGGCTAGACTGGTTCTGTCTTCCTCTCCCCCTACCCCTCGCCTCCACCTGTTCCTCGTGTCTTCTCCGTTATACTCGGCTCCTTTACTTCTTATTCTCTCCCTCTCTACCTACCTCTCTTCTTCCCCTCTTCCCCACTACACCCTCCTCTCCAGCCCTTCCCTCCTTTCACGTTTCTCACGCGCTTACGTGCGGAAAGAGAGAGGGAGTCTGAAAGATTTGTTTCTGTCGTGATGTCTTTTTTCCTCCTCGTTGCACCCCTTTTAATTGCATTGTTGCCTCACTGATGCGACGCCGTCCTGCCGTAATATTTGTCGAGGGCGCGGCGACGGAGCGAGCGGATGGGACGAGGCACATCATGCTCCTTTCTCGGCTGGCTATATCGATTCTTCAACTATCTCTTTTTCTCCGAGATTTTATTCGTTCTTATAAGGGGTGATTGGTTAACTATTTAGGGAGGCGACCGAAAACTGAGATCATTTTATGCACGGAGTACCTATAGGTGCGTAGGTTGGTGGCTAAGGATGGCTGAGGGTGCAATTCGAGGAGGCGCGTAAGGTATCCCTTTTTTAGCGTCCCATTCGACGAACGAAGTGTTGCACTTGAAGTGCCCTCCAAGAGACACCCGAGTGGGGATGGGGTTTCGAAAGTGAAATCCCCGCCCCTTCAGGGAGTCGAACCAGGGCCCCCGGGATGGCACTGCTGTAAACCGTGAAGTATAGATTAAGGAATGTAAACGTATTCCCCGTGATGGATTGATTACGTGGAAAAAGGAGGAGGAGGTTGAATTAAAGCGTTGCGTCGAAACTAGTCTGATATTAGCTAAGAGCGTTTATGGCGAACCGTTCTGTGTTCTTTCCGACAAGCGGAGAGCTACACCTAGAAGTGTTTTCCGCATGGCTTGCAAGTAGGGATCGAGGTTCCTATGTAGTATATTTACCAATACCAGGATTCTAAGATGGCCCCTAGAATGGGAAGTCCGTACTCTTTTCGTCACTGCTAACTGATACCCATCAATCAGTAGTGGACGTTGATAATCATCTTTCTACATCTTCGTGGAGATATAACGCTTCCTCGCAGTCTCGCTTGGCGGTGGTTTCCAAACCGTTTGGCGAGGAGAAAAATTCCACGAAACCATGTATTCAAAAGTTTTTGTGGTATTCTCCGAAGAGGATTCCATTAACGTGTCTCTTCCATTGCGTGCCTAGGAAATATTTGTCGTCATCAGGTGATATTAAGTGGATTAAATCGGGAGGAAGACGATGGACACGAACTGAAAAGAGCGTTCCGTACTGAGCGTAACGAACTAATAATTAAACGAGCCTTTTACAGCGTGCAATATCTGAGCATTCTCAGGCGTACTTTTTCGTGTTCAGTTAAAGTCTTCATTCCGTTGATAAAATGGCATTTTTTCTCAATTCGTTTTATTTAGATCTCTATCGTGATATCTAAGTGAAGCCACTGTGGAAAAGTGACAGTTGTTTTCGAAATCCTCCCCTTAAATTTGTTGTGGCAGTTGTTGTCATAATGCTGTGATACTCCTCTATGATGTTTTTTCCCCCTTGGATTCATGCGATGCGGCGCTGATTCTTTGCATTTCATATTGAAGTACATTTCTTGCTGACTTGTATTAATATATTCAGCCCATTGCCATTGCTTTCCGCCTAAAATTCCAAGGAAATGTTCATTCTGTTCCCGCTTTGGGTTAAGCATTTAGATACACGTTTGAGAAAATGTACGCATGCGTGAGTGTTCGTTGAGCCATTCGTGAGGTTAGGAGAGAAGTAGTTCAGAGTCCGTTGGTGAGTTGGAACTTGTGCTTATGGCCTTCCAGGCTGGGTTAATTTGGTGGATTGTGTAATAAAACTATCGAGACCTTCATTTGTTGTTATATTCGACTCTGTGCTGTGTTTTATTTTTACTTGGGAACATTAATATGGATATACCGATGACAGTAGGTGCTTCCACACCAGGCATGCATGAATTATACGGCATAACACCGAAACTACATTGAAACCAGCGTCCCACACATGCAACGCGCCAATTCAAAATCTACTTACCAAGAAACATTCCATCGTCAATCGTTCCAACATGCAAGGGGTACAAAGACTACTACTACAGATTCAAAATATCATGCATAAATAAGAACATCAATATTTACATCATGCATAAATAAGAAGGTAGAGAATATAAAGAGAAAGATCTACAGTCTAGCTAATGTCACTTTTCGCACTATTCATGACGACGATCACAGCTCTTATGGTCCAGAATGGTACGCGGAAAAAATAACATTTTATACCTATCGGTTCTACAATCTAGCTCTCTAATTTTATTGGCGCGATCTAATGTACCGTAGTACGAGGGGGTAATATTATGTTTTTCACGTCGTCTAAAATTTAATCTACACTGTGATAGCGATTCCCATCCCAATTCTTCTAACAGACAAATGCTGATGTATAAGTTATTTGTTGAAGAGATGAATGTAGAAATTCAATTTGTAGAAAAATGAACATTCTCGCGATATAGTGGACAGATAATCCGATATTTATTTCGCCGTAGTATATCGTCCATGGACTATAATGAAGTGCAAAGAAAGGAGCCTTAGAGTGTGGCGAAATGATGAAGTGTTGGGCATGAATATTGTAGATCGAGAGACTCGTCCGAGGAAACCTTAATTGCGTAGATTAGCTTGTCACATCTCTTTGGTCCAATGGATGCTCTGAACTGCGGGCGTAACTTGCTGAGATTGTAGAAATGAGAAGAATGGAGAGCTAAGCCATCAGATGCGAACTCTTTTTTCCTCAGTGACTGAAGGAGGTCTGTGAAGCATTGAAATTAAGTTTGCTATCTTCATTGGCCGTGGTACTGGATCTCATTTAGGCGAGTATCAAAGCTATCTTCATCGTTATCATCCAGTGAGTCATATTCTCTTATCCTCGTTATTAAATTGAGCTTCAGGCATGAGCTGACGAAGGCTTTTGGTGCTCTCGAGGACCGTTGAGTTGGTGTGAGCGACATTCGCTCTCTGAGGATCTCAATCGCCAACTTTGGCGAATTTAATTCGGAAATTCAAGCGTAAAACAAGATGCTTGATGTGCTAGGCACCAATCATCCATGAAATCATTGGCGGTAGACTGGAGGAGTTCAATGTCTACCGTTGGCGAGTGAAATAAACGGACTAATTTTCGCATTTAATTTTTGTTGGGAAGGAAAAGCTCATTGATAGCACTCTAGATAGAGTCAATTTAAGGGATTCTTCCGAAAACACTTGTCAAATGTTTCTTGTGAAATAAGTTGTGTTGTTCCATCACGTTTAAAAATGATTTTGTACAACTGCTTTAATAACGACTATCTTAACCTCTAACTGAGATATAATGGGCAATTTAGCCTGAGGACAGAGTAACTAACTTTTTCCCCTTTTGGTTTTCCATCTAGATATTCATACTGAGTAATAATTGATTCCACATGCTGTGTAAAATGATTTACAATTTAGTTTGAATTAACTGTGTATATTTCATTTACATCTACATCTTCAGGGAAATGGAGGCGGTATGGCCAATGGCTCTCCTAGGTGAAGGTGAAGCGAGAATGAGATGTGTGGGAATGATTTCTTGCCGAGCAAGCGTGACCTACCAGTCACTATACATTGTATTACCTATAAAATCGGAAAATTCTCGCGTAATCGAATGGAAGCGCTGTTGTTTTTTGGGTAACCCGAGTCAGGAATTTGTCGAGCAAACGTTTCTTCTCCTTTGCCAGAGACCTCCCAAGTGCTGAATGACCATTATGCCTTTATTATGCATCAATTATGTATCCTCAAAGAGGTGAAAAGGAGGTGAATGGGTGTGGGTGGTTGTAGAGTCTTACAGGAAATTGTTCTTTCTTCAGGAAATTACGAGTAGCCACGACTCACTTATCCTTTGACTATTGTGCTTATTGAAGTTTAATGGTTGAAGGCGTAACTTTATGGAATGACTCTACTGACATGACTAAAAAGAGAGAACTCTTAGTATTTTCCACACTTAAAACTTTAATTCCCGACCCAGGTTTCGACTGCCTTGCAATCATTATCAAGTTTTCAAGATTGTTTTTATGTTTTTTGACTTGTAAGGCCTTTTGAAAGATTTATTCTTGCAATGTTTTTCTCTGAAATTTGTACAGTATGAAGAAAAGAAATGTGCAGTCTTCCGCACCTTATTAAATTTACTTCCGATGTCACTACGTCTTCTTCAGACCAAATCACCTGAAGATGATGTAGTGAAGTTGAAACCGGGTTTGGAAGTAACTTCTATTTTTTTGCGGAAAATGGCTCGTTATATTCCTTCGCCAATGTATGGACTGTTGACTGTTCTTAGACACGGCAGAAATATAATGTCATTACCAGAAATGTAATCCTGAGTGTGCTTTCAACCGCATCAACTGTAATGGAGGAATTGCAGATGTCGTATTCCTCTTTTTCTGGTCTCATTCGCGGAGCTTTATCGGATTCGTAGTGTCCTAGGGCATGCGTTAGTGTTAAAACTGGTGCTAGGCCACTAGTCGGGAGTCTCATCAGAAGGACGGAGGCCTACCCCAAAGGTGTCGCTCACTACACTCATTGTTTCCCGAGAGCGTGCAAAAGGCCCCGTGAAAAGGCCGTTCCCAGACAGAATGGACCTCCTCGACTCTCCATTCAATTTCCTCGCGTGTAAATACCCCGAGCCATTCTCCGTGCCGTGTGGCCGGGGTCGTCCGCCCGCCCGCCCTCCGTCGCCGCGTCTTCCGTGGGAAGTCGTGGTGGAGGAGAGGCGGCCACCGCGAGGAGCACTCCCGGCACGGAGAAACCGTTGAGTTGAGGTATTCCATTGAGTAGTCCGGGGGAGGGAAGGAGGAAGTCTGAGGAAACGGGAAAGGAAGGAAGGGAGGATCAGTGCTTGAGTGGGTTGCGTCGCCACCCTGGCGAATTAGCGGGAAACGAAGGGGGGAGGAGAGGCAGGGTGTAGAGGTATGAGGAGGGGGGGGAGGGTCGGTGGCTTGCTGAACACGTTCTCTCTCATTTTCAACCTGCTTAACACCTCGCAGTGGTCGAATGGGTGAAATTCAAAACGAAAAACTGGATTGAGGACCATCATGGGTGACGGGTCTCCCTAAAATGCTCTGTCTATTCAAAAATACAGTTATTATTTCTAATTGAATGTTTTGTTGCGGACTGAAGATTTGTTAGTGATAGCTGTTAACTAGTTTTTTTCCCAGAGTTTCCACTTAAAGCTCAAATTCTTTTCGGATCTTCCGTCCGAGCTGCATTTTCTTCTGGCCATGGCTGCGTTTTGACCGACTTTTCGATACCGACTCGCCTCAGGAATCGCCTGCTCTGAGGATCGTGCCGAAGTCGGTGTCGAAATTTCAAATGAAATGCAGCCATCGACTCAACAGACGATCCGAGAAGATTTTGTGCTACAAGTGCTTCCGGAAAGCGATAGATTTTACTACCATTCCATTGTCTGTGCGCTTGGCATTCACCATCGCCGTCTCACACGACTTGATTTCTACGAAACATCGCCATACTCTGGTGTTATTTTATGGATGCAACTCCCGTTGGCGGCCACCTTTGCTTGACGACTGGTAGCGGTCGATTCGGTAGAATCAATTTAGGGATTATTTATCTCAATGGAGCCTTTGATGAATCCGTTCACAGCTTAAAACCTAACTTCGTGCTACATACAGCTCTCTCATGTGTTTGCGACTACTTATTTTCATCCTCTTTGAAGACTTTGCTGTCATCTCAAGCTTTCTCCGTCCTTTCAGTCCTCAAAATGTATTCACTCCTTGGTCATTAATCTGTCCAGAGACTGCCGTCCATTCTATCGCCCCGAAGGAACTAGCGACTGTCTTTTCATATTACTCGTCAATTGATGGAGTACTTAATCCAAATTATTCATACCTATAAATATCTTTCGCGTTGCATACTTTCCTCAGAATATCTGCTGTCGTATTGTCTTCAACAGGTAGATTATGCTAGACAATTTTGGTGGAGTTACTGCTGTGAGTTCCTAACGCACCTAGACCAGGTCTTCATCAGGTGAAAAATCTAAGTTTATTTTATTAAAACAGAAACAGCAATTGTACTATTCCACGAGGTATTTTAATGCGTACGACGCGTTTCAGCTCACAAAGCCATCATCAGGTACAAGTCTTGTGTAGTGCAATTGTTTTTTCTGTTTTAATATGACGAACTTCCACTTCTCGCCTGAATTTGTTCCAAGTTCATTTGTAGAAATCAATTATTATGTTGAAAACATAGAGCTGAAGTGCGAAAAAAGTTGATTTACTCCTTATTTATCATTTTCGTTGAGCGACAGCTGATATCATCACTGTATTTTCGTGTCTAATTTCTGATGTCAGTCCATTCAAGTTTACACGGAAAAAAAGCATTTCAGCGGACGGTACCCCTTTAAGAAGACCAGTCGAAACTGAGGGTCGGGTGAGTTGTTCACCTTGGCCGTTTAGCGTGAAATGTTCTCATAACGGCGCGCCGTCGATGCAAAATTTTGATTGCGGACGGCGGCGGCGGCGCCGTCGGGTCCCGCGGCGCTTCCCGTGCCGTTTGGGGGGCTGTTAATGGATGAGGGGGAGTGGGGTGTGCGGATGTAGGCGTCGGCGGACCTACCCCCTGCCATTGCGTGTCAACAATTGAGAGGGGCCTTGGAGGGAAGGCCTTTTCGCGTGTCGAGTTTTTCCTCATAATTATGAAATGCGACATCCCAAGCTAACATTTCGGATTGTCGTTCCGGAAATTTCACATTTAAGCAGCGATGAGTAATATGTAGATATAGATTTTTATTTAATGTTAGTTTGTTCCGACTGGCGTGTTTTCGGGGAAGCGAAATCGATTGATTAATTTTTTGTCGCATAGCGTGCAGGGTTGGGGTCGTTATACTTCCCTGTTTGCCGTATTTCATTGTTACCCTTTCAGTCTTCGTCATTGGGTACTCCCCAAAATTCGTTTGAGAATTTTGGAGAAATTTGGAGAAACCGAGACCTGATGTAAAGGAAATTGATTAAATCAATCGAACTCCAAGTGGTTTACATGCATTTATTTCTCTCTAAATTAACATGATTTGGAAAACATCAGAAAATTGACGAACTTATTTCTACCTTGTGTATAGATTAATTGTGTTTAAGCTGAATAAGTGCTCCCGTCCAGATTAACTTAAGAAACCTGTATTACTTCGTCTTGTTTTGGGAAAATCCATCCAGATGCTCGAATGATATAGGAGAGAGGTTTAATTTGAATATATTTTCGTGTCCATCTATACCAAATTTTAAAGAATTCTTCCAGTTGCTCAGGTAGTGTAAGAGAGATAGACGCAGGACTGATCGGTTTCAAAATTCTAATACCCATTTAATGTAAACAAATCGCTTAATACTCATAGCGTTCGTGAACTGCGGAAGAGCACCCTTGAAGTAAAAGTTGCGTTTTTAGACATGTGTCCAGCTCTAGTTTCCTTTGCAAAAATATTTCAAGTACATACAAGTTTTTTCCTTTGATTCCTCTGCCACACGAGTGCCCATGTGGCGGTCCGCAGCTGCGGTTCACGTGTAGACAGAAGTTTTCGCCTCTATTCTGGTGAATTGATACTTATTTGCTATCCCCTAGATCCCGGGATGTGTCCGCTCGTTGCGCGGAACGTGGTCGCCCAATCGAGCACGAATTTTCCAGACTCCCGCGGATGAATCCGCCGTCGTGCGGCGAGTGCTCTGAATAGGCCGTATCGGTGATCAATAGCCGTGGCCTACTCAGCGGGAACTGGGCGAGGAAGAGCTCCTTGAGCGCATCTCAGGAGGGGGATTCTTTTTTCACCCTCTCTCTCTTCTCTTCGGCGACCCTAGCGTAGGGGTCTCGCACCGCATCGATTCAATAGGCCTGCATCTGAATTTTCCCTATCCCACTCCGGCGTCTCCCACAAGTGGTGCATTGTCCGTCATTACGTAACGGAGCTCTCGCGGAAGAATGCCGGGGATTCTCGCTTTGTGCCGTCCGTTGCGGTAAGATGTTCAAGGTGTCTTGTCTGGTTTTGGTGATCGTGGAGAGGCGGGAATGGCCCCGGGGGGTTGCCTACCTGAGGCCCACCTAGGAAGCGCCTATGCTGCCTGGATCACGTAGGCCTTTTGACTCTGGAGGTGTGTGTCCTCTCTTTTGTTTTTTAGGGCAGGCTCTCGTTTTTCCGAAGCACTTCTCCCAGCTCTTCTCCTCTTGTCTCATGAAGAGCTTCAATTCTTTTCCCCTTTCATCGCGAGCTGTTGAGCGATGCAATTTTTTTGTTTCCCTGCTCAAAGTGAGTGTGGCATCTTTGAGTGGCGCATTCTACCATCTCAGCCCCTTCCTTCCAAGGGGTGAAGCACCTGGACTTTCCTAAAATCGCGAGAAGCAGGGTGAAATCTGCTGCGGATAAAATATATCGCTCTACTCATTTTATGAAGTGATTTTATGCTAGAAGTAGCTATAAAAATTGCTGATCATTCAGGCGTAGCTATATACGAAAAAGCCCATCTTGCTAGTACATACCTGATTCCAAAATGTCAACTACCGATGGCATCATTTTCGCGATATTGCCAATTAAATAGAAGTCTTTGTTTATGGGAATTTTGTACGGTCGTGTGCGCTTCACAAAGACAATCCGGGCTGGACGCATAAATGGTTACAGAAATGCAAATGAATGGGTATGGAAATGATGTTCATGGTCCATGTGGTTTATCTCTTACATCAAGTTCAACTGAGTTGGCGTTTGAACTCGGCTCGGTGGTAATTAAGGAAAAGCATGAGCAATTGAAAGCATAAGGCATTACATATGGGGATTCCGACAAGACATGACTAAGAGTTCGCTGTACCTGTTTGTAAATTAATCGTCATATTTATCGAACGGTCGATTTATAATGATCACTCTTAACACGTTCCACATATCTTTATTTGGAACGACCTGGGTTTCGCCGTTCAACGTCATCTTCCGGCATAAAGTCTCCAAATAAAGATATGTGGAATCACAAAGTTACGAGTTATCATTTCATCTACATGTACCTCATACCCTGCAAGCCACCCAAAGGGTGTGTGGCATGGGGTGCTTCCACACCAGACATGCATGAATGATACGGTAGAACACTGAAACTACATTGAAACAAGTGTACCACACATGCAACGTGCCAATTAAAAATCTAATACCCAAGAAACATTCTATCGTCAATCGTTCCAACGTGCAAGGGGTACAAGGCCTACTACTACATATTCAAAATATCATGCATAAATAAGAACATCAATATTTACATCATGCAGAAATAAGAAAGTAGAGTATAAAAAGAGAAAGATTTACTGTCCGCCTATTGTCACAATTCGAACTATTCATGACGACGATCACAGCTGTTATGGTCCCGAATGGTACGCGGAAAAAATGACATTTTTTATCTATTGGTTCTACAATCTAGCTCTCTAATTTTATTAACTCGATCTAATCTGCCGTAGTACGAGGGGGTTAATAGTATGTTTTTTACGTCGTCAGAGAAATGATTTGCCTGAAATTTAGTTAGGAGGTTAAGCCTATAATTTAATCTACGCTGTGATAGCGATTCCCATCCTAATTCTTCTAACAGTCCAGACACACTAGCCAACTTATCGTAGCATCGTTTCACAAACCTAGCGCCTCTTCGCTGTACGCGATCTAACTCTGATATCAACCCTGTTTCGTATGGATCCCATACACTAACAGCATATTCCAGATGAGGCCAAACGATTGAAAAATAAAGTTTTTTCACTTTCTCATCACATGTTCCGAGTATCATTATAGCGTTAACAAATTCCAAGTTACGCCTGAAACTACCAATTATATCAAGAACGGTCGAATGAGTATGATCGATATCGATAAAAGCCATCCGATTCGATTATTTTGCGGCAATCGTGCATTTCCTTGTGCCAGATTTTAAGCTATCCGGGACTAGACCAGGAGTTCCACTTTTACGGAGTCACCCGCATTGCACAATTGCGCGAAATTCCGCAGAGAAAAAATCTACCGCCTTGGCCGGGATTCGAACCCGATCCCTCGATTTCCGGCCGAGTGCTTTAACCAATTAAGCTACCGAGGCGTCGTCTTCCCCTATGGATTTTAGTGACCTTTACCGGACCAGATAAAGCACTCGGCCGGAAATCGAGGGATCCGGGTTCGGATCCCGGTCATGGCGGATGATTTTTTCTCTGTGGAATTTCGCTCAATTCCTTGTGCTTTTAGATGCAGCGCATGGAAGAATAGGGAAGTAGAGAGAGGCGTTACACACGAGGATCTCTATCCCACTCGTCATAGTCTCCGATAAAGTGTTTCGTAAAAAATACGGGAGGGTGTGCGAGGGAGGGAGTCGGGAAGGGATCTCTCGCGTATTCTATTTCCGTCCCACTTCTTCGCCTCCCACGTCTCCACGCGCACTCAAAAGCGACCGAGTGAAAGGATTCTCTTCTCTTGCGTGCTCTCCCGAATTGGCTCCCCCCGCTTCTCCCCCCACTCCCCACCCTCTCCTCTCTCCCATCCACCCCTTTCCTCCCCTCCCATCCCTCTGTCTCGCATCTTCACGTGCATTTGTTTACGGAAACAAAAACGAAAGCCTTTTGGCACTTCCCATTCGACAATTGTCCCCTCTAACGGTCGATCGCCTTCCTCCTTACTTCTTCTTCGTCAACACTCAGTCGGGCGCCCACGCGACGTGAGGTTCTTTGGCCCCGTTCACGCCGCCAGTTGAGGTTAATAATAAATATGATTATTTTTTGTCTGTCTGGTTGCAAAGGGATTTATTATGCAATCGCATAGTCCAGCTCGTGAAAACTTACTCTTTGAGTTTACTGACGCCGCTTTCTTTTTCATTCATTTTTGGGTTTTTCAATCTTCGCACTAATGCATTGTTTGAGCTTTACGTCAAGCCTTGTGTGATGATGGCTTGGATCCCCATGCCCGGTGATTCTTCTTACTGACTTGTTACGCAAACGTGCTTCGGTGGGAAATCTCTATTTTATTCGCCAATTCGGAAGTTTGTTTGAAAATTCGATGGTCCCGTTGTTCGTGGGTGTGCATGAAATGTGAATTTTGATTTATTTTCCGCTCTATTATTGATTCATCCTAATTCTGTCCCTTCCCATATCATTTTATTGGGTTATATTTCAACATTTTTTCGCCCCGTTTTCCTCGACTTCAACTTTGGTTCTTGGCGATGTTCCTCTTGCTGCTCGAGTAGAGATAATTATGTTGGTTGTAGGATTATGGTGAGACAGATCCCTGGCTGAGCTCCCGTCTTCTTTGCTATTCCCTCACTCTAAACTACACCCAGCGATACGTGGGTAACGGAGTCATGAACTGGCATCGAAGGAATTTTCACGTCCAAGTCTTAAGGGCATAGATTTTCTTGTCGAAAATGGGCTTCCTAGCCTAGTTAACTCTACCTTTGGGCATGTGTCTCAATTTCACGAGTACTCTTTGGAAAATTTCTAGTTAGTGCGTTTCCATTTTCCAAAGGATGTTTTGTTTTCTTCAATGGAGAGCCTCTCACTTTCCGCCCCTATAGACGGTCAACGGATATAGGATTCGCATCTATTTTGGGATTATGCCCAAGTGAAAAGGGTGTCAGTACTTGTGGGGGTTTCAAAGTTTTTGAATACATTTTCAGTGTTATTTGAGTGCGTCTGAAATAGAAGGGAATGGATTTCTGTATACAAATGAGAGACGAGAAACTTTACTCGTACTGAATAGTTACTGTCATCCAATTAGCAACTGTAACTACTAATTGGAAGTCGATACCGTAAAGGTAGGTTGTTTACCCTGTGACAAACTTATTTTTAACGGTGTGATTTCCTCGTTTGGCTTATTTCTTACTGGTCGAGAATACTCGGACATATTTCTCTTTTATCGTTGCATTAATGTAGTCCCAACGTGCTTTCCCCCTTATTTGTCTTATGCATTTATCACTTCGCCTTCCTCTTGGGTTTTTTCCCTCTATTTTCCATTCAATTACATTCTTCTCGAACCCATGGTGCCTCAGGGTGTACCCAATCCATCTGGTTCTTCTTTTCTATATTGTGTTCCATAGGATTTCTTAATCTACCCGTTCATATGATCGCCAGCTTTCGAAAGCTTCTACTCTGTTCTGGTCTGCTTCTCCAATAGTCCATGCTTCCGATCCATTAAGTGCCAGACTCCACTCGAATGTCGTCACATACTGTTTCCTAGTTTGTAAACTTGTCTTCTTTGAAGAAAGCAGTTGTCTTTGTGCCATGAACGCTTTCTTAGCTTGGGCTTTTCTTCGTTTGGCTTCCCTTGTAATTCTTCGGTCCCACGTGATGGTACTTCCGAGACAGGTGAAAGAATCCCCTAGCTCTAATTACCCTCCTCACAGTGTGACTTCTGCTTTCTGATTCTCTCTTCCGCATACAAGGATTTTAGTCTTCATCGTATTTATTTTCATTTTGTATTCTTTAAGAACTTGGTTCTTTGTGTTTTTTGATCTTTGAAAATCATCGCGAGTGTCTGTTATGATTGCGATATCGTCAGCGAAGCAGAAAATGTTTATTTTTTATTAATCTTAATTCCGCTGAAACCAATTTCTTGTAGTCCTCTTTTTGCCTTCTCTACGTATCCGTTGAACAGTGCTTGAGAGAGGTTGAATTCTTGTCTTACTCTTTTGTTCCTCGTGCACGTATTCAAGCGTACGATGAGGATTCGAGGGATCTTAATACGCATCCGAGTCCAGGCGCATAATTTTTCTCATTGGAAGTCTCATACGTATTGGAGTTTAAATTTCGGAAAAAAATGTTACGTTCAATGCGAGAGGAGTAGGGCTAAGTCACCTGCAGTGTTATCATCTACGTATTAGTGCTGATAGAGACTGCAATACGTTGAAGTTTCAGAGTTTAAGTCGCTGTTAAATTTCATTTGCACGCGTGTTTTTCCATTTCATGGAAAAGTGGCACCTCAGTCGTATTGCATTTAACATTATTTCAAGTATTTGAATCAATTGTATCTGCCTTACGTGAGCATGCCCATACATGTCGTTGTCTTATGTGCTTAGCACTTTCCTTCTGGTAAGTGATCTTCGCTCTTCGGCGAGTGCTGTTCACGCGTTCTCATCATACCCCACCGTGGCTTAAATCCGCCTCATTCCTGAAGGCTGAATTCAGTAGTTAGTGGGAAACGCGTGCTACCCATGCTAAACCTGAGAGCACAACAGAATAATAAAGATTAGAGAGTTATTGCCTCAGTGGCGTGTTTATTCTCACGAGTCCTTCCAGAGAATCGGCAGATCGGACGTGCCTCCCTCCATCGCCCGCCCGAGTCTTGGAAAAACGCGTAAATGCCAGCCGGGGGATGCCTTGCCATCAATCTTCCGCTCCCTTCTGAACCAGAAGTATTTCGAGCCACCCCGCTCTCCTCTCGTTCGGCG
This sequence comes from Ceriagrion tenellum, assembly GCA_963169105.1. Lineage (NCBI taxonomy): Eukaryota > Metazoa > Arthropoda > Insecta > Odonata > Coenagrionidae > Ceriagrion > Ceriagrion tenellum. The sequence continues at coordinate 153,227,241 of OY720632.1, read as the reverse complement.
GGGTTCCGAATTGCAGCGGAGGCAAGGGTGTGTGTTTGTGTGCATGTGACGCCGATGACTGTGTGGCGGCTTGGGTGTTGGATGTGAATCATGCGGGCGTTACCGTATTTGGGATTATCACTGGGCGTCTAAAAAAAACCGAGGGAATTTCGAGGGGCTTATCGGGGAATCGGGACCACTATTCAGCAAAATGCGATGTTTTGTAGAAAATATTAAAAATCTTAAATTTTGTTGTTAGTTTTGATTTAATTTGTGCCGTTCAATTATGTTTAATGAATCCCTCGGATAGTAACCGATTGTCAAAATGTGCATCATTTTCATTTGCGGGATTAAATTATTATTTAACAATGTATATTAGAATGAGTGAATGATATTCCGGTTGATTTATTCCCTCGTCTTGGTGTCATGTTTCCCCTTAAATAGTTTTATAGCTTTGACAAGACAGCCTAGTCGCACTTCTAAGTTTGAGTGTTTAAATTGGGGAAAGTAATATCAGGGGAAAATTGTACGAACGCCACTACAAATTCCAGGACAGCCGAACAAATGGCTGGGTGATGGAGCACGAGCCTTTTTCCCAACGAATCTGGTCGTTGCTCTATGTATAGAAACACAAGCTACTTCTTACAAGAGGCCTCGGTAATCCTCGTGACAATTTTATTCATTGAGCTTTGACTGAATTTAACATAAATATCTCTTTCTGAATTCCAACTCAGCCGAAAAGGTCCCAAGCGACATTTATCACTTGTAAAAAGTTGAAACAGTATGTGAAAACATTCATGTGGAGTGTAGCACTCAATGGATCGGAAGCATGGACCATTGGAAAAGCTAACCAGAAAAGACCTTCGAAACCTGGTGCTGGAGGAGAATGCTGAAGATAAAATGGATGGACAAAATAAGAAATGATGAAGTTTACCCAAGAGAAGAGTAGGGCAAGGCCTTATGGAACAGTATAGGGAGAAGAAGAACCAAATGGATTGGGCACGCACTGAGACATAATGGGTTTGAATGGAACGTAACTGAAGGTAAATTAGAGTGAAAAGTCCCCAGAGGAAGACCCAGGAATTAGTTCATGCACCAAATAAAGAGGAAAGTAAGTAGGAAGAGATACCAGAAGGTAAGGGAACTACCATGGGACGGAAGAGTGGAGGGCTGCAGTCAACCAATCTTTGGATTGAAGAACCAATGAATGAAGGAAAAGGTGGTGATCCCATTATGACTGTGGGGTATTTTCTTCCGCTCTGAAGACTAAATTTTCGCAGAACTGATGTCTGGTCCAATTTTATACCTTTTGAAGTAGGCAGTTCATGATATTGTAGCTACAAGATGGTCTTAAGCAATGGTATTTGGCAGGGTTATCTGTTGTTTCTCTTCTTTGTGGACAGTATGAGCTCTTGTTTAATGATTCTTGAAAACGCACGCGTGTGTTCTCTCATGGTATCTTCTTTTGTGAGGTTTCTTTTTTACTAATAACTGACGATAATAACTCGCCTATTGTTACCGTAGGCCGTTAGTCATCCCTTTTATATCTGAAAATGTACACTCAATCAAGAAACATGTCGATGCGTCCGTCTTGCGTCACGGTTTCGTCCTAGCTTACTTTCTTCGTAAACCGAGTGTTACGTCAGAACTGTGTCAGCTGGGTATTGTGATATGCGATTGTGATGCACGTTTTATTTCGCGTTGCAAGGTCGTGCCGCCTGGCTGTGACACTGTTTGCATAATGATGTAGCGACAGTGAACCGAACGAGCTTCATGTCGCTGCGATGTTCCATCGATCCACTTATGTTGATGGTGTATCGCACAATGCGGATTTATGTAAGGTCCATTGCAATTGCCGCGTGCAGATCAGACATAAAGCCAGCACATGTCGACGCGAATTAGTCGTTTTATTTTTTATTTGCCGATTCTTTTGGTTGATGTTTCTCCGAATGACTTGCAATTGTTTTGCCTGCGGAGGCTGCCAATTCGCTAACACAACAGAGGTCAATGGTCGCGGGTTCGAATACGGCCTCGGGTTCCCATGCTGTGTTTGTCCGATTCTGAAGGTCTTTATGAGTATCCTTTCTCAGTTAAGTTTTCCTTGAAAGGCGTGCACTATTTTCCGAAACTCGATTTTATCAAATATTTCTTATTAATTTAATGTCCCCTATTTCATAGCGCGTTTCGTATAATAATGCTTTATCGTCAGGTTTTATCGTGGGGAGGGTTATTTGAATTAAGTAGTATTTTACAACTTATTTTTAAGCATTTAACGAAAAAAACAACACTAGTTGCTGGCTTCAGGATCGACGTCGCGATTAGTAGCCTCAGCAGTTGGAGAAACTGAAAAGACTATACTATTGTAAGACCACTATCCTACTGGTTGGAGTTAATAGCAATTGGACGCACGAAGGCGAAGCCCATTTTATTTCAACGACCCTCCTAATATGTTTATCATGCGAAATTTATCCATTCATATTTACATGTTTTTATAAATAAATCAGTCCTTAATTGGTAATTATTTTCATTTTTTAAGAGCATAGATAAATCATGACGGCGCCACGAAGATTTAGCTGTCATGTCCGTTTATTGGGCGAAACCGATCCATTCAATTCGGCCAATTGCGCTTATTAACGGCTTCAGTAATCACCCGCGCGGTCCCACCTAATAGTTCCATCTATTCTCTCATTCAGTCGATAGTTCGGAGCGATTACGTCCTATTCCGAGCATGGGCTCTGCTATGCGTTCGTCTCGTGTGGAAGACCTGCCTTATCTTTGTAGGCTGCTGGAGGCATGCATTCCCTTCCCAACCCCGCCCGCACCTCCAAACCCTCTTCAGCCCCTCCCACCGGAGCGGCGGTCGCCCGCCCGCGAGCGTCGTCCTCTCGTTGTTTTTGTCGCAATTTTCCGCGCTCGATCTCCTGCGTTTGCGCTCGACTCGTAAAAATTTATTTTCATTTTGGTGAGTCTCGTATCGCCGTTTGAGTTTCCGGATGGAACGTTGCGCAACGCGAGACGACGACGACGTGAAGAGCGCGCGACGTCTTTCCTTCGACACCTTTCTCCAGCTTTCAGGTCGTGGGAGAGAAACTACACGGGCTACTTATCTATTTGCACAACCCGCCGTGTCTCCCGTCCGTGTGTGTGTAATGGTGGAGGGAGTGTAGAAGAGAGATGGTCGGAGTGAAGTAAGTGTGGGGTATTTCGGGGAAAGGGGGGGTTTGGTGGCGAAAGAAAGAAGTTGGGAGACGAGGAAGGGCCGCTTTTCCCGCCGTTTCTTCTCTCTTCATTCCCTCGCGTCTGTCCCCGACCCTGGTCGCTGCGTAACCGAGATTCATACGAATCGCTTCCGAGGAACGCTAAGGGGCTGTCTAATCTGATGTCCCATTGTGTTACTCGTCAACCGTCGACATGCCTAGTGATGCCATATAGCATCAGCTCTCACTTATGCACCATCCTAGTTGTGACCAGTCATATTTTTAATTCCAATCTCGTCACCCTTCCTGCCTCCCCAAGCTTCCTGTGGTTAGAATGAAATACAGCTAGTGTCTCTTTGGTGTTCGTTCCATCATTTACTTTAAAACTTAGCAATAAAAAAATCCGACTTACAAGGGTTAAGGCATGCTGGAGGTATTTGCCGAAAATTTTTTGGAAAAAATGCTATGCAATATGTTGTATTTTGCGAAATTCGTATGAAATATCATCTACGACTATTTTCGTTACCTCCTCTTGAAAGCGAGAATCCCAAAGTTCTCTCTGGAAGACTTCATCGGTTTAGAGAAAGCATTGCTGGATACGGTTTGGACTTCTAGATGGGCTGATGTACGTATTTCTTTTTATTTTTTGCGACCGAGTCTTATTATAATCAGAGGAAATATTTGGTGCGTTTAGTCAGGAAAAGTCCTGAATCACACGTTTCGACGCTGGAGTGAAAAAAGTACGCTGCCAGATTGGCTTTGATTGGGCTGTCACTCAGCAGCAAAAATCGTGTCATCGGATGTATAAACGGACATGTGAATGTGACGCAGCTTTGTGACGTAACACCAGGTTTTATGGGTGTATAATTTTTGGAAGTTAAGCTACTTTTTCTCGCTGGCTGCGAAGTATGAGAAAATTTTCAATTTTAGGAATTTACTATCAGTGAATGAATTACTGGCTCACAACTTTTTTGTGTACATTACAGTGGTCAGCTTCGTCTTTCCTGGTTTGGGTCAATATTAAGAAGAGGAAAGTAGGGGGAATAGTGTGGACGCAATTGTCGACGGCCCTTCTTGGTTGGGTGAACTAATGATTGATCACAAAAGTAAAGAATACCCTATGATATTCCATACTATTACATTTAACTGACCCGATATGTTCCGATGGTTTCACATCACCATAAAATTTAGGCCTGGCTTGGTTAATGATGTGTAACCGTAAAAACCTGTCAGTTTGAAAAAATGTAAGAGTGTGGAATATAGCGTAGTATTTTTTATCCTCATGATAAATGAGGAGGACTCGAGTTAGGGGAATTGAGAGTGGAATCCAGAATTACTTCAGCCGCCCTTCAAGGTCTCACAAGATCACAAGTCTTTTACTGGGGATGAAGTGGAATTTTAATAAATATACTAGCGCATAATATAATTTAAAATTAACTAATCTTGGGCGAGCAAAACAAGTGTTGGTTAATTGTTATCTATCTTTGATTTCACTGTCAGAAATTAGCTAACATCCACATATTGGTTTGAGTTTGGGTGCGCTGATTTAAAAAAAATTAGATCGCATTGCATTTGTAAAATTTATGTGAGTAGTTGATGGTTGCCAGCTACCAGTCCTACCGGTTACTGGTCGTGAACTAGCTCCGCGTAAATCGTGAAGTCAAGTAGCTTAGCGAGTATGTGGCGATCACGCTATTTTGCCGGCATGCTGGTTCTGTATCACACGATACTTGAAAGATACACTAGCAAGCGAGTACCCTCGAACTTGTATTGAATCAAGTGCAAAAGAAGCTTGGAAGAGAAGAGGAAAAGTAGCTAAACCCTCAACTTAGACTCATCACCTCGGTAAGAAAATAAGGATTGGAGGAAGTAGGCTAGCTGTGTATTCAATTGATGTTAGGCTCTATGTCCGGCCAAACTCGTTAGATAGAAAGATGAGTTTGAATGCAATGTTGGTCGTGCTGCTTGGCGAAGTCGATCTTCTATTACCATTTTTCCCTGAAAGAGAATGGCTCAAGATTCTCGACCGAGTGAGTGCATTAACCACACGACCAATGGGGATTATGGTTCCTTTGGAAAGAAATTAGTACGATCCCCGTTATAAGTAATACGATTTTATATTTCTATTGAATTTTCCTCGCCTCCACTGTCTCCACCTCGCCATAGACCGGTCGTCCATACATTCAATCTCCCTTCAATGTTCAGAAGTGAGACGAGAAATCGTGCTGTAAAAGAAAAAAAGGTCAGGGGAATTCGTATCCACTCGGAGACAATATTCACTTCCCAATCGCACTGCCAAGGCTTGCGAGCTCTCTGCTCAGTTGAGCCCGGCTCGGCTTGCTTATACTCCCTGCTTTTTCCTGCACGCGAAGGTCCTGGTGGCACGGAAATGCGCTCAGTGAGGGCTCCGATTCTGAAGGAGATCTCTCGAGTTTAAACCTAAATCTTTTAAGAGGCGTTGAAGTTTTCAATATCAGTCAAGGATGTGGTAGTATGCTGAAGATATAAATAGTACCAGCACCGGCATTTATATTTTTTCAGTGCGTACTTCATCGAATTAAATACGCTTTAATGTAAACACCCCTGAGTATTCAGTTATCACGCGGATTTGTCTTTAGTTTTAAGCCATTTGGTGTGTCTCATATTTCCTATTGGCTGTAAGTTAAAGTATTCTTCGAAGATCATTCGATCTGTCTGGTTCAAGTGAGTGAAAACATAGAATAATTCTTCAATGGCGTGCTGCTCCACGGGTTTTACTCGAAAACTGATTTTATAGTTTTTCAGTCGTATGATAATTACGCTACAGGAAAAACCCAAGTGATGAATCCTTTAGATTTCGAATTCTAAGAAACTGTTCGGTTAATAATTGGTTAACTTGTTCATCTGGCGATCTTTGTGAAGAGAAGAATCGTATAAGTGCTTATCCATAGTAATCTCTCCCTAGTAAGTTTTTCTCTGTGGCCTTCCTAAGAACCGCGAACAGTTATGACAAACGCTGGGAAGTGTCTCCTTATGTTCTGCGTTTCTTTAATTTAATTTAAAATGATACTTTGAAAAGAAGATAGTTAACGTTATGCACGCTCTTTAAATGTTCCACTTCATATTATCTGAAAATTATCCATGGGATCATTTCCTCGAATGCGGCGGATTTTTTCCAGTGTTAAGAAGGTTGTTTTTTTCACTCGGAATGAGCGATGAATTTTGATAAATTAATGTAGATATCTTCTCAGGTTTTCGTGTCAGCCAATGTTTTGCGTTATTCATGTTCGTAAATGCCTATTTTTCTTCGTAAAATCAACCTGACGGAATCTAAAATACAGATTCTGGTATGATATGGTGGAACCGTTCCTTACTGATAAATACAAAACAACTGCAGTTTTCCACTAAACAAGATTTTATTTCACTAGCTGCGGTGTTAATATTTCGTCTTTTCATGATAATGATGTATTAACATCATAGTAGTACTCGAAGGTGATGTAGTAAGTCGGAGCTAGTCAAATTAAATCTTCATAAGTGGAAAACTGCAAGTGTTTTGCTCCTATAATTGCCGAAGGAATCTCTTCGCGGAGAAGATTTCATGTCGCGCATGCTTAGGCGCGTGGGGTCGGGAGGGGAGATTCCATTCCATCTCCCGCTCTTCGTTTGCGTGACGACGATGGCGAAAGGCTGGCCGGCTCATCGGGCACGCGTGATCGTCTTCGCGGAGGACCAAAGCGGAAAACGAGGACAGGCGACCGGAAACGAAAGCCCGGATGTGAACGAGGGAGCCCGTTGTGGAGCGGACGGTTTGTATGGGGAAGGGGAAGGTCGTGTGGACAAGATGTGTGGTAAGCTGTGAATGGGCTGAGGAGGAACTGGGGAAGGGAGGGGAGTTTAAGGGTCGAGGGCACGTGCTTTGTCGGGGTTGTCTATTCTTCGGGGGTGTCGGGCAAGGATAGCAGCTTAAACGACGCGAAATGTACTCTCACATTTCCGCTACCAGTACACCTTCCATCCGTCCCATTCTAGTTTTCTCTCAGTTCTGTTGGCATTGAGCGGACTAGAGACTACTTATTTGTCATGTGACCTCGCAAGCTCAGCGAAACTCCAAGTTCCTGAGGGATCAGTTTTTGGACCACATTTATTCTCGATCTTCCTAGGTTTTGGCTTCTACGTCAAGCAGTCCTACCGTCCCGCTTTTCCCGAATTTTCGTTGTCTGGACCTACCCTCATCTGCTACTTCCGCGCAGCGTGAGTGATGGGATCGCGGTTGGTTTTTAAAAATTGTCTTACTCTTGAGGATTCTATTTTTGGGGAACTCGGAAGTGGGTCATTTGTGTGTCTAGAATCCTGCTGAAAAATTCTGGACTCCTTGAAGGGATATCTCTCCTGCCTGCTAACCCAAGGGTCGCGGGTTCGAGTCCCGCCTGGGTAGAATATTATCTGCCCAGGACATGGATGTCTGTGTCTCGTCCTTTGTTACTTTTGTTCACCTGATGTAAAATGGCCTAATGTGCTGTATTCGGGGCAGTGAAAATAAATAAATAAATATCTCTTCAGAATTCCCAAAGTAAGATACTTTCCTCGAAATTTTGAATCTTTGTCAAAGGAATTTCACGATTCTCTTGTACGTTTTATGGAATTCTCCGGCCCATTCCATAGAAATTCTTTATTGCATTCTGCAGAAATTACTTAAGAGGTTCTGTTGGAATTCCTCAAGTGTATAGTTTTTAGCTCTCCATTTCCTCCGTTTGTGATTATCTTAAAGAGCTGAAAATTGCAAAATCCTCGGTAGAATATGAGGAACTGAACGTATCCACTAGTTTTCTTAAACTCCTCTGAAAGGAGGGGAAACTTGAAGGAATGTTGGGAAAGTTTCCGTGGACTTCTCAAGGCTTCCTATACTCCACGGAAACCAGTTTAGCGGAACACGAGCAAAGCCCTAACTATGTAGTCAAATCCATGGTAAAGAACTGCCTGCCTGCCGAAAGAACGCCAATTTCCGTACAATTATATGTCCTTCAAAACAGTTTCTGCGGAGAAGTGGGTACATTTTGTAATACCGCGGAGAAGCTTGCGAAAAATTCCCAACAACAAGTTTCGTGAAAATGTATATACAATGCTCTATGCTCTTCAAAACAGTTTAATGAGAGTGAATTGAAATATCTCTCAGGAACATGCAAAAGTTCTGAATTATAGGTATCGTGAAAAATATGGTGCCTTGTAAAAATATTTAATACTGCGGCTCCTTATTATGTGCTGTTCCCACTTTTTTTGGCGATTGCAGCCATTCAAGCGAGTATACGTGGGTAATTTTTTCGTTGTCGGTCATCAAATGTCCATGCTTTCGTTTTTCATAAAAATCACTCCTTTGCTCCTTTATGTGGTTTGATTTGCGTCGTGAGCGAGCTAAAAACCACGGTTAAGTTTATGAGTTGTGAGTGTATAGAGGTAAACGGCGTCTGGTAGGTTTACGTGAGTGCGTATTTTTTTCTTCTAAACATTGATGACATTCTGTGGTAGATAGATAAACACCTTTGATTGGGGAATATTGAGACTCAAGTAGTATCTTCATTCATATAATCCTTTAATCAGTCTACCATTACAAGGTTGTGATAAAAGAATAGAAGAAGTTTTTCTTGAACTTGTCAAAAAAACAATGTGAATGAAAGAAAGCTTTTAACCCCACTCAAAGGAGTACTATCTTCCATATTGGCGTCTGGTGATCCATGAAAACCCCCTTGGGCCGTGCATATGGGAATTGTACACCTTTACTTTGTGCATGGAAGAACATTCTGCCTTTGTGAGTACTCCTGGCTCTTTTTATCCTTTGCTCTTGATGATTTCAGCAAATCGGAAGTGCATTTTCTTCGCTGCGGGGTCTGCTTTTGAGCTCTGCCTGCGGAAATTTTGTCGAATCGGCAAAAGTCGATGAGCGTCTTGATGAGGTAGCCCTTCGTTGCAGGAAGCGTTAACAGACCCAATAGCTAGCGAAACCCTTGATACGGAAGGAGTTTCATGGTCGCCGTAGTCGCTGTGGCACTTAAATCGCATTCCCTTACGGCTCGGTTGCGAAATGCTTTCGTCGCTTGTTTCCACTCCGTCGCGGTTAATGTCTTCGCCACGTGACTTGTGCCGGACGAAAGAGGTTGAGTGAATAAAGAGGACCCGAGGTGTCGTGCTTACCTGTCGTTCTATTCCTCCCTGAACGTGGAATTTTATAGTGATTAGATCCAGGGTGTGGGCCATAATCTCACGGGTTTTCCACCCTGCCAAGGGCACACTATTCTTTTATGTTTCGATGGCGACCCACCCGTCTTGTCCAGGGATCCAAACATCGTGAACATAATATTTAGAAAGAGTCAGATGGCCGCTAATTGATTGGGCCGTCGAATTTCTGTCCGCAATATTTTAATTCTTATGCGTTCTCTGCGGCTACATTTGTGTGTTTTATGATGCTCGAAAACTTCTAATAGATTTAATTCCTTGAATTCTATCATTTACTATACTTTACGGATTGGTTTTAAATAAAATCAGGTTTTTTTTAGTTTAGTATAGTTTTCTAATAATTTCTCATCTAAGGCAGAAGTTAATAGTTTTTGCGCATTGGTCTTCCTTTGTCTACTCTATACTATACTAATATAGGTCTTGGCGCACTTGATCAACACTCGCAAACATGGCCCCTAGTTCGTCTGGGGTAATTATTTTTTTCTTTTATGGTTCTGTTCTACCTCTGTGTTAAAACCCTTTCAAAGCTCCTCCCGAATTTCTTCTTGAAAGTCCAGTAAATCCTTGATTCCTATTCATCCTCAGAAGCCATTTATCGGGACTGGTTTGCTACAGTTCTCCATTTTTATTTCAGCCCACCCGTCTGTTTCTTTATGGTTCCTAATTCCGAGTTGCTTTATAATTTGGATAATGTGTTCTGTTCTTTCTCTCCCGCGGCAATTCCTCTCATTCTTCGCTCCTGCGCTCATAGTTTTCATGTGGATGTTGTGTCTCTGAATGACTTCTCATCTAGTATCTTTTCTCCGCGGCTCTCCCCGGGAAGCCTTTATTTGTTATGACACACAATAGCACTATCGCCCAGTGACTGCCTGACACGTCGCTGGAGGGCCCCATCCTCTACCCATCAACCTCTCATGTCCGCATTTTAATCAGCTCCATCAAGCCTTCTTGATGGAGAGATCACATGGGGTGCTCTAAGTATCCTCAAATTTTCCTCCCGTGATAAATCAAATCGACTCTCCCCAATTTCCTCAGCCAAGCGCTGCCGCCGCCCACCTACCAGCTGGCTCCCGGTTCTTTCTCCGTGGCTCGCCCGGCGCTTTCATTTCCTTTCCTGATTCTCCTCCTCAATGCTTCCGTCCCCATAACCTTAAGCCGCCGACTGAGAGCGTTTTCTCCCGGCCTCCTCCTCCTCTTCCTCCTCGTCACCGTCCCCGCATATTATTACTCACCCCGAGGTGTCCTCTCTCGAAACCAAAGTCGGTGCCGAACAAATGAAGCCGAGTGGATTGCGGAGATAAAGTTGACTCTTCAGAGTGGAGGCAACATTTTTAGCGAAAATTGTCGAAAATTAATTGGAAAGAAGTACGGTCAGGGTGAGCTTTGCCGTCCGGGATCTTCGATATTTACTTTTAAAAAATTCATAAATGAAATGAAGAAAAACTGAAAACGGTTTTTAAAGTGCATGCATGAAAAAATTAGTGGATTGAGCTGTGTTGATAATGTAGCACTTTGGCGGGAACGAAAGTTAAACCGGCGATAATTCTGAACTTGAAGAATGCTGGATGTTGAAGGGCTGAACTACTAAACTATGAAGAAATAGAAAGTGAAAGCAAATGCTAATAAAACAATAATTATGATTCGTAGTATACAAGAAGATAATAACACTGAGAACCTGGAAAGAAAATATGTGCAAGTGGAAGAATTTTGCGAATGAGAATTGAGATTACCAAATGATGGAAGTAGAGATTCTCTGCAGAATGGTACAAATAAAAAAGTAACTAACTGACAGCTGAAACACAAGCTTGGGAGTGAGGAGGCATGTTAATAATATATTTGGCGTATGGTTTTTGCCTGAAACCTGGACAATAACAGCTGCGGAGCAAAAGTCATTGGAAACAATGGAGATGTGGTCTTATCGAAGAATAGTAAAGATTGAATGCTCGGAGAGAATCACCCACAAAGAAGACCTACAAGAAGTTGGAGGGAAAAGTGTCAAAGAAAACTCGGAAAAGAAGACGAGACTGACTTATTGAACACATTTTAGCAGCACAAAAGTTTATGAAAAACAATCATACTAGGATAGATTAATGGGATGAATGGCTGAGAAAGAACAGGAATGGAATGTAATCGGCAAATCGTTAAGGATGACGAAGGAGAAAGTCAAAATATTTATACGTATACATGAATGAGTCTGTTTTCTTGGTGGTTGTGGGATTGGCAGCTGTAGTAGGCCAATCTTCGTACGGGTGGACGGAATAAGACTTTATAGGCCTTTTGGAAATAATGGTATGACTTATGAAGTTGTACTCAAGTTATTTAAAATCAACTTCACGTTAACCTGACATTAATAAATCGATTCTATGAGTATAGAATGCTCAGAGCGATCCTCTTTTATCGCCAAAAAATTTGGTTTGGTTAATTTTTTCCTAAATAATTTGCTCATAGGTCTGCGTTCTGTCAGTGGAAATATCCACGAATGGATAAGTTGATTCTCTGACGAGCTGGTACCACCTGTTGTACTTCCCACGTGCTTCGGGATCTTGGTTATTTTACTACGCCTGCGCCTTTTGAAATTGTCATATTCCTATCTCCCTCACTCGTCAAGAATAACCGTTTGCTTCGAGTTGACTAAATTACGATTTTTTTGCCTCATTCAGGCTCTTTTCACATCGTCGATGAATTTGACCTTCGCAGCAGTGGTCGCGGAAAAAAAATTAAACTTGGGAGGGATGATTATTCGCCCTTCACCGCCAATGTAGCTCGAGGGAAAACGTACGCGAAGGGAATGTGTGCGTCCGTGATCGTTCGCAAATTCCCCATTAATGATGGCGCCGCGTCGTGATTTTCCTCTCGCAACCGTCTGATTCGCCATTGAAGATTGGGATCTCACACCCTTTCCTATCGATTTCTCGTATCCGCCGGATGCCGTGCTCGCTTTATCATCGCGTCCCACGTCACGTAGGTGTGTGGGAACCACCGATTAAAGACCAGTGTATTTGTTACGTTTTTGACGTGCTGCACGTGATGAGCGTGAATGGTAAAGTGATGGAGCTCTCCACGCCCCTTTCTTATGAAATTGTATGATTTTTTAAAACTATAAATCAGAGAACCATAATGCTCAGATCACACAACGTTGCGTTAAATGACCCGGGAATTGATTTTAACGACGCATTGAAAATGAAAATGAGTGTCGAAATCATGATCGGTCACTTACCATTGTGTTAGGTTTGCATAATAGACTGATAAAATGATGTCACATGTGGAGTGAGGTCATGGGCTCTGGGGAAAAAAGCCAACAAACTGCTTTATCTACATTTGGAGAGCGAGTTCATTTGAATGGTGAGATGTGATAATTTAGTAAATATCAAAACTAATACAAAATGTGTTCGTTTTTTAACCTTCCGTGCCCTGTGATATCTTCCGTAGTGTTTTAAATACGTCAATGGTGGTGGTAAAGACAATCGTTTACCACAGCAGAGCATACTAAATCGGTGATCGGCAGAATAATATTCGCTCCACTATTTTGTCCCCCTTCCATTATGGATTCGTGACTTAAAATTCTAGTGTGAACTGTAATAGTCCATTCATCTGAGAATTCTCCGTTATACGAAGAGGAGTTTTCTCTTTTTTATCGCCTGCATTGTATTAAAAGCGTGACAGAGATGATGAGAGTCTTAGGATGGGAGAGTCTACAGAGCAGGCGGAAAAGAAGTAGAATTTGCGGGTTGTATAGAATTATTAAGAACGAAACAGCATGGGGAGAGCTTCGAACAGAACTCGAAGAGCCATCCTTCATCAGCTAGAATGATCATATGTTCAAAGTAAAACAGAGATCCCAAAAAGCAAATGTTTTAAAAATTCTCATTCCTCAACTGGACAATTATTGAATGGAACCAGTTACTGGAGCATTGTTTGAACCCTTACCATCTAAAATGCAGGCATTTAAAAAGAAAGATAATAAATGCATGCAAAGACTTTGATGTGCACCATTTATGCGAGTTGATCGGTGGTATTAATATCTATGTTTATGTTTCACGGTGTTTTTATTTATCTATGATTTTGTTTTTATTTTGCCTCACATGGTATCTTTTGACGTAACCTTATAGTACCACCTGACCTTTGTCTATTCGTACTGATCTGTGTAAATAAATAAATAAAAAATAATTTTGCAGACTTCCTGATCCCATTGTTCATTTCTCTCCATAATTAATCAATTATTTACTTATCATGCTTTGCGTCTATGGCCCTATTGTATACCACGTGATCAGATAAGCTCTCTTTGCTGGGGCAGTCGATGAATGACAAGTTGAATGGCATTAATTGTGACAGTATAATTCGAAGTGTTGATTTCACGAGGCCCTCCGTGAGGAACTGACACATTCCCGAATGGCCTCTCTCCCTAACCCACCCGCCTCCTCATAACCCTCCCCCCCCCTGTCCCCCCGCCCAGCGACGCGGAGTGGGCGGAGAAGCCCCCGCAGAGAAGAGAGAGAGAAAGAGGAAAGGTGGGGATTGGGGGGGGGGGAGAGGAATACGCCGGGGCGGGTAGAGAGGTGGCGTGGGGGCGGGAGGGACGTCGCTGCGGCGCTTGACCACTTTCACTCCGGTAGGAGGGGGTCGGGAGTGAAAGTGGCGGCTGTGGCCGGCCACCAGCGTTTGAGACCTCTCTCGTCCCTCCTCCCACCTCCTCCTCCTCTCGTAATAGACTGGGAGAGGGGGCGGAGACGGGTTGGACGGGGGAGTGCCCGCGGGAGAGGTTGGGGGGGGGGGGGGGGGGGAGGGTTTGAGGTGTGGCCGGGGGGTGAGGGTTCGAGAGAATCCATCCGTTCTTTCGGTGGTGGCCGAAGGGACGGGAGAAGGCCATTTGGGGGAGAAATGGTTGCGTAATGCTCTGAGACCCGCGGGCATTGCTCGTCCGGCCGCGTGGATGCGGGCCAAGGTGGGTAGGAACCAGGGTCGTCCCTAACTCTAGGCCATGGCACCCAAGAAGGATGGAGTACTTTTTCTCCCCATACGTTAAGTGTAACTTACAAAGTAAGAAGAAACTGAACGCCACCTTTTTCGTTTATGTTGCTCTATTAGCAGTTAGCACTGCCTTTGCTGAGTAATCAACAGGTTACAGAAACCAGTTCAGAGAAATAGCTGTTACATTTGGCAAGGTTTCCCTCGAAAACGACTTTTATTCAAAACTTAATTAGCCATCCTTGATATCAATTGACCATATTTTTTCTCACATCCATGCCAGTATAGCAGTTAAATTTTTCTAGGCTTTTATTTGACGGAATAGTAATCCATATACCGTTAAAAAAAACCGCAAATTGCAGCATTATTCTGCGCGAAATGCTCGTCTTTGGACACGTGTATGCGCCGTCGTGTTTCCTAAAGCAGTCCCGTTCTGGGCTAATGAGCGCCGTCGATATCCCACTCTTTCCCGTCAATACCTTGGTTTATCCTCGGTTGCATCATTTAGGTCCTTCGGTCATGCGAGAATCTTAAAGACTTCCTTCGCCGTTTTGAGAATCTCTCCCTAGGGTGGCCCTCGCCACGCTGCCCTTACCTGGGTGGGATAAGTTGCAGCTTCTAATTCTTGTAGGGTCGTGCAGCTTGCCAAAAGTTCACTCCCCTAATGAGCTTCACAGGGAAATTTTCATGTCCATAATAGAATTCAGCGTATTTGGTTGTGAGTGCACATTTTCTCCCGAAAGAAATTGGATAGAGTTTTATATTACACGCGCACTATCCGCTTGGAGTCTTGAGTGAATGTACTTCTAAGCTTCATCGTACAGTGTAGAGGAAAATTCTAGGATTGAAGGGAGCCATTCATCGCCAATCTCGCCTAAATTCTGATAAATATTGCAATTACATGAGATGAGTGACTAAATATCGGTCAGGATTTGCAGTTTCCTCTCTTTATTCGGGCAACATAAACTGATGGAAGGACTTCTGATTTTCCGAGATTACTGAAATCCCGAGAATCCAGAGGGTCCGAAGAGCTGTTCTCACGTAATCTCCCAAACCTTGCCAGATGTGATTCAATCAGCTTAAAATAATACGTATCTGTTCTCGTCAACTTTTGACGGCTATATTAATTTTCCTAAATAGCTTATACCTTGGCTTGCGGTTGTGACCGGACTATCCGAATAGTCTCATGTTCCGTTAGGTATCTCAGGAAAAACCACTGTCGGGTAACCCGTGAATAAAAGATTAATCTTCTAGTTTCATTTCAGCTATTGAAAAACGTTTGAGGGGATTAATTTATGGCCATTCCCCGAGACTTTTCTCGAGCAAACTCATTGCTGGGAGCGGTTAGATGATTGAAGGTGAAAGTACAAGTTTTGCTTCAGGAAGTCCATATGATAAGGTTGAGAAACTTGGAAATTTTGAAGAATTAAGAGGAAATTCCATGTCAAGAATTGGTTTACTTCATTTCAGCTCTTGGATCAGTGTAAAGAATCAGTGGATCATTCGGAGAGGAAGAGGTCGAGAGAATGAAGAAGACCCGAGGTGTCGTGCATACCTATCGTTCTATTCCACCCCGAAATTGTGGAATCTTATAGTGATTAGAGTCGGGGATTTGGGCCATAATCGTACGGGTTTTCCACCCTGCTAGGGACACAATATTCTTAAAAGTTTCGATGAGCGACTCGCCCTTCTTGTCCAGGGATCCAAACACTTGTGAACATAGTATTTAGAAAGAGTCTAATGGCCTCTAATTGATTGGGCCGTCGAATTTCCCTCCGCAGTCCGCGGGATTTATAATTTATTTAATTCCTTAAATTTTATCATTTACAATATTTTACGGATTGGTTTTTAATAGTTTAGTATAGTTTTCTATAGCTTCGGGAAGTCCATATTATTAGGATGGGGAACTTGGAAATTTTGAAGAATTAGGAGGAAATTTCACGTCAAGAATTGGTGTATTTCATTTCAGCTCTTGAATCAGTGGAACATTCGGAGAGTCTTTTGGGACTATTTCAAAAGCCGTTACCGTGATGGTGATAGGAATATGGCAGGCCTAAGGCATAATAAAGCACCAGGAATTGGTGGAGTACTATCATGATTTCAGATACCGCTGAGAGATTAGGTTTCTCGCCACTTTCTCTTCTAAGGTTTTACTTTCTTTTCCTCACTTTTCTCTTCCTAATCAGTTTTTCTTTATCATTTCATCTCTGGTTTCATCCATATTTCAAATCTGTAGAGCTTCTACTTTCACATGATCTAATCGTGGTTTGCTGGGTTTCATATAGAAGTGGGCGTGAGATAACCTCTTAAAATTTTCTGGTATACACTACGGAGCTTCCCTATGTTGAATGGCGAACTGCTTAAGGATTATTCCGGACGTAGAAGTAGAAGCATCCGAAAACATCTTGTATCCCATGCGTAGTCAGCAATACGTAAGGAATTAATGGAGAAGGTTTTGGTCACCGGTTATTCTCTGCAACGAGGGTGAAAATTCAGTTATTGCTTTGGGTGTTAGTGTACAACTACTCTTAGTTCGGTTCTATGGCTGAATTCTTAGCCGGAGGGTGTGGGCAGTTCGTTAACCGAAGCTATGGTGACTTCTTTTCGGGAAGAGAATGTTTTGCACCTTTTCATGCTTCAATGGTTATATCACCGGCTTTTACTTGCCGCAGCTCTGATATAACCGTCTGGCGACTTGATGTGCAATGAAGGGATGCACTGTCTTGTGCATTGGTTCACGTGACGGCACGCGCGCTCATGTCAGTGTAAGGAGTCCCTCATTTCTCTGCTCCTTGCTCGTTCTTCCTCCTTAGGTAACGGGTTTATTCAGTCCAGGAGGAGGGGAGGGGGGCATGAGTGGTGAGCGCAATGTGGGCGGTTGGTAAGCCGACTCCCGAGCTTCCATCTGTTATGTAAACCTCAAGTCAACGCTCTTGAGAGCATGGCTCGTTTGAGGAGTGCACAAAGACTGCTTACATGGCGTCTTGTTTTCAGAGCGGCTCGCGTGTCAATGAGTAATTTGATGCGTCGCTGGAAACAAGAAGTGGTCATTCTTCATATTCCAATGAAACTTGGTGGGTTCATTCTATTGAAGTGAGGGATAAAGGGGTGGAATATTATAGTCTTCTTCTCGGTATCTGTATTAGCTAATTCTATTAGTCTAGTTTTCATTGCTACCCTCAGAAAATAATAGGTTCGTAGCTATTGTAATACACGTGATAAGTCTGCGACTGTTCGTGATAAACTATTTTCGATATCGGAGAACCTGGGAAAGAGGTTAATGTTCTCATAAAATTCCGTGCATATCCCAATCCAGGCGTACGATGTTTTATTTCGAATTTGCGTTGGGTTGCACATTCGTTGCAATGTGTTACGCAACTCACAACAATGCAACTCTACTTTCCTGGGCTTGGGCTAAGTTATTGCTGTGCTTGGAATTTCATCCAAACTTCAAATTTTGCGAAACTAAATTCTGAACTCTGAGCTATTCCCCACGTATTACGATTGCAGCGATGTTTGCGTTTTATCACTTCGTCTCGGAAGGTGTCACCATAATGTATACGTTAATAGCCAAAATTATTTGTCGCTTATTTGCATCTCGTACACTTTTCAGGTTTTATTTTTGGTTTCGCTACTCACTAAAGATTATGGAAGTTTTTTAATTTCACCATTTAATGTATGTTGTAAGCATAGATTTGTTTTTTTTTTCTTGGAGTCTGTCGGCTAAAGTTGTTAGGTGCCTCGTAATTGATGCCATCATTTGAATGATGGTAAGAAGACTTTCTATGTCGCGCTATCGCGAATCTCGTCGAAATGAGATTAGCGATCCACACCTCTTTCGCTTTATAAAACTGCGTTAATAAAGAACACTAATAAACCCTTTTTTGCATAATATTTTAAGGTTCTTGATTTGACTTTCGTTTTTCAGATGGAATGCCTCATTTTCCGCTGTGATTGAGGCGAAACTAATATTTCAAGTTCTAAGAGTATACTTAAACTTTCAACTCAGCCTTAACTATCGAAATATTTGGCTGTCTGGACAATGTTAAAGCTGTATATAGAATACCGTCGTGTCCATGAGGTAACTTCGTGATCGGATCTTCTTAATTAACTTTGTAAGATATATGAGTTCTTCCGATATATGCCGGCTGTGTGATTGCTTTAGTTTGCGTGCTCTAGAGCATGTATCGGGGGAGAGCCGAAGAGGATTTCTTCTGTGCGAGAGTTTTGGAAATGAGAATTTTTTTTATTTAGCAAAACAAGTTCCCTCAACTTTACCGAGACTCGTTGATATGCTTACTTATGGGAGTTAAGTTTTTTTTTCAATAAATAAATTACTCATTTGAAACTGTTTTTTGTTCGACTCTCATCCGGTCGCTGGTGACTCACGTCGTGGTCCATCTGGTGTCTTAAACTCTGTATTCTTCTGTGAATTATCGTGAAACGCAGGCGATGGGATGGGTTAAGCTTGGCGGAGACCTCGAATGGGGTATTTTATTACCGCGCTGTGGAGTTATATGCAGGAAGTTTTTCTCCTTCATTTTTTACAGTGGCAAAAATAGACATTAACTGTGGTAAATTTTCTCCCCTCCGTATTTTTTTTTAAAATTAGTGCCCTTTACCAAAAACCTAATTAAAATGGATAAAGTAATGAGCGAAAGCTTTGCTTTGAGTTATTAGTGTTTTTTCACAAAATGCTATTCGTGCATTATTTGCCGCTGTTGCTTTCAATAAAAAGTCATTAATTATTTCCGGAAACCAAACTTCATCGCAGGACATAAGTTATCAAAAGAACAAGTGAGGTTGTAATGCGACGGGGTTCGTTGTTGGCTGCTGTCGGAGCCGTTGAGTTATTAAGGTCGAAGCATATTGTGCTCGAACGTATGATTCTCGGAACTCTGAAATTCCCTCTCGCTTCATCTAACCGTGTAAGAGTTTACGTTGTGGATTTCTTTTTGAAGTACGGACGTGGGCAGGTCACAAACACAATCACTGTTTCTTTCTGGTGAACACGTAATTAAAACTGTGTGTTCAAAGGATATGTAACGGTGGGAAATTCCTTGGCGGCATCACCAAATCTAGTTTATACTAATGGCGCTGTTTCTACAGATTCATTTGAATTAACCAAAGAAAACTATCCAGGGGACTAGACCATGATTTTAACCGCAGGGCATATCTCAAATACAGAATGATTCATTTTTGTGAGGAATTTAGGGAATAATCGTTATTACTCTTGGTTGTTATACTTTTCAGGGGTTTGTCTTATCCGTTCCATTATCGTATATTTATTATCACAGTTGTTCAGTGTGTTCAATAAATTGGCTTGTCGGATAATTTACTATCTAAGGAAGGTGGAGCTATACATCTCTACTTAATACTCGTGGGTTTTTCTGCTTGACTAATCTAAAGTAGGAGTTGAAGAAAATGGTAAAGCATGAAGTACACGACTAGTTATATTCTAGTCTGACGAATTAAAATATCTATTTAACGACGACAAATTTATTTAATGATGAACTAATCGAGGAGCTGTATTGGCATAAAATTTGTAATTTGCAATTTAGTGTGGGCACAGCTCCTGGCGATACAGATAGGGACCTCTTCGTGTGGGAGACGGCGGGGGCTCCGGAAGTTTTGTCTCCTCATGTCTCACGCGCTCGCAAAAGCGAGACCCTTTTCATGACAGCGTAACTCGATTGTGAGCGATTGGCCAGGAGCGTCGGTGAGTGCCGCGAGAGTGCGCTTCAATCGCTGTCGCACTCAGGTCGAGGAAGAGAGGCGCATGCTCGAGAGGGATGGTTGAAGAGGAAGCTCGCATGACGCGGCGACGGGTCTCGGAACTTTTGATACCCTGATGCAAGCTGGGACCCCATCAATTGTTTTGGGTGTGAGTAGGTGTTGCCGCTGTATCATCCCAATTTAAAGCGTGTGTAGACAGCCTTACGAAGGATTATCTGTATCCTTATGCGTCAATTATCCCAAATTCGCTCGAAAATAACTTTGAATCTGCGTTTTATTTATGAGAAATATGATTCGCGGCCCTTGCTAATGTTCGTTATTTTCAAATTCTGTTATTAAGGTATTGCCTATTTCTATCATACGTATAAACATACCTATTTTATTTTGTGTTTGTCCTATGCTTAAGTCTCTGTAGTAGTTTCTTCTGGAATATCATTTCATCAAATTATATTCCTCCCAGGTCAGTTGCGCCTTGAATGTCTTGAAGACCACCTTTTACGTTTTTTCGTGACATATTGGGTTCAAAAATGGACTATTTCTCTATTCAGCTCTGTAGTGGCAGTCCTTTCTCATTTTATGCAGATATAAAATTTCCAGACTACAGCGGTGTAAGAAATCCGTTTTGCTAATTTATGCTCTATTGACCACGCGTTGGTTTTAAAGTGTCTGCGTCTCTCAGTATGTTTTCGAAGCAGTTTTTGACGGCGTTATGCCTGCAGTCTCGTTTGCCTCCATCTGGGGTGAATTATGAAGCCTTGAAAAGCGATCCCAGGGAAGGCTTTTTTTTCCTTCCTGTCGGTAACTGTCGCCTGGAATTTAGCGGGATATTTGTGTCACGGCTGGCGGGTGACATGTCTGCGTGGCAGTTTCCGCGGCGGTTTAAGCATTCCGTGTTCGTCCCGCACCCGATCACTCGTGGCTGTCGTCCTCGGGAGCGACCGAGAGTGGTGTACTTACTCGCCGTTTCTGTCGCCTGGAGTGGGGAGGGGTGTGTTTGAGCCGTTCAAGATCTACATATCACCCTGCAAGCCACCTTAAGGGTCCATGTTGAAAATAAGTTTTGTACTTTTTCACAGTTATTTATTGTAATAGTACGACGCGTTTCGCAGCCTGCTGCTTCTCCAGGCACAATTATTTATGTAAAAATTTTTTGCTTGATTTTTTAAAATTTTGTATTTATGTTCGAATATTGTCCCTGATTTTTCATGTAAAAACTGTACCTGAAAATGCAGCAAGCTGCGAAACGCGTTGTAATACGCGTTCAATAAATAACTGTGGAAGAGTTCAAAACAGATTTTCATTATAGATTCGAACATAATGTACTTTTACAAAGTGCCGCCTTCAGTTACAATTGTTTACAGAAACAAACTGTAAATGTAACTGTAACTGTAACTGTAAACTGTAAATTGTAACTGAAGATGCAGCAAGCTGTGAGGCGCGTTGTACGATTACAATAAATAACTGTAGAAAAGTACACAAAACTTATTTTAAATTCGTATTTTTACTCATTTTTCAATGTTTTATGTAAACTGTAAACTTATTTTCAGTATGTTTTATGTAAACAATTCTACCTGAAGATGCAGCGAGCTGCGAAACGCGTTGCACTACTACAATGAATAACTGTGGAACAGTACAAAACTTATCTACAATATGGATTCGAATATGTAATACTTCCACGAAGTGACGCCTGAAGGTATAAAGTTTATACCTCAAGGGTGTTTGTCAGGGGTGAGTTGTCACCAACATGTACTATAACGTTCAAGTAACTTTCCAGTCCAATCCAGTCCAGTGGTCCAAGAACAATAAATATTTCTATCTCTTAATCTTAACTTTCACCAACATGCTCTGCGCTATAGGTATGTTACAAGTGCAACCGAAACTAGAAAATGTATATTGCAAGTACATAAACGAGATACAAGATTCATATAGGGATCATGCGAAACATTATTTTAGTTCTACATAGCAGATTAGAAACCTAATGTGAGGGAACAAATCAACTAATCAGCTACACGATGATCGGCAGGAATTTTTGGGATCGGTTGATGAGAAAGAGTCGAGTCCTAGTAGACCTCATCACCATGTGGCCTGGCATCCGTGTCACGAAACCGCATGACCCTTGTCGATTCCTACTTGGCTATTCTCTGGAGTCTTCTTTAGCAGAGCATCGGTAACACCACGATAGTCGATGTGGAATCCTCATTTTACCTTTGCTTGAGAAACTTATTTGTAAAGGTTTGTTGAATTGTGTAAAGGTTTGTTGAATTGACGTTTGTAACTCAATATCAGTAAAACGCCCGCCACTGTGAATGCCTTATCCATTTGTTGACCTTCCTGCATTTTATATTGCAGTGATTCTTCGTCTACTGCGAGGGTCGCGTTCCCGTCAGCCCCGCTACTGCCAAGAGCAAGGTCACGTGGGCCGATAAAGAACCGTCTATTAATTACGTAATGCTCTTCGTAAGGGAGGTGATGATGGGCGTGCCGTTTCCTTTAGCTACCATGGGCCGTTGTGGGCAGTCTTATGACTGGATATTCATATCTGTTCAGTTTATTTATTTTAGAACTACCTGGATCCTTCCTTTTCGTCTAATCTTCTCTTTTATGGTGTCAGTCAACTTCCCTAAGGTTCTTTGATAATCACCATTTTTTGTGTTCTACCGGTTAAAGTAGGTTTCATTGAATGTCAGAGAATCTCCTCCCAATTTCTACTTTTTCAGGGGCCTATCTCGCTCTAGAATATCCTTTTTCGCCTCAGCATACGATCTACCCATCTTCATCCTGTCCATGAAACTTATCCACCTTCTTCCTCTTCCCCGCTTGCCCAACATCCTTCCCTCTATCATATTCTTGTACAGTCCCTCACCCCTTATTACATCCTCCAGCCACCTACTCTGCCGGTATCGAATTTCATTAATAAGTTTCCTTTCCTCGCCCACCATCTCAAGTACTTCCTCGTTAGTCTTCCTCTCCGTCCACCTCACCTTCTCCACACCCACATCGCAAATGCCTGCAGCCTATTCTTGTCCTTTCTGAGGGTCCACGTTTCTGCCCCACACAACGCTACGCTCAGTATCAGGCTTTTCACCAGCCTCATATCCCAAGGTTCTTGACATCATTACCCAAGGTTCTTGACATCATTACCCAAGGTTCGTGTCCCCTTAGAAGACCCTAATTTACAATCGTATGATATGTGCCGTCGCCTGTCATTATGTAAACCCTTCGACGATCGTTTTCGATTTGCCTCACTCACGGGATCCAATCAGTGTAGTTCGTCAGCTTGCGCAAACCCATGATGCGTGATGAGTTCAACATTAGTTGCACAGTCGTAAGCATCTTGTACCTTGCGGGACTTCCTCGAGTATTGCCGGCCCCGGTGACGGTGGGATAAAGTCTTCGCCACCTCGCGGGTTCGAGCCCCCCCTCGGTGGAATATTTCACTACTCTGGGCATGGGTGTTTTGTGTACATCTCTTGTTGATGTTAGTAACACCAGATGTACAGAGGGCCATCGCACAGTTTTCGGGGCTAAGTAAATAAATGAACATTGGACTGTGAAGATTCGAGTGAAAATGGGATAAGGGGAGATAGATGTGCAGTCTGCATCTTCGTACTATCCATTCGAGCCGGCGTGAGGGCGTGTGGCAGGGGGTTTCGGGACCCCAACCATAGACAGGAAGGGTAGGTATTGGAAAAAAGGACCGGGAAAGAAGAGGCACAATATGAACAAAAATTCGCCCTTTCCTCGCAGGTGCAGTGACTATAATAACAACTAAGCTCCGATAAAAACACTCTCATAGTACACGTCACTATTTCAGCTCCCAAAACTTTATCCTTTACACGGCTGGTGTTCTAATACCCTGTGCCACACGCCCACGCGGCGGCTCGCAGGGTGAGATATGGAAGTTTGTGAAAAGGGTTTTGAAATGGATTAGCATCTCGCTCTGTTTCTTGTGAGGACATTAATTGTGTTAGGAGGCATTATGATTCGCATCTATCCTTCAGTTTTATCTGTTCCCCTGCTTGTGTGAGTTGATTTTTTCTTCGGCTATGTAATAACTCCACCACGCTGGTGATCACCAGGGTAATAAGGGGCAATGAGGTACTAAAACGTGCGTTATGTAATTTCGTGGTGAAGGAGGCAGGCCTCACTTTTTTATGACCCGTGCCGAATGGGGTTGAAGATAGGTTGCATTGAGGAACTAACGGACGTACCCGAAGTGCGAAGTGAAGAAGAATTGATAGAGAGTTTATGGGCCGTGGGCGAGCGGGTCGACGTCTCTTTAAAGCCCAGAGGGAAGGATGTATTAAAGGGGATGGACCGTGGGCGTGCGAATTGCATTTAACGTGCAATGCCCGTGGGTGAATGAAGCCAGCCGGATGAGCGTTTTATAAGATGTGGATTCTTTAATTGTTGATTTACTCTCTACATCTACTTATTACCCCGCAAGCCACCACAGGGATGCTTGGTAGGGGGTGTCTTATCACTAACATGAAATACAGAGAAAAAATTAACTTTCACCATCCTTGCTAAAAAAATTCTGTATAATTTCCTTATAAATACTTCTACTGAATTTACTTAAACGTTCTGTAGATATTCCTTAAAGTATTGAAACGCTATTTTACGGAATTCCCTTCAACGTACTGCAGAATACCTTAGGATGTTCTGCAGAATACCTTAGGACGTTCTGCGTAATTCCTTAGGACCTTCTGTGGAATTCCCTATGACGTGTGGAATTCCCAACGGAAACCTCACATATTTCCGAAGAGTTGCTAAAGTTCTACAGAACAGCTTGTAAGGAGTCATTTTGCTCTGCAGAAAATAACTGCAGAACAAATGTCCTGTAGAGTCAGGCTCTCATGTTCCGTACAGATCCTTAGAAAAGGAACTAGTTCTGAAGAAAAGAGAGTCAATTTCTGTAGAATTCCTTACGTTCTATAGAAGAGCTTCTAAGGAATTTATTAGCAGGGATTTGCACCACACTAATAAAGTCTTCTCGGGTTTTCCACCAGGTTGGGTAGTTGTTGGCCGACGTTTCGATGGCTACCTACTTCAAGGCAGGGCAGACGATGGCGGAGGTAGCCATCGAAACGTCGGCCAACAACTACCCAACCTGGTGGAAAACCCGAGAACACTTTTATTAGTATCATACGCCGGGAAAAAACCAAATCATATGTGCATCACACTATCGGTGTACTACAAATGCTATAGAAGCTGCTAAAATGATCCATAATGTAACTATGAAAACGTGACACAAGAGACATGCAGGGAACTTGCAAAACATGGTATTAGCACTACTCCGCATTATAGAAACATGCATTAGGGTGCATATTAATTGATCAGCTACACTACCAGTCAACTCACCTACTTCAGTCTTAACGCAGCCATTATGGTCTCTTATCGATCGCGGGAAGAACGATATTTTAAACCTTTCTGTTCTACTATCTATTTCCCTTATTTTACTCTCTTGTGTTCTTGTTTACTACTGGTATAATTTTTTACTTTTGTTCTGGTGACTGCCGGAAATGATTCATTTTTTTAATACAATTGTTAATATCAGACCACGCGGTCAACTTGTACCGTTTACCTGATAACAATCAAAGTTAGAACATCATTATTGCTACTCGCTGTTTCGGTTGAGAATCAGGTTGATGAAGTGGTTAGAGTACATACAAATTTGTTTTCATTCCCAAGGGCCCAGGTTCAAATCGCTTTGGCAAGGTAATTCTTTCACTTCAATCCCTCCTCTGGTGCCTTTTGGCGCGCGCTTCCATTGTAGTTCATACTTAGGTACTCCGTCCGTCAAACGGGACGTAAAATCGCAATCCCCTAAGCGACTTTCGTTTACAGCTGCACTATGTCGACGCCGGGTTTCGATCCGCGCTTCGTCGATTATCCAAATACGTAATCCTTAGGACTAGATTTATAAAGTCTGTTTAACGTTAATCGTAAGATGATGTAGCCTTTTAGTTAATTTTTGTCAACTAAAATCAACGTGTTTATATTATACATGAGGCTTTCGGTTATTAGACATGAGGATGAGAAATGAGCTAGCGTTTTGACTTCGATTTTCATAGCGAGAAATTATTTAACCAGAGATTACAAAACCGGGCCTTAGTTTACTAACCTACCCACCTATCTTCGCTGGCGAAAATGGCCCCAGTTGTCGTTCGCATTCCCCAAATAACCAACCAGCTCATGGTTAGAATGGGAACATAGGAATCGTCGCCTTCGGTGCTCTACTGATCTCCTTAATTAACATTTTTTCTTCCGTCGTGAGTGGGCGAATTTTGGGTAGAAAACATGTTATTATAGTTTATCTTACTTCCCAGTAGGTTGGTTCCACTTCATGACCCCCTGGACTCTGGTCTCAATCCTTTGCGCCTGCTTGGTTTTTTTGTGAACTCCGAAAATAGTGTGCGTAACGAACCGGATCCAGTCGGTCTCTCTCCCCCTCTCCCCAACTCCAACTTTTTTGGGCCCGAATTAAATCAACGTCACCTTGTGGAGATTTGGCGAAGGTTTCTATTGGGCTTCCTTTTTTATGTTCGTGAGAAAAAGTCGGTGGTCTATCCATTCATAATTCTAGTAGATTGTGTATCATCCGACAGTAGACTAAATGAGCAGTCGTTGGAAGTCGGCTCATGATTTCCGTTTCATTTCATGAAGTGTTAGTGGTTAAAAATGAAAATTAATCAGTGTTATACATGTAAGAGAATCCGAGTCTTGGGAGTTTGCATTTGCACACGTTCTTATTAGAGTGGTGTTTAATGTTCACCCGTGACCGTGAAGTGACCGGGATCGTAACATGGCCGTTGTCATGTCTGATACCGATCCCTAGTTGTGTGCTCATTGGAGTGGGTGGAGAGCCCTGAAGTGCAGTATAATACCATGTCGACTGAAATTGCTAATTGCGTTGATCTCTTGGAACATATCGTCAAAAACAGGATAATGCCAACGCCGGTTTTATTGCCCACAACCCTCCACTTTAAGGGCCAACCTATCGTTTCTGGCGCCACAGTTTTCGTCAACCTTTCCTAATGACGACAAGTGCAGCTGTTTAAAGATTCCTTAAATGACTCCTGTTAAAGTATATTTCGCAGTTTTCACGATTCAGGTTCATCCGTCCTAATGTGGCGGCGTTCAGTTATAACTTCGATTGTATGCTCGCAAAAAATCTCGCGTGGAAGTTCGTCATTTTAGCTTGTGTAGGGTACCGCTTTCGGGCTTCCCCTCAGCAGTGCATTGTTTATTGGTGACGATTGGTGGTTGGTGGTAGCTGGCGTCGTCAGGACAGGGAAAGTTTTATTGTCCTTCTTGTACAGGGTCGAGGTTTTCATTTCCTCGGATTGGTCGAATGGTGAGCCAAGATCCCCGCTCTAGAAATTCACCCCTTGAAAAACCTCTTCCTGAGTGGGGAGACTGAACTGCGCCCTGAACAAGCCAAGGCCTCAAGCGGGACCCGCTTATACTGCCGTTGTTTCTTTCTTTTTGTTGTTTTCCACTGTTGTTTTTGTTATTGTGTCAGTGAAAATTTTAAAAAAGTTTTTAGGGCAAGGCTTGTTCAACTTTTATGGTTTTGTGTTAAATTCGACGAGTAGTATCTCTTGAGGACTTCATCGACATTGGCGTGTCTGTTAACCTAATCTTGAACCATAGTCGATAGTATTAGTTACGCCGACTTGATGTGGGTATGTAATTTTATGCAAGATAAGCGATCAAAGCCGCTTTATATCGGTCAACACTGTCAAAAATGTCGAATATTGAGAAAGATGAGGTTACCTGACTCGCCAATTTCGATATAGGGCGAAGGGGTGACAATTTACTTTTCTCTGTGTTTGACCAAAGCTTAGACTCGCGCTTTGAGTTTTCGATGGGTTGTCCCTGTCCCCTGTTTTGTAGGTCTCCCAGTGTTTTACTTTATCTGTAGCCCCTCAAGTGACACGCTTATACAGGGTGCGGCAGCATGATTTGCTGGTGTAGATGGCGTCTAAAATAATCAAGAGGAAGAATTAAGTGACTGGAGATCTATCATGGGAGAATATGCTTTAGCTGAGTACTGGATGACCACATTGTGTCAATAAAATTAGTAGCAACGAAGTTATTATAGAGGTAGCAAACCTTTGTGGCACAAGTCTGTGAAGCGTATGGCGTAATCGGAAAATTATGCTGCCGCACCCTGTAATACAGTGAAAGCAAAACACGGATGCAGAATCCCCGAAAGCTTATCAGGTGGAGAGTCAATTCTGTATGAGTAGGCTTTGCAAAAGGTAGCAGGGTAGCTTCCTCCTTTGACTACCATGGTACCCAAGGTCACGAGTCTTCACTGCTAATTTCTATTCGCATCAACTTCCTAGCTCTCCATGGCTGCTAATCTAATTGTTTTGATGGACCTTTCCTGTATGTTGCCAACAGTATCAGTGTATTCATCCGGCTTTGTTTGGATCGTAAGCATTGTCGCGGAACGCGCTGCTGAAACTTTCCCGCTCTATCAAGTTTTAGGTATTTCAATTGGCAGCATTGCTCACCACGTACTGAACACTTCCCTCCGCGAGGTAACCGATCCAATTCATTCTTAAATTAAAGGTACCTATATCCTAATCGTCAGCGAAAGAAATAGAAATTTCGACTGTTATGCTTGCATTTATGAATTCAACATTTGTCGCACAAATGTTGAAGGTTATGTATCTTGGCATGCGTGTTGTCAAAGGATCGAAGTTCAAATCTGAATTTCTACTTCGGACCCCACATCCCGCACATGTATTCGGTATTTTCACTCTCACCGTCGATGGTCTCCTGGATAACCGAAATATATGCGTGGGAGATAATATTTCTTATGCTTTCCTGTTTGGATAATTTGGTTCATTGTTTGTTCAATCATAAAATTGGTTGACTGCAGCCCTCCACCCTTCCCTATCTAATGTTAGTTCCATTACCTCCTGGTATCTCTCTCTATGTACTTTCCTCTTTATTTGGTCTGTAAACTTGCTTCTTGGTCTTCCACCAGGGGCTTAACCCTCTATTTTACTATCAATTATATTCTTCACTTACCTATTGTGTTTCAGGGTGTGCCAAATCCATCTGGTTTTTCTTCTCCCTGTACTGTTCCACATGGTCTTGTCCTACTCCTGTCTTGTGTAAACTTCATCATTTCTTATTTTGTCCGTTCATTTTATCTTCAGCATCCTTCTCCATCACCAGGTTTTAATGTTTCTAGTCTTATCTGGTCAGCTGTTCCAATGGTCCATGCTTCCGACCCATAGTGCTACGCTCCACACGACTGTTTTCACATACTTTTATTAGAGAGGAATTAAAAAGCATGTTTAAAATAAAAATGGATAGTTTGAATTCACCTTTCCTTTAAACATTCTTTTCAATGCCTCTCTTACGAATTGCGTAGAATCATTTTATTAGTGTTCTGTGGTCATTGTTTCTGAAATGTTTTTCTCTATCTGTGGCCATCACCTTCATTCATTTGATCGCCTGTCGGCTCGCGTCCCGTCTGCGCCAGCGAGTCCTGAGAGGAAATAGTGCTCGCATCATTCTCGGAGCTGGCTCGCGGTGTTCGCTCGCCCTCGTGTCACGCGTTATCTGCGGTGAAACACGTAACGGGCGCAAATAGTCCGTGTTCCAATCTGTCGCGCGCTCTTATCTCTCCCGCCCTCCGCGTTCGCGTGGTGACGTATCCCGCGGGCGGGGCCCGAGTGTGACGCCCCTTCCTGACGCCCGCCCACGTGGTCCGGCGACGACTTCCGAAGATGGAGGAGGGGCGCGAGTGAATCATGTTATCGAGAGGAGTCGGGTCCACGTATCTCCTAATGAATTTAACTCCCCCCTCCACCACCCAATCGTTTCCGCTTCCTCCCTCTTCGCGATAGTATCCCGGTGTTTCCCGCTCTCTCACGTATCAAATATCGTTCCGGTCCACGGTGGGCACGTTCTCCAAAGGCCTTGGAGCTCCTTAACTCGAGTTAATAAGTTAAACGCGGAAACCATGTTTGGAGTTGCATATTTTTTTGCAACCATCTGAAGAATATCCTCTCTTGGACATCATGAATCCTTTTCTTGTTCCAGGACTCCAGTACGTTTTTATCGATATTGGAAAATTCTTTGAAATATTCGAAGGGAAGTAGTCTGGGATAAGTCCTCTACAAAACCTCCTTTGTTACAATCCCCATGAAGCAGTGTACGATGCAAATTCTTGTCCGATGAGATGTGTGCCGTTTTCTGCGGTGAGATTAAATTGGAGACAAATGAAAAAGATCAGCAAGGAGAAGACCATTATTCCACCTGTGGAATATGGCAAAGAATCGTAATGGCATTACCTGTTTGCCGATGCAGTTCGCTTATTGAAATTGCCGAATGTGTTTTGCATCTCGGCCTAGACCGCTTTATTTCCTTCGCGGCGATAATTGTCTAAAAGTTTCTTTCGGTACTCGTCTTGTGGTGTTGGTGATGGGCTTATTCGACCATGCATGCGGTGTTTATGCATGGACGAAATTATGTCCTTAGTAGTTCGTTTTTCGCAGAAGGGAGAGGTGATCAAACGAGAAGCCATTGTGGTCAACAAATTTGACACCAATGAGTACACACGTAGGTGTAGCCGAATACATTTTTTTATTGTCCTTATATAGACTTTGATTGGATGGGAAATAACGCTGGTGGTTAATGGTGACATGATTGGCGCGTCGATTTGAAGCTGAACTACCGCGTCTCTTGAAATTGATGCGTATCTATTTTGGAATTGAAATCGTATTTTTCTGCTTCATGCCAACGAAACGACCTCCTGTTTAATCCATATTATGACGTGAATGTGTCCTTCAAGATTCTGGAAAGGCGGAAAAATTTACGCGCTGACATCCGTAATTATTGAATCAATACATAACATATTGCGCTTTTCCACGCACACTCCTGGATAAATTCGTTCCGATGTGGTAATTCTGATGGAATATTAAGGGGATAAATATTTTCTCCGTAGCTCCACTGTTTTCTCCATTTACTGGTTGGCATTGATTCTTGGTCACCGTTCGTTCTCACTCATGTCTCATGGCCCGGTGCTGCTGGCGCCGACTCCCTGACCTTTTTAATTAACTCTTACAGATTATTTATTTCTTACTATCGATGTATATCGTCCCCGTGTTAATCCACACGACCACATAAATTCATGGGTATCGGGAGCTCAAGAAAGGTGTCATGAAGAATTTTTTACATATTTATTTTCATCAAAAGTTATGCAGAGTGTTCTAGTCAGTCAAAACAGTGGCAGTCGGCCTCTTTTTGACGGGTAAAGTCGGTAATAGGTTGTTACTGAGACCGAGAGATCGTTTGAAGAGATTAATTATTGTCGAGAGTTTGTTCCATTAACGGCTCCCCTAGTTTTTTAGCCGACAATGACGTTGTATTTTAATTCTTTCAGAACAAACTTAATAAGCTCTTTCAAGAAAATATTTGCATTGATACCCAAAATATGTTACATGTCCAGGTAATTAGGCAGCCACGCGCTGAACTCGTTAGTCAGAAAGTCACTTCTCGTTTCATTTGGGAATGCTCGCGACTCTCATCCTTCTATACTTGCCTACCTACGTGTCCTCCTTTCGGCAAATTCAGTTAATCCGAAGAAGTGGTTCCTGGCGAAACCTCAAAATCACCTCAAGGAGAGGAAAACAAAGAAAATAAATGAGAGGAGGAGAAAAAGAGACGCAAGACCGTGCGGATCGTTGAAATAAAGTGCGTTTCGAACAGGCGCAAGTGACAAACAGTCATTGTGATCATTTTATTTTATTTATTTTTTCTTCTTTTCAAAATCCGTCTTCTTTCCCGCATGAGTCGTCGTTTCTCGCCATATCGAACGGAGAGTGAAAGCTTTGCCATCCTCCTCTCCCCTTTCGAACCAAACGCCTCTCAAATCTTCTCCTCCTTCTGCTTCCCTTTGTGTGTCCGTGATGGATAGCGGGACACCGTCATCGCGAGCCACGAGGAGAGATGGACTCGGGGCCGGCCCTCTCTTTGCTCCGACTCGTCATCCCATACCCTTCCCCCCCCCCTCCTCCCCCCTCGTATTTTGTTTCCGCAAGTAAGTCGTGTTTTTCTTTATTCTCGCGCAGTCATCGCTCTTCCGAGGCAGCGAAAGTTTAGAAAGTTCCGCGGGCGCGCTCATCCCGTTTGAGGTTGATGGCGTATTTTCTTCACGATCCCTGCGAAAGGTTCAGGGTGTGTGTGTGTGTGTTGCCGTGGCGTCTGAATCGTCGGACGAGGGACGGATGGAGAGATTGATCGTCGGCTTAATTAAGTCGAGTTTGAGGCTAGGTGGTCCCTTATCCCGCCCCACCACGCGTCAAATTAACATCCGTGTGAAACAGTTTTCGTCGTAGTTTTTACAAAATGAGGTACTACCTGATCAAATGCATGGTAATATTGCCGCGCAAAAAATATGAAGCGTGTGTAAATCTGGTATTAATGTATGCTTGAACTGAATGTGAAGTCTCCGATCGAGAGTGGGCCACCGTCCCTTTCCTGCTATTTATTTCTCCCTTTCGCGCCACAATATTCCTCCTCGGACTAGTTTTGCTGCAAAATCTATTGAAGTGACTCTCCATGCACAAACTTAATGATGGAAATCCGTAAGGATGGCGTTCGAGTATCCTTGACTAAATATCCAACTGCTAGCAAACACCCTCACAGGAATTCGGGTATGATATAGTTTACTATACCCTGTGATGTGTCAAAGCCAATGCATACCTTTTTCAGATTATGTACCTTTTCAGCAGAAAAGACATCAGAATATTTTGAAAGAATAGAGTAAACTTTGTTTATTCTTTCAAAATGATTAGTAAATTTCATAAAGTATCGCCGGAAACCACCAACTACATCAAAATATTTTTATGGATACTTTTTATTAGGTTGCCCAAATGAGAGGACCTGTGAGAAAAAAGTTAGCTAAATTTTGTCGGAGTGAAAAATAAAATGCATTAAAAGTCGAAGAGCCAATAAGGTTCTCTCGAAAGAGTTAGGTGAATATGTGCTACTTACGAACAGCATTGAATAATTTTTACATTCAACACTTTGAGTGCCAACCGATTTTCTGGGTACTATGCTAAAATTGCCGAGGCATTTTTGCTTTAAGCTTCATAAGTAATCTGCATTTAGGTGCCATCTGTGAACAATCAGTGAAATACCAGCATCTAAGAGTGACATTGCAGGAGGAGCGCTACCGCGCTTTGGCACTTTTCGCGAGCGACAGGAGGAGCGCGATAGCGCTCCCCGGCACTCTAAGGGTTAATTCCGATTTAAACGAAAACACGTTAAAACACGTATTTACATACGATATTCGCTTAATTTCGGATTCCGTGCCGTAACCTTTTCATTACATTGCTTTAATAAAGACGGTATTTAAAAATATAATTCTTGTATATTTTTTCTACATGTATGGTGATTTTCACCGTACAAGGAGATGTATTTAAGTGAAATGCGGCCCAAGAATCATGTTAGAACTTTCTTGAATATTGTTCTAAATGTAGTGACTCAATGTCTTACCATTACCGCTAATGCCACCGCAATTAATATGGGATGTTTTACTGCGGTTGTCAGTTGTGAAACTCACCGTCATGATTTCCATAGTGTTACGGATGAGACACACATCTTGACCGCGTGCGTCATAATTATCTAAGGAATTACAATTGTTGAATTGTAATGAAAGGTGAATTGAAGGTATATTCTCATTTTTAAAAACCCTTTTCACTTACATTTGGAGCTATACGAGTATTGAAAACCTTAATAAACTACTTTTTATAAGCTATAAAAATGCCTATGTGTTAATACGTTTTCTAACCTCATGTTCTTTTTCTTTCCTAGGTAAGTTTCCTGCCGTCAGACGATGCGAGAATATGTTTCCGGCTGTAACGTGAGTTCAAATTAGAATCTGTATCGCTGATTTAAAATAAATGAGAAATTAAGAGTTTTATTCTCAGTTGCCTCGCACAGTTCCCAGTTCTCTCCTGCGATGTGTGCTGGGAGCGAGGTTTAAATTCGCGCTTAAGTTCCTATCTTGGTCTTAGTTGTGTTTCTATTGGAAAAGTAATGTCGCGGCCTGGTGTGCAGTTGAAATGGAAAATTGTAACCTCCCTAAAAACTCGGTAACAACTGAACATAATTTTGTATCACAGAGGTACCCGAATGTTGAGAGTATCCTCCGTACTCATAGGGCACGTCGTCTTAGTAAATTTAACTTTTATCTCGTTTAAAGAATCCTTTTGTCTTGGAACCGCTGTTTTGTGCAATTAATTAAGTTTTATAGGATGATGTGAAGTTAACTGTGTATTAGGTTTTCAGAAATCTAATGTGTTCCTTGAAAATAAGAAAATACCATGGAATAGGTAAGTTTGTCGGGTTCAGTATTTATATATGTTATGGATACCTAGGGTTTGCTATATATCTGATCGTAGTAGTGAGTGTTCAAGTGTTTATAAAATATTCTGTATCCTATTCATCCAATGTAGTGTATGAAATTCTGGCTATTAAATCATAAGCATTGATGGCGTATTAAATGTCCGAGTTCGTCGCCCTTTATAATCAGTCTGTTAGCCCTGCATGCGAACTGTGCAGGAGTCATCAGAATCATCGTAGAGCTTACGCCATTCATTTGAGGGGCTGTGAACCCATCGAACCCTATGTACCCTTTTTCTTTACCACTGACGAAGTTGGATGTAGTTATTTTTAATATGGTTTAACCCCTTCACAGGGTTACAATGGTACAATGTTCTTTATTCCGTAGATGAGGTTTATGAAGAAATAAACGCTCGGTAGACTAGGTCCGTAAAAGTGGTCTCTCTTAAACTGGGTCAGTTTCTTTTTGTGTGACATGAGGTGCGTACACGGAGGACGCCGAGTTTGTTGGAGTCATTGATGGATAGATGGGCTTTTAAGATGCTGATGAAGATGGGGTAAAGAAAGTGTGGGGATTGAGACGAGGTCGCGTCTCCATACCATCAATTCAATGTGCCAAAAGGCTGAAAGAGACTGAAATTTTTTGATGAGCTCATTGTT
Organism: Ceriagrion tenellum; assembly: GCA_963169105.1. Taxonomy (NCBI): domain Eukaryota; kingdom Metazoa; phylum Arthropoda; class Insecta; order Odonata; family Coenagrionidae; genus Ceriagrion; species Ceriagrion tenellum. The sequence continues at coordinate 153,192,118 of OY720632.1, read as the reverse complement.
GTGCCCATCTCTATAGATGTGATAAAACGTAAATGAATAATAATCCAAGAATTTCGGACAAGATTTTGGAACCACTGGGAATCGAGCTCTGCCCATTGGATTGGTCATCCTTGGTAGTCGTACAGATTTTTTTCGCGAACCATCACTTCTACGGCACTACCGTGGTCATGTGCTCATTGCTCGTGTTCTTATTTATCCGGCTTAAAATGGAAGACTGACTGTTCCCATAAACTATCTCGGATATTGACGGTAGCCTGAATCATTTCTAAGGTCGTTGTGGAAACTGAGAAAAAATCTTTCCAATTTAAATCGGAAAAAGAAACACTTCAAAATGTTATTATTTCAACTATTAAATATACTGGTCTCTCGGAATCTTGGTGCGGATTAACTTGAGAAAGTTGGAGTCCTTTCCACTCTCACCTGTAATTTTCTCCATGGAGCGTCTCTCTCAATGGTCTCCGAGACCCTTGCCACGCGATCCATTCCGAGGGCAGGTTTGAAGTTCTTATTAGCAGCCCAAGGTTTTCAATCCGCGGGTTAATTGATCCGTCATTATGAGGTCATATTCCGTTGGAAATGAGGCGAGTAGGCCGGTCTCAAATTGACGGTTGCGTTCCGATAGGACGGCAGCAAACCACCTGCCCGCCCACCCCTCTCAAATGATTTCCCGCCGATTACGCCCTTCTGCGTCAAATGGGATTCTTTTCAAGGCTGTCGATAGCGGCGATAATCGCAGCTATATTCCCCCTCTCCGTCCAGACGCCATATTTAGTGTACTCATCCTTTAGCGGTCTTCTGCAATTCGTTAAGATATTTCTGCGACGTCGATCTTATCCCCATCTTTCGTTATGACTTATAGCGTCATTCGCCTAAATGTAAGTCTCGTACGGCTACTCTTTTCTATCAAGCTTTCGGCAGAGAGCGGCTTCCTTCGATAGAGCGACGCCAGGAATCGAGGAATATTACTTCATTTCGGTTTGGAATTTGCTTAATCCGATTGATGGAAAATTATATCCTCCATGATAGGTGTTTCAGAGTTATTTTTGTCGCCTAGAATCTGAGTTAATCTACATGAAATGTGACGATTGCCCGTCGTTAAGCCGTGGTACAGCGTGGAGTTGCCAGTTGCAAAGATTCTTTTTACGTTTGGATATCGTTACTGATGGAGATACGTGTTCTGTAAGAGATAGAGACTAGCATTTCCTTCTGATCACCTTGAAATATGAGGTCTTAACATCGCCGGCGTTGTTTCTGTTTTCTCAAGATTTAACCGTCTCGTCCTCGAACTGAATGCGAAGTCTTCGTAGGAGAATGGGCCACCGCCCTTGCGATTTCCTGCGATTTATTTCTCCCTTGCGCGCCACGATATTCCTCGGACTATTTTTGCTGTTAAATCTATTTCAGTGGCTCTCCCTGCACGAAACGTATTATTTCGAGTGTCGGTAACCTATCGAGCGACGAAAGAGGATGGCGGGTACCTCCATATCGATCTCCCTGGCGTAATTAAAGTGTGTTCATACCTTTGGTGACGCTCAGATCATTAACTTACGCTAAGTAAACCTTCCTCTGAATACCTTACGGTGGAGGAACTTGTGATTCCCGTCTTACCTTAGCATTATCTAATTACATGCGTGGGCGTGTTTTATGTGGCCTACGGTGCAAGTATTTTTGCCTTTGGGTTCCAAAAGATGGTTTATGAAGTCAGTAAACTGTGCATTACTGCTATCATTATATTCCTAAGGAAAATTGTCCTATTGAAATTTCGAAGACTAATTAAATATCTTCATTTTATCCATCTACGAGAATTTACGACCCGGGTTTGGACAATTTGTGTCATCTTCTGGTGAAAATACAACATAAGTTGCAGTATCTATACAAATTCATGGCAGGGTAGATGGAAGAATCGGAGGAGGGAGGGTAGGGTGGGAGATGGGTGAGGGTTGGAATGGCGGGGCTGGAGGGGAAAGCACAAAATTCTCACAAGTGGAGTGAACGAAGTCATTTTATAAATCAAATAAAATTTGGTTCAACTGTGTGGAGTTCTATGTTAATTAGAAAATAACCAACACTCCATTGGTCAGTTCACTGATCAATTTATTGCACTATCCGGATTTCGATGCCTGGCATCATCTTCAGGTGCTCACTGACTGTGTCAGTGCCAGTCTAACGGTGACAGTGAGCACCTGACAGTGTGATCTCACTGACAGTGTGGGCTCTCTGACGGTGTCAGTGAGCACCTGAAGATGGTGCCAGGCATCGATATCCGGATTATGCAATAAATTGATCTGAGAGCTGACCAGTGGAGTGTGTGTTATTTTTACTAAGTAGAGGATATTTTATTCTTCCATAATGGATAAATCCCAACAAGTCAAGCCTACAACCGTTTCCTTCATTTAATTTTGCTATGAATGGTAAAATGGAGATTGTGATGATGGTTACGCGGAAAATTGAGATTCGACACAGTGCGACGTTATTACTACTTGCATAGAGGGGAGGTTCATTAGGTGCTATCGAATCGGGAACATATGACAAATATTCGACAACGCAGGGTGTATTCGCTTATTAACTCAGTTTTCGAGTGGCGTTTATGATGAGCATTTTCTCGAGGGAATCTTTGGATTTGAACAACGGCGATTCCGTGGCGCTGAATCCTAACCCACCCTGGATCGTTCCCTTGATCATTGAGCAAATGCACTTCGCTTGATCGTTTCATTTGCTCCTTTCTTTTGAAAAGTTTTATCTTTTTCTGTTATATGATAACCTACTTGAATTCCTACTTTGTTTGAGAAACACTAGAAAGTCTAGTAAAGTTATGGAGTGTTCCTCAAGTAGACCTGTTTCGTTTATTTGATCTAGAAACTCGTTCTTCTTGGTCCGAATTGTTTTGTCGGACGCCTCCCAATAATTGAGGCTTAAAAGTTACTCATTTGTCACGATTTCGTGTCTTGATCATGGGAAATGGATATGAAGAAATTTATTGATATTATGTGTTTGAAATACCTCTTGCACTTCTACATATACTCACTATGTATTACGCGTTGTTGAATTAAACTTAAAAATGTGTTTGAAACGACGGTAGGGTATTTGAAAAAAATTGAGGGACTACGAATAGATTTGATTGCTATGAAAGCTGAGTGAGGTTAAGCGAGCGCTCGCGCTGCATTCCTCAGCGAACGCTCGGTAACGCGAGCCGAGGTTAAATGCCATATCTCCCCGTGGGACCAACCGTGTGGTTCGAAGATTGGCGAAGAACAATATGAACTTGGGCACTGAAATAGTATATCGAAACAAAATCTCCCAGCTACCTTCACTTGTGTGGAAAATGGTAAAATCGATTGCAATTGTGACCGACTATCGACCATTGATGCCGATTAGTTTCTTTTTGAGCATTTGATTCTTTGCTTTCCAAAAGTGGATCAAAATCGATGATAGGGGTGGATGTTAGATTTTAAACGCTGCCCAGCTGCAGATATATCAAAGCTATTTATTTTACAAATGTTAAAATCTTTTCAGTTCTTAAATAGGTAAGTAAAAAATTTACCAATAGGAATCGGAACCTCGCCCCTTGTATTCAAACGTATAATTAGCTCTTATTTTCCAACTCAGCTCCAAATCTGCTTTACTCTCTATACTCTAATTAAATTCCGAATTCCCCGTTGCTTTGTAAGATAACCGTATCAAGTCCGCGTAACTGATTATTTAGCCGTAAAGGTAGATTATTGGAAGACGGGAACATTAAAAAGAGTCAGAAATCGATTAATGGAATATAGATCGTTACTTTGAACTTTCCGTCTCTATCGTTAGGATCGATTTGAGGACATAACCGTTTTGTGTCTGCCTCTGGTCTCCGTATTTTCGTCAACCCCTTTCCCTGGGTTCTCGTCGAGTGATTCACCGGTAAGTAGCCTTTGCTCTCTCGCAGCGCGTCGTCTGAGCGGCGAGTCTCGTTTGAACGGGTGAATGTCGCGTGGCATATATTAATTGAGGTCGACAGCGATTTCGCCGAGTCATGGGCGACTTAATACGATAGCCGCACCCCGTTTGGGCTTTTTTATTCTCGTCTACATTCGATCGTAATGGCCGTTCATTATTTACCCCCGTCCACCGTACGTCCCATCTACTTGATCGATTCCAACCGTGTAGGAAAAACCGCCCAGTACACTTTCAAGAGCAGAATGTAGCAAATTTTTCTTGTCCATGCGCCTAGACCTAATGAGCTAAATACCGCGTCCCTCAAGGGCATCTTGCTAGAGGGTTATTCGAGCGCACACTTTTTTCTTCATATTATCCAGATAAATTCGTTTCTTAAAGGAAAGGTTTACTTTGTTATTTTTGGGTCTAGTTTTCTAATGCATTGACCTTCTTTTGTTTTAGGTCGTAAATTATTATATCGTTATGGGGATAGAGGGTAGAAGGAGCTATCTGTACTGCTGACTTCTAGTGCTTGCGGCTGTCTGCCTGGTGAAAAATGGATATGGCTTATCATATAAATTTGTTAAATTAAACCTTTTTATCCGTTCACTTTTACCTAACCTTGACGACATTGCTTCAAACCGGTCGAATTACATAATAAGTTGGGTAAAGCTTGACAACGTTGTTTCATTTACCATTTTTCTGCACTCGTGGATGTCGAATTCTACAGGTTAAAGCTCCCTAGAACTGATAATTTTAGCGAGCGTCCATGATTCCCAAGGTTGCCACCCCTTATTACCAAAATCCCCAATTTGTGACACACCTCAACTAAAATGCTCTCTTTCAACTCTTATGATAGTTTGAGCGAGATAGTTCCCTAGTGATAATGGAGACCATATTCGAATTATACGTTTAGTTTTCAGCGGCAGTAGGAAGCATGAGTTAAATATTGCATTATTAATGGTGCAATTACATACTATTATACGACTGAAATCTAAGTAATTAAATTAAAAAAATCTACACAAGTCTATAATTTGGCTCATCTTTTTCACGCGGAACGTTTAAAACTCCTTCACAACGGAAGGTTTTTTGCTATTCTAAAAATAAATACTGCGGTGACGATATTATTTATTTTTCAAAATAGTCGAGAAAACGTACAAACTACTCGCTGTTAGTTTTTTTTGATGCAATTATTGTTATAAATTCCTCATTTTTCAAACAAGATCTCTCTGTAGAGCATACACGTACCATCTCATGTAAAAGGGCTATTATTTTTTGTAAAAAATCTCGGAAAACAGTTCGGTAAGGGGCTGATATTTTGATATCTTTGGAAAGGTGAGATATTTTACTTTAAAATGAGACCAAGTTATTTGATTTCTTGGTGAAATGATATTTCGCTCAAACTACCTTAATCCTCTGGTTTAGTTAGACTTCTTCGATGGAGTGCGAACCATGTCTGCGTATGTTTATCCATCTTTGTTTTGATCGTAAATATTATAGTCGTACGCGCTGCTGAACTCTTCCAGCCCTCTCAAGGTTAATGCGATTATGTTGTCGGCTTTGGCTATCTTGTACTGTCCTCTACCCTACGCTCCTTAGCCGACCCCTTCCTCACGAGCCTTCCCATGCTTGACGACTCTTCAGCGGAGGCGACTGCCGATCATGTTCTGCTATCACAATGCTCTCCGGCATCATTTCTCCTAATTTTATTGGGTTCAGAATGTAGAATGCATCGGATGGAGGTCATTGGGGTAATGTCGGCTTTGTCCTAAACTATGTCGACAATCATGTATAATAATTTATATTAATAATAGGGCGTTTTTTGTCGAAGGTTTTCGCGGCGATTAAGTATTCCATTTGTCAGATTTCCGGGATCCGTCCGCGTTGACATCTTGAAAGATGGCGGCGTTTCGCCTACTCTGCTGAATCCCGGAAACCTGCCTAATGGAATATTAAGGCGTCTTTATTGGGGCGAGATTGAGCCTGAGGCAGTCCCTTCTTCCATCTAACCCCTCGTTAGAAAAATACATGAAATAAGTGTGAAGAAAGATTTGTGGGAGAAACGTGAGGAAGTAAGGAGGTGATATCCTCGACGAAAATACCCACTGCAGGAAAACACCCACACATGAAGGGGAGTGTGAAAAACCTGCGAAAACCTGCTCACAGATTTAGCTAATGTAACACCAACAAAAAAAACAATGCACGAATTACACATGAAATGATATAATAATAAAAAGGGTAATTTATACATAACTGCTAAGTTGAAAATAACTGAGTAGTAAGAGAATAAAAATAAATAAAGTAAAAAATTATATAAATAAACATATAAAATAAAGTTCAATAAGTAAATAAAACAAAGATAACTCATGAAAATAAAATAAAGATGAATTAATAATAATAAATGAATCATAAACAGTAAATCGATCATTAAAAAGTGAGTTAAAAAAGAACAAAATAAAATAAAAAAGAGCAAATATAATTTACAGCACTGCGCGACTTAAGTTTGCACTTAAGTCACACTTTTCCGTGGTATAATTAGCTCATTCCCTCTCTTCAGTACACTCAGTCACTAGGATCGTAATGTACTATTAGTTTCCACCTTTCGTGGTCAGTCCACAGCGTGTGTCGTAGGTCACGATTCCCGGTAAGAGAGGTGTCCCCGTAGGCGAACACTGTCCTCTCTCCATTCGCTCGGAACTGTCCCGAGCGTTCTTCTTTCTCCCAGTCGCCTCCCACGTGCGACCGCCCGGAGATCTTCATTTATTCTGCGTAGGTCCAGCCAGCCGCACGCATGACGTCATCCATCGCCTTCCCGCAACTTTAAATTCCCTCTCGATTGGCTTCTTGCTCTTCCATCATCCTCTCGCTGGCGGTGACTATTGCTCCAGGGCTGTCATTCCGTCGCTGTGCCACAGAAGAACCACTTTGCAAGTACGATCTTGCTTCTCAAACTGGTCTTAGTCCTAGATATAATAAAAAATTGTTAAATTAGGTAAAAAAATGAAAAATATGTAACTTTTTTTTTCGTGGTCCCTTCAAATCTCATTAAAAATGAGTATGAAATGCTTAACTCTCAAAAGGTGGCATCATACTACTCTACTAATACCTTTGCCCTCAGAAAAATTGCATTAAAGAAGTAATATCAAGTGTTTGATTGTCCTAACATCGGATTACCCATCAGTCCTTCGGCCAGCAATTACTCCCAACCTTTAAGACCGCTAGTTGTGTATTTTGCGGTATTTTTTGTAAATATCTAAGGCGACGAAAGTAATTATTCATTGCATTTGGGAATCTTTTATCACGACGAGTGGTCCCTCATGGCCCTTCAAACTTGCTTTTTCGTGTTCATTTTTCGTCAAAATTCATTGTGTTCGCAGCTCTTGCTCCTGACTGTGACGTAAGTGTGTTATTATGTTAGTGTTGAGCTGCCCTTTAGCTGAATTGCGACGACGTTGGAACATGTTGTAATTGCAATGAGTACCGAGTAAGTGGCTATTTCGTTTGCGAAAACGGTGTCGCAACTGGTTTTGTAAGTCGTTGATCCCATCAATTAAATATTTCTTAATTGTGTATTTTCGAAGTCAAACTCGACGGCTGCCGGACTGTTACCTTCTTCACATTATTCTCAAAAATTTTTACAGTGAAGCCCCTCAACGACCATTCCTAGCAAGCGACCACCCCTCTCGGCATTTTTCTACGGAAACGTTGGTAGTTGCTTAATTCAGGTTTTACAATATGTGTACGTCAATTTAATACGCATTGTAATTTCCCTGGAGCAACTAAATTATGAGAAAATTTACGCTGTCTGTATAGGTTTCAATAAAACCGTCGTATCAAAGGTTTATTTTATTTTTTTTTAAATCAGCCACCCCTTTGACACTTTCCCGGTAAATTTGCTCAATGTCTCTTGGGCCTAACACTTGTGTAAATAAGTTAGTACTGTCGACATTTCGGGCTACGACTCGTCACCCATCCTCAAGGCAAGAATGTCGCTAGAAACGTCGGCAGTACTAACTTATTTAAACCGGTGTGAAGCCCGAGAGAAATTAACCAAAAGCCACCCTTTCATTTGCATAATATACACTCCTAGAAACTGAACCCTTGTCGAACGACCATCCCTCTTAACGACCATTTTTCAGCGGAACTGTCGGTGGTCGCTCAATACAGGTTTCACTGTATTGCAATCATTTTCGATGCTGATGCAGTATCAGTATGCCAATGCAGTGCAGATGCAGCAGCAGCAATAGCAGCAGGATGCTGATGAAGCAGTAGTAGAGCAGCAGATGCAGTTTTTTTTAGCTGTGTCATTCCCGCAGTCATTAGGCACCTCACCGTTCCCCTTGCGGGCTCTTCTTTGACCACGCGCCTAGAGTTAGCTGACGAAATGACGATTCACCGTGCCCGAGGGGGAGTTGTTATGTCTCTGATGTCATCCATCGGTCGCATTTCGGCCCACTGGTCCGGTACGGATGTTATGGGGGCGGGAGTTGATGTGGAAGGAGGTATCCGGAGCAGACGGACAAATTTCTGCATCTCATGCTGACTTTTTGAAGGCGAGACGTACCACTGGATGGCCACCACAAACATTAACGGTCCCCCTCTCCAGCTTTTCCTTTCATCGGGAATTGTCGCGATTGTGTGCCGTATTTTCCGCTTCTTCGGCGGCACACTGCCGGCGGTAGAAAATTGGGTGGCGGGCTCAGCGTATTCCCTTGTCCGGAACCAGAAGGTCATTTAAGGTGTCCGGAGCGATCTTTGTTTATGTGCAGATAGACGTGAAACTTAACATTCTTGTACTGTAAGCGAAAAAATTGCTTGTTACCGTTTTGGTTCCTTGGCAATTAAATACTATTTTAACTCTTAGCCTTCGGCATATATTTCGAAAAATTTCGGTTACATGTGTTTAGATTTCCTCCTAAACGCGAAAACATTCATTAAAATTATTATAAATGTTCCCTAATAAACATAAAGATATCATATCGAATTAAAATCTCGTAATTATGTATGAATTTCGCTTTAATTTCGAATTCCGTGCCGTGAGCCTAAGTCATGACAATTCATTAACTGGGACGATTACAAAAATATAATTCATGCGTCATTTATATTACTACATGGATAGGTATTTCCAACGTATGAATAGATGCACTCAAAGTGTGGCTTAAGAATTTTTCTCGTCTTAGTTGAAAAGTTATTCAAATGTACATTCAAAGACTCACGATTCATGCTTCAACAACTTTAGCCATTTTGTGGAGGATCGTCCGTGTGCCAAAGAAGTGCTCGCGGAGCATGCGAATTCATTCGGTACTCCATGAGACTAAGGGACACATGTGACGCTTCGGCTATAAGTTTAAACAGGTGTCTAATTACAGGGTGTGACTAAAAAAACAGGCAACGTATCTTTTCCATTGAATAGAAGGTGTAAATCAGAGGTGTATTTTCCTGGGAAAAATTTTACTAGGCTATGATAGTTTTTCTGCGATTGAGCTTTACAAGGTGGGAAGGACGACAGGTAGCGAGCGACTTACAGCAAAGTTGCCCTTAGTTTGCGATTCTCTGTGAGTGAGCTCAAGGACTCAGGACAAATTTGGGTGGTAGCTTTTGTTGTCGCAGAATAAGAGTTCTTGGCATCGATTCTCGGAGTTTTATGATTGGAAAGGAAGTAACGTATGCAAACGTCATTGTTTTGGAATACAATGTAACAGTTTGAATGATTTATCCCTTTGTTAATGCCGCACCTATTTAATTTTCGCTGGTCATGGTCTCGACAACTAATGTATCATTGTCTAGGTCGTTTAGAAGTTCGCCGAAAGCGCTATCAGTATGTTCGAAAGTGTTTTTCTTGTAATCTAGTGTACCATTATGGTTTTACGATTGTACCGAGGCAGCGGGGTTCCTTTCTTCGAAAATACTTGTCGGCGTGAAATAATATTCTATAATTGCCCTTTAAATATATTCTCACGATAATTCTGATGGCTTTTTTAACTTATGCTAATGCTCCTTGTTACGATTCCCTTGTTCACGTCGAAAAACTTAATGAGCGTCAAAAACGAGTGTGGTTCTCCTCACCATTTAGCGTTAGCGCATGCCTCACAGTGGCGTTTTGTGGTTACTATACCTTATGTGATAAATATGTATATATTCAATAGTTAAATAAATGTTTTGGCTAAAGCTTTGGTTGCATTAGGTAAAGAAGAGTTTCCTCTGACACACAATGAGAATGGACAACTATAGTCTCGTGTTTAAAAGAGTAATAGATGGATGGAGCACAGTGGATCCTCGGGATGTAGCAATTTATTGGAGAAATTGGAATAGCGGAATAGGTAATACGGGATGAAATTACATTTGAAAGATTGGTAAAATAAACTCCAAGGATCTCCGGAAGAGGGAAGAGAAGAAAGGAAATAACACGTGGACAGAAAAGAATAGATGAGAACGAAGCGAAATGATGAAGAAATATGGAGAATTGGAAGATTTTTCGTGGTTCTAAAGCGACCAAAAATCGAGAGAAGACGAGACAATCGGGATAGTCCTAGTTGCGGAATTGAATAATCCTAGTTACGTTTATGCCAGTGACGTAGCCTGGGGGAGGTCATAGGATCATGACCACTTGCTTCTGAAATTTTGGATTCTTTTAAAAATACTTAGAAAATATTAATTGTTTTTTTCTGAATAACTTTCAGTTAATATATTTCCTATTTTCACGTAAAAAAATAGTTTGTGCGGACTTTGAATTTTTTCAGTAATCTTTTTAAAAACTTGGGTTATGCTCCTGTCTCCATTGCTCTCCAATCGCCTGAACTCACAATTTTGCTTCTAATATTTAAAGGCCTTTGTCCCACCCCTACCCTTGCTACTACTCGACACGCACCCCTCACGAAACGAAATATTGGTTTTATCACCACTTAACCCCCATTGCGACTTCAATGGTTCGGTCCATTTAGTCTAGGTGCTCTTTTCCCTAGCTTCCCGTTCTCACGCGTGGAGACCAGCGACGCCCTCTCCTGCTTCCATCATCATCTTTGCTTCCAATCACCGCTTCATCAGTCCCTCTCCAGGTGATCATTTTCCCTCCCCGTCATCGAGTCGGCGAGGAATGGACTTCAGCACCAAACAGAGCTGGCGTGAATCGTGAGAAGGGAGTCGTGTCCCTTATCTATACAACACCCCCTCCATCGCTGGCCGCGGCCCGAAGAGATGGGGGACCATAGGCGCACCTTTAATAACCTGAGAGAATGAGTGGGAGACTCTTGAGATTCGGCGTGGAAAAATATAAAAAAACGCAAGAAACGAATTTTGGAAATCAAGGCGATTGATCTACTCGCTAAAATAAAACTTTTGTATTTAAGCAACATGGAATATAAAGTGGAAGTTCCTCTGGTTTCTATTTTGACGCTTTATTTCACGTTACTCAATTACAAACTCTTTTATCCATGCTCTTCTCAATTTTAAATTCGTCTTTCACCAAAGGCGGCATTTTGGAAAATTTCGGAATGAATCCGATTGTAATGTTTACTATAAATCCTCAGCATTCACTGCAATTGCGGTAAGTGAGAGTCACTCGAATGCACCATCTCTTATCGTTGCCAAATGAAAATAGTGCCTGTTACGCTATCTCAAAAATGAACAGGTTGTGAGTTCATTGCAAGTTTTTAGGTATGTGTCGGTATTTTATGACTAATCTACGAGAGTGAAACTTATCTTTGAATGGAAGATATTGTGCCATTAACGCGGCGATCTTGTGAATCATGGTATTCTAGGAAATCATTTATCGCATCTCTTTAGATTGTTGTCGATATTAGAACCACATTTGCAATTAGTTTCCTCTCCCAAGGAAATTGATATCACTTTATGTTTTCCCCTTCATAGTTGGTATGTTGCGCCAACTGCTTGGTGTCGCCAATTTTGTGCGTAGTATAAAGGAAAATAATAGTTTATTTCCCAGTATTTGTTGCTTCAGGACCGATTTCATGGACTTAATGATGTAAGCAGGTTCGCGCTGAAAGACCTGTTCATGTCAATAGCTCAATAAAACTGCTCTTATTGCAGTGAGACCTTTGAAATTGTACTATTTTTAAAACCTTTTGTTTGCTCGTAAAAGTTTCATTTATTCGATGCTGGAAATATGGAATTCATTTTCATCTTCTTATATTTTTTCGGAATACAGTTGCCTGTTAAATTCTATGAAAGTCGTTTAATCTGAATTTCATTTCTAGTGGAAATTACGATCAGCTATATAATGTATGACTCTGATACTAGTCAGATATATAATGTATGAATGCATCAGTATAATGACGTTAAACGCTGAGCCGATTATACATGTACCTCAGTTGATTTGGCATAACTTTTCTTTTTGCTTTGGAAATGAAGGGAAGCTTGACTTTGACAAGAATTTTAAGAACTTATTGCCCGAGAACCGTTCGCATTCCCCTCGTATTTTCTCTCTCCTTCTGTAGTGATAAAAAAATACAATCGGCGGCTTGTTTTGATCGATCGCTACCGAATCATATATCATGTGAATGCGGTGTTGTCTTGTTCCTCTTGTGGCCGGTGACAGCGGTTTTTGGAAGGAAGGAGGGAAGGTGGAGGGAGCAGCAGGTGGCGATTGGATTGGCGTGGAACCACTGTTCGATCGCACTATCGATAGCCTCCCAGTGGGGCCATGCGATAAAAGCCCTAAGTAGAAATTTTTTGACAATGAAGTTAGAGGGCAAGTTACTAAGTAATGATATCTGAAGTGTCGATTTTCGCCGTTATTATTGAACTTACCCTAAATATAGCCAAAAGAACGACAGAATATGTATTGGGATGAATTATGTATTCGATAAAACGACTTGGATGACATTTGCGATGGTACTGCGGTGCATTCGTTGATGACTATTTCCACGTCATCTTAAGTGGCCAATGAACCCAATATGACCGGAATTTCTCGTTGCACCACCAGTTTGAATCAATTACAGAAACTGATGTCGAAAAGCGTAAGTCCTAAAGAAAAGGCGCAGCAATCGCCTCCAATTGCTGGTAAAAGAAATCATTGAACATCAGTGCTTCTGATTATCTACACTTTTTGTACATTAATTTTGTTTTCTATTGGCTAAGTCATGTCATCAATGAAAGCAATATTATTCAACATGACGAACGAAAAGGTGGAATCCGAAGTATTTTTTCCAAACACGAAGGATTTTTGGAATTAGCCGCCTTAAGCTTTGTTGAGCTCGGCTCGAATGCGGAAGAGTGATCAATCATTTCTATTAGTCCAAGAGCTGTTGCCCCTGTCTTCTGGAAGTGGCAAAATACGAGTGCGAAATGATCTCAGCCGTAGAAGTTTGTCAAACTTTAGTTCTATTACTTCAGATTCGATTTTCGACCATGTAATTTGATCATCGTTCAGCGTTCTCGTCACTCGCACAGCATCCCTTCACCCTCCCTCCAATACTCCGCCAGTCTCTCTCAGATCTCTCATTCGGCGCATTTGGGAGCGCGAGACAAAGGGGACTTGCAAACATTCCCATTCCCTCCTCGTCTCTTCGAATTTCGTACGTTGTCCTCGCTTGGGTATTCTCTCCACACAAAGGTCGTTTTACGCGACAAATATTATATTAGTTGGAGCGAAATATCATATCACCCAGAAATCAATGAATTTTGTCAAATCTTAAAGAAAAATATCTCACCCTTCCAAAAGTACCAAAATATCAGCCCCTTACCGGACAACTTTCCGAGATTTTAACGAAAAATGTCAGCCCTTTTACATGGGTAGTGGTTTTGTGCACTCCAGAATAAAAAATGAGGAATTTACAACACCTAGATCTCGTCAAAAGTTAACAGTGTGTAGTTTGTATGTTTTATCAATAATTTTTGAAAAAAAATCATACTGTCACCGCAGTAATTATTCCTGGATCGCAAAAAAACCTTCCGTTGTGAAGGAAGTGTAAACGTACCACGTGAAAGAAATGAGTCAAGGAAATGACTTTTAGATATTTTTATTAAATTTCTTATAATTTCAGTCACAGAAGTATACTATTGCATCATTAATAATGCAACATTTAATTCAAGCTGCCTACAGCTGGTGAAATTAAAACTTATAATTCGAATATGGTCTTCATTATGACTAGGGAACTATCTCACTGAAACTACCTTAAGCACTGAGAGTCTAATCAAATTCAGCATACTCAAATAAGTGACGTGCATAAGTAAGAAAGGCGCAGCCGTATTCGGTGAATGGGTCGCTTCCGGTTTCAATCCTGCAAACAGAAATAAGTGCGGCACTTATTCCTATCCAACTATCAATCAGGGCGCGTTGACAATTTCTAGTAAACACTGGTGACAGAGATTGAATCAACTAAACATTGTTTTAATCTCGAAGCGGTGTATTAGCATGGTGTGGTGTTTTCCTGCTCTTGTAAATTGTGCTACTGGACGAGAGAAGCTCCCTAAAATTGATCAAAGGAAATCAAAGTACTGAGTTTTTGTGTCACTCAAAAATTGGTTACTATGTGTTAGTGAGTAGTACATGAAAACACAATCGCTTCGGCGCATGAGCCTATCGGAAATCAAAACGGAGAGTCGGATCATACTAAAGGGCTCAAGCGAGATTTTTTTCGAAATTTGGAATGGGCACGCTGAATTGATTTTATGCTCAGAAAGTACGTATGCGTCGAGTTAAATGGCTGTAAGAGATGTGGGGCTTCATAGGAAACAGACCCGCTGCGGTTCCTTTCCACTTTTTTAATCTCGTCAGGCATTATGTTTTATTTTTGATTCATCAGCCGGCTAAGAAGTGTCCTCCTTACGTCACGCCTGGGCACTCGGTTTTCGCCGAATGCGGATGGGAAAGGGTGAGTTACGATGTTCCGTTGCGTTTGGTATAGATGCTGTCAGCGAGGCTGTGGAGTAGACGTGAATATTGACTTTTGAACAACTGGCCACCCTGGTAAATTTTCTATGTCATGAAAGATCTAAGGTTTTCCCAGCGTATGATGTTTTAAAAGGTTACTCGGGCTTTCCACCGGGTCAAACTCTCCATCTTGGATGGTGTTTCGATGGACGAAACTTCGGCCAAGATGGAGAGTTTGACCCGGTGGAAAGCCCGAGTAACCTTTTTATGCCATCTTGTGGTTAACGCTCGCTGGACATGATCAATCCGAGCTAATCTACTCCCTGGCCAAGATTAGTTTTGAATTTTACGTGGCGCCTGTCTCCGTGGTGCCTTTAGGTCCACTTTCCCTCCAGCCGTCCGTTGGGGGTTCGGCGTATTCAAATGTGGCGCTCTCAAACGCGGGAATGGATCGTGATGCGTCGGCGTGGTTGCTCGGATACTGTGGTCGCGTGCGTGTGGTGCGGGGTGGGGGGTCAGGGAAGGAAGAATCCCCTTGGCGCTCGGCTTGCATGCCTCCGCGTGCCACCGCCAGCCCCATTCCACTCATTCCATTTCCAACGGTGGACGGGAGTGCTCGACGCGTTATAGGAGCTGTGTCACCTCCACGGCACTGTCTCCTCTCTATCGCGAATCTTGAAATAATGCAATGATTCGCTGGAAGGGGGCGGAGTTCCTTTATCGCCCACCACGTGCGAGCGGCTTGGCGACTTATTTTCCTGCGCAATGTTTGTTAAAGGATTCTAGCAAAAGATGGGTGGGTACCACGCCGGTGAAGGCCTTTCAGACCACTGGTGTTTCTATCTCCACGGCGTGCTTACATCAGTGCAAAAGTCCATCTTGGAACCTAGATCCTCGGAATTGTTGGCGTTTATAACGTAGAACTATTAATTCTGATACTGTTTCGGTTTTTTTGCGCTAACTCGACTCAGTATGTCGCCAGTATTCCCTTTGTAATTATCATTTGTTTCAAATTCCAATTTTATTATGCGTATTAGGGTATTGGAAAATATTTCTGCAGTTTTTGTTTTCTGGCAGTTATAATTTTGCTTTACTCCTTTTAGTTTAGTTTTTTAGTTCGTACAGAGCGATCAGAAATTGACTGCTATCTGGAGTGAACCATGTCATTCAGTCAGTACATCAACTGTGTAGAAGCCAAATTAATCTCAAGCGAAAGTATTTTACTTCTCCCGTTTATTTACAAAAGCTATCAAAATAGCAAAAACGAAGAACAAATAAACAGGGAAGAGGGATAGGTACTCACCATTCATGCTGCTTGAAAGTGGGGTTTTCCGAACAAGGGAAAACGGAGCGCGCACTACAAACATAAGACAAACTGAGTACTGCATCGGTACTTCAAACCTAAATAAGCTACCCTAAGCTCGCTGGTATGCTTCTCCCAGTTAATAAGGAGGGGAAAAGGAGCAATTTTTATTTAAGGAATGTTAAGGACGAATATACCTCATTTTCACCCCTCAAAAGTATTTACTACAAATTTTGCTAAGAACGATATAATCTCCAAGTTTAGAATCACTAAGTGACGGAAAGTTTGTTGAAAGCTCACTAGATGACTCGTAGATGAATGTTGTTTTAGCTAGATTTGATTAGTATTCATTGCAATTGTTATTTTCAGAGGTTATACTGAAATTATGTTTTTCATGCTTGCTGAACAATAAACTATGTAAGTGAATGATGTCGAAACTGTCGTCCAAAGCAATGGGGTCCACCCGGAAGAAAACTCAGATAATCTTCATTATCCTAACGACTCCGTTGAAGCCTTTTTTCCATGAAATATGGAATTGTCGAAAGGGTTTTGGATATAAATAAGATCGCGACAATTTATTTCCCAGGTGGACATGATGTCTCTTTCAAGTTATGACGTAAAATGAAGCGTGAACTATTGACTTGTGACGGCCTTCGCTGTAGGGCCAGAGGATAGGATTCGCGCGCCATGACACTCCGGCGACGGACCGCCGCGAAAAGCTGTCGACCAGCGATGCGCCCAAAAATGCCGCTTCTTGAAATGTGCCTCTATATTAATAATACCCCTCATTCACTTGAGTGATGCCCCTCATGTCTTTGCTAGCGGAACATTCTAATCATTAAAATGTCATGCCTTCATAAACATTTCCACCAAATGCCGGAAACAGAAATGTCAGCCGATAACGTCGGATTTGGGCCAATTTCGTATAACACCGCCCTTGAACCTTCTCTCTGGTGAAAGAGTAATAATACCCCCCTCCTCCCCCGGACTAAGGGTGTCTCTGAATGTAGATTTTGAAAATCGAATTAATGCAAGGCGTCACTGCGTTAGGAAAACGGATTATTACGGTTATTGGAAGAAGCGGATCCATGTCACTTGCACCATATTAGGTTTTGAAATTGTAAAGCGGCGCGCTATCTGACCTTGTTATCTCGTTAGAATTTTTGAATGCGTTCGTAGAGTGGCGATTTTGAATTAATCACTTCCAGGTAGCACTTCTAAATGTTTATTTCAAAACGAACCATTTATCGGTACCCTAGGCGAATTTCTTCCACTCATAGGAATTGGAGATGACTGGAGTTACTCTGCTGTCATTGTTTTTAATCAATGTTCATAGGGGGCAGTCAATCTGGCGCAATCGCTGATGCTTGTTCCGTACTTTTGGACCTGAAACTGTGACATAATGATTGATAAAGTAGCATAGAAATTGTTTGTATTGTAATTAAGCAAATCAAAATTTTTGTTCAAGATCTTTGAATCTGTCAGTGAGTTGGCCTTCATCAAACTATTGCTTATTTACAAATTGATTCGGTTTAATTGAAGAATAAAGCATCCAATGTAGTTGCATATGATTGGTAATCATGATTGAATCAGCTTTTTTCTCTCGAATAGATTTTATATTGTTAGTAAGTTAGTTTTGTCTAATTATTTCGTCAAAGCCGTTGTTAAAAAACTTTTAGAAGTTTCAAGGATGTAATATTTTCATTTAGAAAATCAATAATCCCCTAGGTTTTATCATACGAGATACCTTTTTTTAACGGAATTGATGCAGAAGCTGACGTTTTATATAGTAATCCCGAGATGGCATTTTTACGATGTTGGTTATATGTTGATATAATTTTTCCGCGTCGCCCCTGCTTAATTTCCCCAGTGGTGAAAATGTAAATTTAATTTTTACCGGGCAGGAGAAAGACACTCGCTCTGCAATATTGGAATTCAATGCTGAAATTAATTTCATAGAGCAAATGAGTGAGAATTTATGTCATTCCATTCACCTTTTCGGCAAAATTCTTCAGTAAAAGGTACATTGATGCGATTTTTTTGCTACAGCATCCAATAAAAGGATCTATTTCCAGCTCTACTGAGTAGAACTGTTTCTATGAGTACATATGTAAAAGAAAACTGCCGCACCGCTATAATTTTACTGAGCACGATCTGTTTTGTAGTTTCTTACATTGGTCGGAATATGTTACGCAGATGCTTGAGAACCTAACTGAAGCGGTAGCGCGGATCTGAAACCGTTCTTGTTTAATTGAATAATTATGAAATTGCAAAGTTCTATAATTCATTTTACGTATCCGTTCGTTATTATCCACTTGTCCATCACCTTGTCGAGGGGAGCCATCTGCCACGGTTAACCTTCCAGAATTTACGTATCATTTGCATTTTGTCTTTCGTTTTACTTGCTCAGTCTGGCTTTGTTAGAGATCATAGTCCACCCTGAAGACCCACCAGTTCAGATTTTTCCTGGTTTTCCTCTGAATCCCACTGAACGCAATGAATCTCCGAACGCGTGGGCAAGAGGTTCAGCGAGGAAACCATTTTTACAAACTCATTTTACAAGGCACATGAATTTATGGCTTCTTCTGAGCCTGTCCTAGTATTTTACGAGGCGAATTAGGTAGGTACTTAAAAACTCGTTCGGCTTCCGTGAGCCCAATGTGGTTCCGATGAGACTACATAAATGGCAAGAAGCTTGTCGTGTGTGTTTCGTGAGCTATGCTGTCGTGGTTTTTCCATTCTATTCTCTTCCTCAAAGTCATCTTGTTATGGTTGGTTAGTTTCCTTTAAGTATCTGAAACCTACCTTCCAACCTACGCAATCAATGCTTACGGATCGTGAAGAGCTATGAACTTGAGTCATCTAGTTAATTGCTCATTTTCGTCATGGCAATTTTGATTAATGTTTGGTGAACATAATTAATTTTCGAATGCTCGAAGAGATTTTTTTCAAGTGGTATCTTACCCTTTAGTCCTGTTGAAGATGAATTAAGGCCTGTTATATTTGTTGCTAAGCAACCTACCCCAATGTGTTTTGCCTAAAATTTCATGCGAAAATATCTTGAGTGACCTAATTTAAACATTTGACCTCACCGCTGCCCAATTTTAGTTTTTTCGAAATTGTCTTTTCATAGTTATGTCAGAATTGAAGTTGAAGAGATACTAAAGTGAGTAATGTGGACATTTCGTCTGATATCTTCCTAATAAACTGACCTTACTCTCGTTTGGTAATCGTTCACGTCTCTTTTCAAAATGATTAATGAGTGTAAGATTGTTATTCGGAAGTCTTTCCATGGATGAGATTTTCAACATGAGTTAGTGGGTAATCTATTTTTTGAGATATCAGTAATTTTTTCTCGTGATCCCGTCATTTCATTCTATTTCATTTTCTCACTTTGCTTCCTAAATCCTCCTACAATCGGTGTCGAATGAAATAAATTCCTCTATTGCCTTACTGACGCTACCTTTGGTGGTGGAGTCCTACTGCTCGAGGGTTTGAATTTGACCGGAAAAGTAGACCTCAGTTTCATGAAGTTTTAATCTCGTCCGGTGTTAAGGGTATATTTGTTGTACAATTCCCTACCTCACTATCTTCAGAAGTCAAATTCTTAAGTCCAGAATAAAATTTTTGACAAATGTGGATTCAATCTCTCAAATTTACGTTAGAACATGAAGTTAATGACTTTTCCTTGGCCTCAAAATTATCGGCGATTAAGTTTTGAAGTCGAACCCCATGGCCTGTATTGACATTGTACTGCGCTCGAAAATACGAACGGTTCCTAATCATGTAATGTCCAGTGTTGTCGTATTTTATTGAAATGATACTCCAAATATGGTTTCGCGATTTGGCAACAGGGCTTCCTTTTCGTTCAAAACGGAGGGCTGGATGAAAATTCGCATGAATCGTGGAATCGTGTCCGTTACACCCGCGTCTCCCCTCGTCCGAGTCGATCTCGTCAGCTCCGAATAATTTTCGTGCTCTTCGCTTTCTGGGAGCGCGCGCCCGACGATCGTGTTTTTTTTCTTCGTCATCGTCGCCGCCGATGTCTCATCTCCCGGCAGATTTTTCGCGTTCCTTTTCAAGCTCCCCTCTTTCCTTCCCATCCCCTCCCTTCCCCCTCACCTCTTCCCCTCCCATGGACCCACCAATTCGATCGCGGGCGAAGTGAAGTGCGGGAGGGGGTGGAGATGTGGTCCATTCAGAAGAGAGCGCCCTCTCTCGAAAGGGAATCGATCTGCGATGAGTGGAGGGGGGGAAGTGGGGTGGGCGGAATTAGTCTTCGTCCGTCCCCCACCCTCCCGCGTCGTTCTTGTCAAGCGCTCTCTTGTCTCGCCATGAATGCGGTGCCTAAGCTCGAATCTCCCGTGGAAATCTTCGCTATGTCGCGGTGGCCACTGCGAATCGTATGCGCCGCCCGATTTCGAATCTGAAGAATATAATTAAAAGGAAACAAACCATGTGCCCAAAAAATTTGTCCCCCGTTTCTCGATATTTACCGAAAAACTGTTTTCGCCAGTACCTATATTTTATCATCCCTACCTCTCGGATGTTTGCTCGATATATTAGGGATTCCCCTGAAATATATGGATTGTTAAGGTTGAGGTGATATACAGAGTAATAATAATCTTAGTTGTGGATTTGCCGTGGTACTAGCATGTATACGTGTAGCTATAAACAACGAATAATGACAGGTGATGCTTATCTATGACTTTTTCTCTAGGCGATCCCAATTTAAGTGCCAGATGGAGTAGACGAAGATACATCAGATTTGATGTAATGGAAACACATCGTGATTTCCCCGATCATTTGTTTCTGCTCTGTAATTGTCGTTTAGCATACCATGGCAATCTGGTCTATAACGTAACCACTTTCTGCAACTATTAGTAATTTGTACTTGTAATACTTGCTTTGTCATATGATGATATCAATGAAGGGGCCATATGATAAATCTGACCATTGCCGTTTCTAGAGAGTGGAAGGGCTTAATATAAAGGTTTTAGTTTAGGTTAAATCGTGGGCATCTTCATTCTTCAACTTCAGACCAAGCGTGTTGGAAACACCTACGAAGCATTTACGGCTCAGCTGAAAAAACTACGTTTTCAAAATCGAGTGTGAGGTCCTCGGTTGAATGAGTGGAAGGGAGATGCTACTTTAGTCTGGTTACGCCACATCTCGAATGCGCCGCGGGCATTTCGATTCACACCGAACAATTTCACGAACGATACCACGTGCAGGGTAGTCAATCAAAGAGGGCATATCACCAGAAGAACAGTCAACAAATAGACAGCATCGCAAGATTAGACGTAACGCAGCACGTCATCAAAACACGAGTTAGAACCGACGCTCTTATGTGGCTCTAAGTCCTGACAGTAACAACAGCGGAGCCAAGAAGATTTAATCGCAAAATATGCGAAAACTGCTGCCCGCTTTGTTATAAACTCCTGTGAGGGAGATGAGAGGGTAGCTCATATAATGAAAGGGTTGGGTTAGAAGACGACAGAGCTGAGGAGACTACTCGCTTGGCTTGGATTACTTGAAAAATTAAGATCAGATGAGTTTCATCGTGAAATGAAGGATATTATAATGACCCCACACTATATTCTAAAACCTATAGACGCGACAAGTATTTAAATATAATCTTTCTTTCTTTCTTTCCATGCACTATTAGTGTCTGAACTATCATAGTCATAACAAAAACAGGACATAACACTAAGGAATTTGGCCTTATCTTGCCATGAGTTTTCGTCCTTTCGATTTATTAGCCTAAATCCACTCTATAAATAAAACTGTCTTTTTGTCACTTAGTGTCATTCCATAATTAACAAATTTTACTCACAAAACTTTAGCTATACCACGTAAATAAATAAAATATGGTGGTGACGATCATTCGTCGAAATCCGGGTCGTGTCTGTTTTATTTATTTACGAGGCATTTTAAAAGTTGTGTGAATAAAATTTGTTAAAGCCTCTCCTCTCTTCATGGCTTGTGTCGTAACACCCTCTGCTGAACGTCCTTTAGGTGACTGGCAGAATAATATGTAGAGGTATAGTTCACCTCGCAATAGTATTAGTTGTGGGTCTGATTACTGCCGGTGGGCCTGTTATCGGGTGAACACGAACATTGCCTAACTTCGTTGGCTTCGTTCACCTTTGAAAGTGAAATAGCTGGAAAGGAATGGGCAGTTAGGGACCCTTTGGATTGCATTGGCGACTGTGGTCTGTTCCGGAGACCCTGTGCGAGAGAGCGTTACCAATGCGCGCTTACTCTCGGATCAGGAAGTGCCGGTGGAGGGTTGTTGAAGCGCCACTCCGCGGCGCCGCGCCGGCGTGTATGAAATCGGCGCTTCGGTGCGATGGAAAATCGCCGAGCACTTGTCGGCACGGCCTTCGCGCGTGCGGAACGTCACCGTGTTTGGTCTCGTTGATCGTCGCGGAAACGATTCCATCCATGCCCAATCACCCGATGAAGCAAAGTGCTGGAACGAGACTGACGGGAAAAAGGCAAATTTTGTGGTTGCCCTGCCAATTTTCAATTGACGATGCTTTTTAAATGATGATTTTAATTTTTCGGTACATCTTTATTTAGGATCCTCGGGAGACCAAAATTGACGTGGTTGCGTTCACGTTACAAATATCTACTTGGTGGTGTATTTCGAAGGCATTTACTTAAATCGAAAATTAGTGACCTTTATTGCGAAAGTTTTCTCTTATATTTCTGTGTATGTTTTGATTTTATTATTATCCTCTTCAAAGAAGTCACTATTACGTATTCTTTGATTGAGACTTACGGTCTTAGCTGTTCGCAAAGTTCCTATGGCAAGCTTATTCTGGCTTAACTTGCTTCTCGCTCGGGGATTTCGTGTTATCTCCTTCAGGGTCGTTCATCAAATGTTCAAGGCGTTAGTCAAGTTCAGGTGCAAGAAAAATTCTGAAAAATGTGCTATAAAATGGGTATGGAGTGATTACAGCATTGCCTCAGTGTAATTTTTGTTATCAACATTTTTTAAGTTTGTTGAAGTTCGAAATTGTCTGTTATGGATTTAATATAATATTGGTAGGAACGTTGGACTAGTTTTTCTCAGTAGAAAAACAAAAAAGATTAGCATGCGGAATGCAAATTTTTTGTTGCAATCACTCCTCGTATCTCGTTTACCACACTGCACATAATATAGAATGAATGAGGAAACAGTATTATACTATATTTTTATCGTTCAATCAAACACTCACGGGTTCCAACATTCACTCTGCATTTAATTGTATCTATTCCAAGATGAACGTGTGAAACATTTCCAAGTCTTCTTTCTTTCTAATTATATTTTGTCGAATACCATCATTGTATCAATTAAACAAGGTCAGCGTTCTCGGCATCGATTTAATTTTAAAGCCTGCTATCATAGTCGAATGAATTCTAATACGAAACTGAGGCGCCGAGGAATTATTTTTGAATTAATTTCATATATAGTACATATATGAATGAATGGAATCGCAAGAGCCTCTCAATCACCGTAATGCCTTTGGGTATAAAGGCTGTGCTGCATGTGTAGTTGTATACTCAGCATCATTAGCGTCGTCCAATCTCTTGTCACTGCGTATTATGCCAGAGAAAATAGTTATTTTTGAAGAGCATTAATGCCTCTCTGAATGACACCAACTTCGCGGCTATGATGTATCAAAAGAAGTGTTGTATCCTTCACGCCTATATTGGGGACCATTTCATACGTTCCGTGGAATCCGTGTGGGTTAGTACGTATTTGTTCTTTTTATTTTGTAAGTACACATATTTTTATCCCCTCCGAACAACGTGGCCACTGTCGTAATGGTGGAAGATCGGTGTTCGTTCGATTTACACCATTGTTGTGTGTATTTAGGAGTAGGGGTGGCGGTATGGTGCACGGAAACCAGGCATCATATTTTTACAATAGAAATCTACATTGCATGGCATAGGGCGCAGTTTAACCATGTATTTGCTGAATAATACAGTGATATGTAGGAAATTATTTCCAATGAGAATTTATCTGGATAAATAATTACAGTATCGCGTCAATACCTCTACTTTTACCCATGTTTCTTCCGTATTAACTGCACATTTCGTTTCCTCTAATATGACCTTGTGCGCGTTTTAACGAATATCTTTATATGATGTTGCGCCCTATTTCCCATGTATTTTCTTCTGTAATTTATGCATTTTTTCATTGGCATGTGGTCGTGAATGGGTCTTTTCATTTGTTCCGAGATTGATTACCAGCGCGTGTACGCGATTGTCTCTGAGGAAAGAAAGAAGGTTCATAACCTTACCGGGAGTTCTTGGGGTTATTCGTTGTGCGAGATATTAGTTCACTTAAAATCAAATTTTTGAGTCATCATTAAAAACCTTTCGTAATTCTAATGGTAGTAAAAATCACCATAAACACCGTAACCTTACCCTACTTTTTGCGATATATGCCAACAAAGGGTACTCTTTTTCATTGGAAATAATACCGCTGAGAATAGTGACATATGTTACTAAAAATTCAAGAATTTTTAATTTATGGATCACGTCAGTAACCTACCCAGTGGTGAGTAATTCGTGTCCTTTCTTAATTGTTTCGAAAAAATTATTTGCAACTGACCGCTTTAGGCTATTGTTTTATTGAGTCGCGTAAAAACCCTTAGTTGAGTATAGTTGTTTCACTAAACGTTATGAAGAAATACGTCATTTTAAAGGCTCTCAAACATAGATTTTTATTTAATTACGTCTACAATATACAATAAGGAAACAATAAACCTGCGAGCCTCCGCAAGGGTTCATGGCAGTGGGTGGGTTATCACCAACATACAATATACTGTACCCGAAAACGGGTAATGAGGCTATGCCTCTTGGTACATAAGCAAAAACCTGCAAATGCATGTCAGGAGGTCAGAATGACCAGACGTTAAGTTGTATAAAATTATGTTTTTGCGTATTTCATTTTGTTACATTTGATTAATACTTGTCCCAACCGCCTATATTTTAAATTAAAACTCGCATCACGCTTTTTTTATAACTTGGGGGAATATTTCGCTGAAAATGCCTGCGACCCTAGACGATCGAATCGCATCTCCCCTCTGCCTCGTCCGTGTTATTGTCCGTCCGTCCTCTCGCCGGTGCTCTGGTGGCATCTCCTCCCGCTTGCGAAACCCCACTCGCACATACACACGCGCATAAGGCACAGAGAGCCGCGCCGTTCGCAATCGGGACCAATTCAGTCTGCATTTCGCGTTCCCCGATTGTGCAAGCAGTGCTCTTCCCCGCCGCGAGAGAGGGCGGTCTCTTGTCTCTTTCCCTTCTCCCTTTTCGAAGCGAATCCCTCGTCGCTCTCATCCTCCCCACTATGTGCCCATCCCTGGGTCGCACCCAGCCCTCGTGGGACTCGACTGCACCGCCGCCGCGTCGCGACGCCCGCACACCACCACCGGCGTCGCCTCCTCATCCGAGAGCTGAATGGGATTCCCATCCGGCGACGATTTTTATCAAGTGTGCGGAAGAAGCTACCGCGCCGATTCCATTGATTTCATTTGTGGTGCTTCGCCGTGAATTATTCCCTTGATTGCGTCCTGTGCGTCATCCACACCCGAGCGAGCCGTGGAAGGGCGCGTGGCAGGGGGTGTATGCGTGTATGGAAGACGAGAAAACTATGGAGAATACTCTGTAAAATCATGGAAAGCATATCCAAAAAGCCAGTTTTAACAAATGATGATCTCTACGCTGGGTTCCAAACTAAATTTATTTATTTTATTTCATTTATTTAAAGAACAACAGTCCACATACAGCAAAATTGCTAATTTCAAGTGTACTTGTAACAAACACAAAAACAACAATAATAGCAAAAATAACACACATAACCTGACGTAGACGATCTGGAGTTGGTGTCCAAGTCTGTTACTGTCTAGGTTTGCTTATAGTTAAGGAAAGATGAGCGGAGGCCTAGTTGGTGAAGTTTTTTGGCGATAGGGCGATAGAGAAAAGGGATCGATATCAGTAGGAAGTGAATTTATTAGGGAGGAGAGACGGAAGAAGAGCGAGCGTTAAATGAGTGATAATCTTGGAGTTGTGATGTGGAGTAATGAGTTAGATCTGGTGGGACCGGAGGGCACTCTGATGTTGATGAATAAGGTGAGTTCGGGACTGCCAATGGAAGAATTAAGGGTATTGTAAATGAATTTTAAGTCGGATTTGAGTCTGTGATGGGAGAGGCTGCATATGGAGAGGGACGATAATATCTCGTTTGTGGATGCATCGCTGGAATTCGGTATTTCACTATTTTAGCGAAGGAATTTGTGACACTGTTAAGGGTGGCGAGATTTGAGGCTGCCGACATAGACCATATTGGGGAGCAATAAGCAAGTATCGGAAGGACAATGGATGAGAAGGAGGACTATTGCGGGAGTATTTGAGATATAAGGCATAGTTTGCGGCTTCTCGTGGTGGAAATTTATGTCACTCATAATAAAAGATACTTGGTTTTATTCCACACTATTTAATATAACTTGACCATGGTTTCGACATCGCGTGTCATCCTCTGGTAAATCTTTTGGGTCGCGTTCCCCTTAAATATAACATAAACACACAAAGTATGGTGGGGGAAGGAGGGTGGAGGGAGAGGGGGGAGCGAATTGTTAACGGTCACATTTGAAGTTTGAAGGGGCAAGGTCAGAGGACTTATCTGTGACGCCGTCGAGACGGTAGGTGGATTCGGAGGAGGAGTGAGAGAGAGAGAGAGAGGAACATTTGGTCATTACATAAGGTATCAGGGCTATTTACGATTTCAAAATGTTCCATAAAATCAAGCTTCCGCCCTTTGTTAATAAAATGTAAAATTCTTGTGTCGAAATCACACCAGTGTTTTTCTTCGCTTAAATGTTTCACCATTCCAGTGGTTTCATCACTATTAATCAAATCTCTTCTGTGCTCCTCTATTCCGATTTGTGCTCCTTTGTGTATGTTTGTTATGTATAAGGGGAACGCGACCCAAAAGATCTACCTGAGGATGACACGCGGTGTCGAAACCATAGTCGAGTTATATTAAATAGTGTGGAATAAACTCGTGTCTTTTATTATGGGTTACAGTATTTGAGATATTTGTGAAGGGATATAAAATACCTGATAGAGACATGACCTTCGATTTAATTGCCTGTATATGGTCACCGAAATTTAAAAAAAAAACAAGAACACAAAAAGCCTGCAGTTTTCAAATTATTTACTAACGGTAGCCAAGAATACTATTTTTGAAGAATACACATTAATACAACGAAATAAAAAAGCTGATACGAACTACGAACAAGAAATAATAAAGAGGTTAAAAAGAAGAATTGAAGAGGAAAAGGCCTACTACGCAGAAACCGAAAATCCACAAGTATTTTTCTATGAATGGACGGAGAACTATATTTTGCTGACGGAAGGAGGAGTTTTACAAGAAAATCTGGACCAGCAATTAGGAACCTACCCGCCATCAGGAAGAAGATTGGACAGGGTGAGAAGACCAACAAACAAACCGGACCGCCATCCCTCGGCCTCGGCGGCTCGCATGGGGTCGCGAGGTTGCGGTGACCAGCCCCTTCGGAGCGATCCTCAGGAAGCCCATCCTGCCTACCAAGCCGCCGTCCACCGAGGAGGAGAAAAAAGGGACTGAAAAAAGATGAAAAAATGATTAAATTAATGAAAAAAATAATGAATGACTCACAAAATAATGGAGGTGATGGTGAGATGATAAAATAAAGCCCTTACAGTATCTTTTTATAATAATAATAACACTTCAATATACACTGATGGCATAAGGAGAACTTTGAAAAAAAATAACGTGTGGTTTGCTGCCGTTCTTCTCTATTCATGACGTTCAGCGTTTGATCGTGAATGGTGAGATGTGAATTCTAAGTCCTCGTGCCCTATTCAGGAAGGTCTCGGAATTTTCAAGCCTCGGTAATGATGGAATGTTGACGACATAGCATCGAATATTTTTAACTGAATCTATTGAAAGGGTTAAGATTTATGGAGGGAGTGACTTCACATTCAAGGCTACGCTATAAATCGATTCGTTTGAACTGCTGTTTGTGAGCAAACATAGATGAACACTGCCAAAACTGCGATGCAGAAATGACAATTTTGCAATTATCCACATAAATAAACTTTACTGCAACCTTGGTTTCGATGTTTTAGAATCACCATCAGGTGTAGGTTTGTCCATCATCCTCAATACTTGATGATGGTGTAAAACACCGAAACTTGATTGCATTAAAATCTATTTCTGTGGATAGATGCAAAATTTTCATTTCTGCATCATGCATGACTTCCACTCAATATCGCAGGAATCTTCGGATTTTATAATTGCTGAAACTATTATAAATTTCAATTTGCCAAGCAAATTGCAAGAAAAGGTATGCTTTTTTCCCATATCATACTAAGGACCCATATTTCTATAAGTAGCATGAATGATGAAAATGACTTTGTCATTTCACTACTTAAGGGATCTGATGTTTAAAATTTATGACTGCTTGTTCCGCTGCGATGGGACATCTCCAGGTGGTGTACATGAGGTGTCTTTTCCCGTAAATGCTGCGGTAGAAATTGGTGTGAATCATTTTAAACGTTTGATTCATAACATTTTATATTATCACTTTCATCTCCTATTACGGAATTCCAAACATAATCTATCGCATTCAAAAGGTGCCAAATACCACAGAGGAAATAAACATCAGCCTTCACCGGGACTCAAACCCGGATCCCCCGTTATCGCGCCGAAAGCTTTATCCGGTTTTGACTTGGTGTGACATACAGGTTACTTCTCGTAATTCGTTCAGTATCGAGACGTTTTTAAGTCAGAATAGAATAATGAGAAGATGAATTACTTAGTTTTCCACGAAAGATTTATTAACCCCTTACGGCCTGGGTTTAATCGCGACTGGGCTGCGCGAAATCATCATATTGAACCCGGATTGTAAGAACGTAATAAATCTTTCGTCGAAAACTAAGTAATTCATCTTTTCATTAATAAGGAATCCCATCAAGTTACTTCCAATACCGTTAGATCTGGTCAGAATACAAAATTAATTGTATTGACAATCACATTTCAATGTTTTCACTTGGGAATCGCCCTTAGAACATATCCATGAATCTTATTATTGCAGTTTTCTATGAATCCGTCCAGTAGTCCAGGGCCACTACCTGTTTTCCTCCAGAATTTTCTGTTTTCCACTCCGAGGCGTTATCCCCACTGGATTTTTGTGTTTATTAAGTTGGTTGGAGCGCGAATCATGAGTCGTTGATTGCACATTTTAACAGCTTGTCGACTAACTCGTTTAATAATTATTTGACCCCACTTCAATTAAGTATACATCACTTCATATGTTGGAAATGCTCATAAATGTTTTGGTAAATTAGATGCTAGAATTATATTTTCGTCTCAAGTAAAGTATTGTTATGACTTTGGTTTACGGCGTGGATATCGGCATTTTAGCGACAGCCGTAAGTAAATTCGTGTTTTTTATTCGGCGTGACCCCTTGATATTCAATAAGAGCCGTTAAAAGAGTATGAAAGGTATGTTTTTACGTTAAGAAAAAATCTGTACCTACGTCCTCAAAATATATTTCAAGTGTCTTAAGCCTACGTCTTAAAAACTAGAATTAAATTGGCCATAAACCAAATCCGTAACATGCAATATTTTTCGCTTGTATCTCTACATATTACTCATGAACCCTACGACTCATATCGAACACTATCACTAGTGTCACGCAAATCTGTGCAAAAACGTCAATCTGTCCAACCACCTTGAAGGGGCGAGATGTTTCCCGACTGCCGGACATACCATACCAGGGTACAGACGAAATGTGCGCGCAGCGCCACCGTCCACCAATTTAAAGCTAAAATTCGAACACTTCACTACATTTAATTGTCTGGCGAAGTAACTGTGTGGTTTTCAAAAGGTTGCCAGTGTAGTTAGCGTGGTAGACAAGCAAGGATGAAGTGATTTTTTTCTGTGGTGTTCCTCGTAGTCTTTGATGCCTCTTATAGCCAGACCGTTCTGCGAGTCATCATTACAGCCCTCTCTGCGTGTGCCTGTGCCCCGTACAATCTGAGCGTCTATAGTGATTTGCAAGCATGAATTTCACTAGAGGGAGAAATTCTCCAGACTCTATTATCGCCTACAGTTTAGTACCTGTGCTTATGAGTGTAAAAATCATCTCCTTCGGATCGTTGTTTTTAATTCTGCACTACTCGTGTGGTATTAGAAACGGCTTACTGCCTTAGGAAATGGAAACCTCATGATACTCATAAAATGGAACTGCTGTTTCGGATAAACACTTAGCTGTTAACATGGCTCGTCATGGTTGAGGAATCCCAAATCATCAGATCATCGGAGTTAACCTAATTTCCACGTTTTACGAAGTTAATGGTCCTTCCAATGTCCGGTTTCCTTGACTTATTTAGGTCCAAGTACTTTCTAAGCAGCAGGAGAGTGAATGAAAGTTTCCCTTTCACCGTTCTTGGCTATGGAATAACTCCCGTGGCACAATTGTGCAATGATTTCCTCGTAAACTGTTACGGCGCTCCTCCTGCCGGGCGTGCATTTCCTTACCGCCCTCCTCCGACCGATGTCACTCGCTTCCTTATGCATGCAGTGTAATGGCCCTTTCATGGAGATCACGCTTTTTCTTCATCCAAAGGAAACATTACTGTGACAGCATTAATTATCTTTCGTAAGCCGCAGGCTTTTATTTTGTCTCTATCTCTTCACGGAATTCCGTGTAGCAAAATATTTGTATCATTTATTGCGATAAGGTGATACCCTTTTCATTTTTGGTTGTTTGACATTAGATTCTGTGGTTATTTTCTCGATTTATTAGTTGATTGCTAGTTATTAAAAAGTGTTTTTTATTCACTCTGTATTTTCGAGTTTACTCATATCATGGAGCGAAGTGGTAATCCAAGGCGCTAAGTTTTTTTGGGTGAAATGAAATATTCTTAAAAAAATCGTGAAACGTAAGGCACTCAACTGATTTTCAACAGATACTCCTGTATACTGGGCGTTATTAAGTACTTGAAGTATATGTAAATACGATGGTGTGTAGATATTTTTAGTAAGCTCGCGTTTATGCTTTGGATTCCCTCTTAACTACATCTCAATTGGGTTTACACTCCAACATTTCTCTGCCTTTCTTTCTGATACGTGAAACTGTGCTTGTTAATTTTTATTATCCTCCGTATTGTTACTATTGTTTCTAAATGTGTATGCTTCTCGTTTCTTTTCGAGTAACGCGAAGTTAGATAATTTATTTTCTCCTTTACAAAATTAACTCTTCGAAAGTGCCTTGTGACCGGAATCTTGCTTCAACTATCTGAACTGTGGGTTTCTGGGAATCCTGGCTGTTTCTGAAAAAGAATACCCATAGTCTGTTCTGAGTATGATCAATATGAATATCGATTCTCCGAAGGCGGCTCGAAGAACTATTGACTGTATTCTGGCTTCGTCTGCGGCTGATAAGGCTCAGGCTGGGATTCGTTCCTTGATAGTCACCTTAAGTCTACTTCAAACACTCAATTGCAGCTGATATCCTACGGTATTACTGTAGAGTTTCTTTCCCATGATATTTGTAATAGGTTATTCTCATGCGGAGGGCTTGTTTAATGAGAATAAATACTAATTGTTTGAACTAAAATGCCCTGATAGAGCATTGGATGC
Source organism: Ceriagrion tenellum (assembly GCA_963169105.1). Lineage (NCBI taxonomy): Eukaryota > Metazoa > Arthropoda > Insecta > Odonata > Coenagrionidae > Ceriagrion > Ceriagrion tenellum. The sequence continues at coordinate 153,160,380 of OY720632.1, read as the reverse complement.
ACATAGTGTTGATTCACTCGAGATTAATTACTCTTTGCGGAAGGTCTTTTCCACTTAAAACACCATATTGGCATTTGTAAATAACTTCTTGAATAATTAACTTAAACTGTTACGATTGTTGGTGAGATTTCGTGAGTGACTGCAGTAAATCGTCGAGAGAAACACGGGTAGGCTCAACTCATTCTCATCATTGAGAATGCACTTCTTCGGATTAAGATTGTCGTGTATAGTTACGAAAATTAATCCGAGAAATATTTTAACTCCCTATGGGGATTTTGGAACGTCGGAAACTTTCTCGAGCAATAATCCATACAGTAGATACCATTTAAGAGACAGACAGTAATTCAAGAAATCCAATTTAGCGTCCTCTGTGATTTGCTACGTAGACCAAGCGAACCCGCCAGCCAACCAGCTCATCAGCAACGGAATTAGCTCTCCTTACGAAGAACCCAAATTTCCCCCAAAAAATATGATCCCATTTACCGGAACTTATTACTAAGTATTCCGAAATTCCGGAATAGTCGTTCCGGCCATCACGCCCGAGTCACATTCTACGTCACGGATCCCCGAGTCCAGTCGTAACATTTTTGAACATTTGTCCGAGTGAAACTCTGGCATCCCACATCCGCCTCGGCCATGACTGACTGGGGAGCTGAGACTTCTCCTTCTTCCTCTTAATTGGGAATTACTCCCCTCGCCCAGCAATACACTCCGCGTTTATAGAACCCGAGCTCATCTTCACTTTCATTTTCTTCCTCGGCTCGCCTCTTCTCTCCCTCCGTGCAGCCGTCGCCGTCCACTCTTCCATTCTCCTCACTCTCCCGAGAAAGAAAATACAGAGGGTTTCACAACCTTTGCCCCATTTCCCCACTCCCATCTCTCTCGCCCCGTAATCGTGAGGCGAGGATTCCAGGCACCGGGAGCCGGAGGTTGGTCGGTGGGTCGACGCTGGATATATTTACGTATATATATGTCCTCACCTTAAATCACAGCCGCCGCCACCGCCTCCGCCGATGACTCCTCCTCCGCCTCCTCTCCCAATGGCCTAACAATTTTCTAAAAGTGAAAGCAGTGAAAGTTTCTCCCCGAGACGAAGGCGGCCTTACAAGCTCTCTCTTCATGCACCACCTCGCCCCCGCCACTCTCTTTCCCCCTTCTCTCTCTCCCCCTTCTCTCTCTCTCTCTCTCTCTGCCTACTCTCCTCGTAATATCTCCGATCCTCCGTCTCCACTGTCGGCGTACCAACTGGCGCGGCGAAACCAACCTACGAAGTGCACTTGCACCCCTTCGGCGTCGAAGGCTCACCTCCGTGTTGCACTCCCCAGGAAATGGCAGCGAAGAGTAAAAGTGAAGCATTTCGAACGACTTTAGAATTCCCACGTTCTCGCCACCCTTTGCAATCTTCGGAGCTTATGACAATCTAGTGTGCTTCTTAAACGGGGAGTGACATATTGTCCTTCTCGATATTGTTCGCCTCGTTTGACTATTGTGCGTCATCTACTTCCGGTTTCGTCCCTCGCGAATCCAGCGCCTACCTCCGTGAGTTTGGTTGTATTTTGGTTGTAACCATGTGTTACAGCCGTAATTACATCTATCTACATCTACTTATTACCCTGCAAGCCACCACCAAGGGTCTTTGGCAGGGGGTGACTTATCACCAGCATGAACTACAGTGAATAAATAAATCTTCTCCAACATTCACCACATAATGGGTATGCTACAAATGCTACAGAAACTACTTGCTAAATATAAAATGCTATATAAAAATAATCTATAATGTAGCTATTAAAACGTGTCGCAGAAGTCATGCAGCGGGCATGCAAAACATGGTGTTAGCACTACTCACCAGATTTAGAAACATGTATTAGGGTGCATATGAATTAATCAGCTGCACAACCTGTCAGCTAACCTAATTCAAAGTATCAACGCAGCCGTTATAGTCTCTTATAGCTCATAACATGCATTACCGCGGCTATTTTGGCCTCTTTCAGGTTATTGACATGCCACGCCGGTAATAGTGGAAGCAGGGCGTTAGCCTCTTCATGGTCAAAGAAACACCGTGCAATATTTGTGTCAGAATAACTCTATCCCCTTCGAATTCATCTCCTAATCTGTCCCTAAGCTTGTTTTCCAAGTCCTCGGCTACGCCGCGGCAACACATCGCCAGCGCGCCTGTGTCTCTCACTTCTTTAGTTATCTTGCCCACCGCCGACTACAGCTGTTCGACCAGCAATATCTCGCTTGTAAGCGTCTCCAAAATCTTTAGAGAAAAAAGTGGTGAATTTCCGCGCTATTAAAATGAACACTGATGGTTTCCACCCGCAGTGTCTATCGCAAGTAATGTAAACCTTGAGAAATAAACTGCTGGTACCCATGGTAGGTGTCCATTTGAAATAGTTTGGAAATACTACTGTTTCACCTGGAAAATATGGAGATTAAACGTACCCTCTAAGTTAGATCTTAAACTCTCCTATGTGGTACGCGTCCATAAAGTGTTAGATGCTTGGCGGTTTCAGGGTTTTTGCGAAACATGTTGAAAAATGAAGATGGGTTCTAAAAAGTAGTGATATTTTATACACAAATGTGGTGAAAATATGCGTTGAAACATATCATTAGACTCTACCGGGATTCGAACCCGGATCTCCCAAATGCCGGTCAGGTGTGTTAGCCTGTAATATCAACAAGCCATCCACAGCGAGGGTTTATACTCCAGTCCACATTGTAGCGCAATAGACGTGGTTGTGCATGAAATGTCACAGTAGCGGGGGTAAAACCAGATGCTGTCGCTTGAGAACGTCTCAGCTTCTATCAAATTCCTGTCAATTTATAGGTTAATTTATCAATCTGACATGGGGTATAAATTTTTGTTAATGGGTTATTAAGGGGTACGCTTATAGTAAAACGTTTGTAACCGATATACTTCTGTCGGAGATGATATTTCGATATATCAGGAGCGAGTTTTTTTGGGCTCTTTCTGAGACAAGCATTTAAGACTGTTCTGTGCCCTTATTTTTTATCGTCTGCTCGGTTCGGTGAATTTCTCTTCCTTCTTGAAATTCTCAGAGGAAATCCAGCCGTCCTATTCAGCCAATATTACCGTATGTCTTATTTGCCGATCCTGCTCTTTGTTTTTATAGCTTTGGGCTTTATTTATGACGACTCCCTTATTTTAAATTGCCTTCATCTCCACGGGCCAAAACTGCTTGAAGATACTTTGGGATAGGCTTGGTCTTTCAAGTATTGACTTTCCAATCCGCTGTTGTGTTAAAATCCTGCCAGTAAAGGAGATTTTTCAGGGAAATCCCAATCCCTTTTTGGTTAACATATGGACTGCACTTAAAGTACTTCACCCCTCCCATCGAACTGGAAAAGACGTTGCGATTTCACGGACACTCTACATAACGATTGATGCCCTCAAATATATTCTTTATTATTCGTTCTGTTTTTTGTTTTGAACATATATATTGGTGACTATGAGACTTATATAACAGGGGTGAAGTCCGATGTTTGTGTTATGCATCCGAGAAAATCAGGGGGTATAAAAGGGTACATTTGGGAACATGTCATATTTTATCTACGGAAATGTGGTTGAGCATACTTTTAACGTTAACTTTTACTGATTGCTCCTTGTTCATGCCGTAGTCATAACAATATATGCTATGTTTTTCTAATTTTACTGCGAAAAGAAAGCTTGATTAAATGAGAAGGAAATGCGGCTAGTGATCTATTGTTAACTAACCAGCAATTCTTTAACTTCTCTTAGATATAACCGTCAAAAAACTTTGACTGATAAAGCACTCGGAAGAGGAATTAACACTCAACGGTGGAGAAGTACCATTTGGACATGAGTAAGTTAGTGATATGGAGAACTCCGGTGTCACCCTTCCTTTATTCCCCATTGGCCCCTTTGACCCTTACTATCCTGCCCACCAACTTGTGATGACGGGATTAATCGCAGTCTTCGATAGTCTGCCTTAATAAGCACCCATATATATATTTTTTTTCTTTTTTCGGAAGGAAAACGCTTACTGAGATATCCCAAAACATTGCGTTTCAAGCTTGTAAATTGTACTTCGGCTTTACTCTTTTGGCGAATCTCGTCTAATTTAACTGCCTTACCCTTTCCGAATCTATGTGGAAAATTGAAGCTTTTACCTATTAGGTGTACAAAACTATATTTATGAGTGAAACTTAGTGATCTGCCTACCCCGGAAGGGAACTGCGTGATTGGTATGTATGTATGTAATGAACCTAGCTCTCCGAAGTTTCGAAGGATTCCAAACTTTGATTTTACCAGAGGATGTCAGTGGTAAACATTTGTTGCTTGACTGTGATATTGAGGTGGTAGATTCTCTGGTACCATAACCCATCCGCCTGTTCATCGAGTCCGGCTTGTTCCAAACTGCTTTCTCTGCTTTCTAAACATTCATTATGTAAACTTTTCAGTGTGTTGGCGGTGCCCATTCATGACGTGAGTAACAAAACTTAAGTACGCATGTCCTTCTTCGAGATTCATTAAAACGGCAGCTACTCCCTGGTTCGCGTAATTCTTAAGTCACCTTGGCGCGAATCCATGCATCAACGGAGTAATATTTTTTTCTCTGATCTGAAGTCTAACCAGATTTTCTCCTCCTGGCATAGTGCTCCTTTTAGGTTTCCTATCTGTCGCACCCTAATAAAGGCTTTTGATCTTTTCATGCATATCATGATCCATGTTTCCTCTTGACATTTAAAGACGCAAATGCTGACGCTAATACGTTAAGTTTAGTTATTTCCTGATACTCAACATGTAGCAACATTTTTTTCCTTGTTGTTCCACACCGTTTATCCTGCTGACCTTTTCTGCGTTCCATGGTCAAGCAGTAAAAAATATAAGAGTCTTTGTTATTTTCACGCGCGAAAGTGTTGCAGTACTATGAATTAAGGCACGATAGCAACTTTGCGTGAACGGTGAGGTAAGAATCAAAATTCGAAAGAAAGAATTAAAAGCAGCTATGTTCTAGTCAGTAGAAACGGGATCTAGTAGCTCCGTCGTGAATCCCTTTTCATACACCCTCGGGCAAAAATGAAATAGTTTAGCAATTCAAGCGTTTAGAATCGGCGGAAGTGCCATTGTAGGCTAAGCGATATGCATTTTATCTTACGAACCACTCCGTACTCTTGTTAATCTACGTCATACGTATTAATGGCATGCGAAATTTTTGGAAGATGTTAATTTCAAACGTTTTTTTTTTAATTTGGAGGGAATCATTATGGGAATAGTGGCAGAGGGTGGGGGTGACCTGTACGGTATACTAAGGAGTAGACGATGAACATGGATTAGGCGTATCTTTGAAGTTCTAAGGCTAAGAAAAGTGCACTCGGAATGAATTCGTAGAGAAATAGGGAAGTTAACCGTGCAGTTTGAAAAATTTTTCGGATTTTAATGCATGTAACCATTGAGTTTAGAAGCAATTGCCGAAACGGATGCACTTCACGCGGCATTTCCGTTATCCAATCTTAAGCTTAGAACAATCTCTGCTTTAGTTTTGATTTCGTGTAGTACGTCATGTTGTTCCGGTTTCTCTTCAGCGAGGAAACGCTCGTATTTTTTTATTTATATTTTTTCCCGGCTATACTTGCAATATCCGAAATTTGTCGTTTTTTTTCCTGCAGACAATATTGGCTCTGAAGAAGAAGCGGCTCCATCGCTCAGAAATTTTGGGGCGAGTGTCGCGGAAGTCAACATCGGAAATGATGGGCAGAGGAATGTTCGCTCCATAGTTGATTACGACCATCTTACACCGAGGGCATCCTTGAAAAAGCTACGGCGGCTAGGCAACTCAACCCCATTGACAGGCTCCCCGGCCCGTGTCTGCTCAGGGAACTAAGATGCGGCCTCGTGCGCGATCGAGCTTCCTGCTTCCGCGTGTGTACGTTTTGGCACCACGTGTTGTACCCCCAATGCCGCCTCTGCACGTGTTCAACGCAATTGGATCAAGCAAGCAAGTTCACCTCTTCTGCCTCCGTTACGCTCTCAACGGTCACAGTTATCCTTGCTCTCCGGATTAGCCTTGTATTTCGTCGATTAAGGTAATTGGCCCCATTAGCATTTCGCACGGCAGGTAGTCGGCACGATTTGACTCTGAAGTTGCGCTGAAAGAATTTCTTGTTTTGATGAATGAGTAAGTACCGCGCGTGTCCGAGATCGAGTGGAGACACGCATTTTAGTCTTTAACGGCGGTCATGATTTTATCGAGACGCTTTGAATATTTGGGGAAATTGTTTGCGCCTTCCAGGCGTTTTTTTGCGGTGAAATATTAGTTGGATATTGAAAACCGAAAAACATTCCCGAGTTTTAATATTCTATAAATTCTGAAATATGGCTTTTTGGGCTGTAAACCGTCCACCTACCATGGTCAGAGTTACTTGTTGAATTTCTTTTCATTGAGAACTTTCCTCACACACCCTGAAACACAATGGGTTAGTTTTAATATTTTTTTTGTTTATTTATCCTGGGTTGGATGAGACGGAACCGTCCCCTCCTCCCCCAACCCAGTACATGCACATTCACCCATGTTTTGGGCAGATAATATTTTACCCAGGCGGGACTCGAACCCGCGACCCTCGGGTTAGCAGGCGAGGAGACTTTACCTCGCCGCCACTGGGTCCGGGTTAGTGAAGAACATAATTGAAGACAAAAAGGAAATGTCCCCAGCGAAGACCCAGGAATAAGTTCATGGACCAAATAAAGAGGAAATTTCATAGGTAGAGATACCAGGAGCTATGGGAACTGGCATTAGATAGAGAAGGGTGGAGGGCTGCAGTCAATCAATCTTAGGATTGAACAACCAATGATGATGAGAACTTGCTGATGGTATAATTGTAATCTCAGTTTCCGACTTCATTAATCTGGGCCAAATGTAGGAGGGACTTCGATACGCCAAATCTAGAAGAATCGAGGACCCCTGACCTTAGAAACTTAGTATCTTTGAATTGCCAGTGTTGCTATTTTTCAAGATTGTGGCATCCAAATTTCGGGTTCGAGGGTTTATATTTTCTAGTATGCGGCGAAAAAGACCCCAGAGATCATTAAAGCTTTCGACGGCAAGCCCACACACATTTTGGGCTTCTTCGATTATCGTATGTCTTCTGGTATTTGGCAGTGTAATGGAAATCCGTGTACTGGCTTCCAGTATGCTTTGTATATGTCAAGCTCCGACGTCGGGCTGTTGGGATCGGAAACTAACGAATCGAAACAATTGAAATCGAAAAGTCTAAAGATATATATCTAACCACCTCAATTCGAAATACCACGTCCTGTATTCACAATGTCTAGCAATCAGGAGGGAATGAGCTTTCTCTCCACGCACAAAGCTGTTTTTCTTTTCGATGTGAAAGTGATTCGGAACCTTTCGCGGCTCGGGTGTTGTGTTACCTAATGATCTGCAGCGATCATCATAGCGGGGAATGGAAAAGGAAGGAACAGAAGATGCAGTTACTTCACGCGACGAGAGGTTAGCATTTCGTGCGCGTCTCGGCATTCCATCTTCCGATCTCGTTGTTCAATCACAGCCCTGTTGTACCGCAACTGGAGTTCGACTCCTTGAGTGGTTCGTCAATACGATCTGGTCAGTTCTGGTGTCCAAAACCGGGGAATACATCAAAGGCCATCACCTAGGCCATGTATCTTTATACATGAACCGATGCTATTATGATTTAATTTTAAATATTTTATCTTTAAACTGCTTATTATTAGCGCCAGCTAATCATCGCTAAAAAAAATCTTTTCACCCTCCGATTAACATCTACATCTACGAAATACCGTGCAAGCTACCACTAAGGTGCGTGTGGCACGGGGCAGTGACAAGTGGCAAAAAAAATTCAGTTCTGCTAATATGAATCTCCAAGCCTCATATTGGAGGACAAATGCACTGGTTAAAGACAATTACGTTTAACCATCGTAATTGATTGCAGTAATTTACGTATATGATTACCGTGGGAAAAATCTTGCGTCTATATATAAAAAAATTATGAAGGTTCCTTTTATTTTCTAAAGCTTACTTATGCTTATGCTTACGCCGTATCGGAGTTAAGAAACCCACCAATCCCTAAAGAATACGGCGGAAATCAGGTCCTTGCTAGGATTGTATAGCAACTTGAGGTGAATCATTTCCTAATAGTTGTGGACCTTCTTGTCTCTTCCATTGTTAATTATATAAATCACCAGCAGAAAATGCTGCAAAATGTCCCCTTAGTCTTTTTGTCTTGTACATTGTTACTTGTCCCGCCAGTTAGTGATTTTAGTAGCCTTTCACACATTTACAATGCTTGCCAAGAGTCACCTCAAAAACCAGACCTTAATTGATGCTCACAAGTAATTAAGATGATTAAATTGAAGGCTCTAAGGTTCTAGGAGGAATGAAGTTGGTGCTGGTAGAAGGAAAGTGCTGGTAGAAAGAAAAACGTGATATGCTTAACGGAATTTCTGCCCGTAGCCGATGTGGTTGTGAATGAAGCATAGTCCCATTCGCCTTGTGTAATTAGGGGGATTTGACCACATTAGCGCTAGAGAGATTAAGAAACGCTCTTGCGGCAATCCCCGTGTATTTTCGGTGTTTTTATGCTAAAATTCTCAAATATCTCATTATGTTGCATGTTCTTTGTCATCAGTAATCACCAATCTTAAGATTGGTGTGCTACAGGGAGCCACTTCACTCACCTCAGGGCCAATCGTTTTCCTCGTTCGTAATTCATTATCTCGGCTTCCTTCATATTTTTCTACCAGCATTTATCAGTACTAAAACTGGGCAAACATTGAGGTAATGAGAGGTTATCCATGTGAAGAGTTTACTTTATTTTGTCGTTCAGGGTCACCCCCTCCCCCCGCTATTTGTGAGAATGCGATGTTGAAATATGCTAATCTTCCCCAAGCTCTATATGACCCTATTCAGACTTTCATTTATATGTATGGGCCCTAAGAGCCAGACGGCTTTCTTTACTAAATTAGAGGCAACATACACACAAGGCTCGTAACACGCCAGGATTAGTTTGAAAAAAAAATGTTTTTGTCGCGTGTGATTATACTTACGTTATTTAATTGGTCTATTTAATTTATTTATGTAATCCGGCCTGAGTTTTATGGGTATCTTTTAATTAGATCATGTCTAAAGAGGATATCTAAGTTATCTTATTCCTGGCAAATTGTGAATGGCTGTAATGTTTAAATGGGCAAATAAATATTATTATAGTCTATTACTTCGTAGTCTACGATTCTGATCTGTATTAAGACTTTGACTTCGTGAGACCCCGAATGATATTCATTCAGTGTTTATACACGGCATTACTTTTCACGGAACCCGAGGTGCATATCGCATTTCAGTAAGTGCAATTCTTACTGGGGATTGTATTTCATGTCGTGAAAGATTATAATGAACCATATCAGTGCCGAATAAAGGTTAGTGGTGGTTTGAGTTGAATTGATAGAATGCAGGATGAGGAAGTCAGTGTCGATGAGAGTTTAAAGCGGATTAGTTTCATGATCAAACGAATCATGGCATGTAGTTGAGCAACTTGACGTCATACCGTCGATGTACAGTACATGATTTTGAAGAGTTGTCAATAGTTTGAGGAAGTGTTGTTGAAATATTTTTTTCTTGACGCCTCGTGTACTTTTTAAAAATGGATATACTTTATTTGCTCCGAAAATTTTGTACTTACCAAAATTTCTGGTGTTATTCACAATGAATGAAGTATTTTACGGTAAATTTTCAACCGATTAATTTACTCTCTGGTAAATTTTTGTGGTCCATTGGTTTCATTAAGCTTTCAAGGCATCCCGAAATTAAGCTGTTTACTTCGTTTTTTCATTCTATCTTTCGTACGAGCATTAATTTGGTATTTCTTTTCTTACAGTACCTGATGAGCGGATGGCTTGGCCATTACAGTTTCCGCTGTCAGCCAGTTGACTATACGTACAGCCCCACTGGCCTGCGGGTGAGTATTAATTTTTCATTCAATGAATGAATTGATGTTGTTTCATAGTATGTTTGTTAGCTTTGTGGAGAATGAAACGTATCCAAGTGTATTCCTTATTTAATTTTGGCTCATATTATATAATCTTATGAAACTCTGGCTTATTGGCCTTCTCACTGATACTCTGAAGAGTGGATAATTTTTATTTGGCAGTGGTAGAAGAGTTGTCGTCCGCTTGCACGTGAGGCACAGCCTTCCTCGACCTGTAGCCATGTAAAGCAGATCCATTTTTTTTCAATCACGTTTTCATGACTGGTAAAGCAGGTGTAGCCCATTCAGGTTTGCTGCTTTCCAGTTCGATCATATACGTTGTTCTTGTTATCCTTGGTGTTCGAAATACTGTTTTGGCTTCAAGCGATGCTTAAATTATCATTTTGTAACATCGGTGAAGGACTTCATGTCCTCTCCTTTATGGTTTAGATTGGCAACTCGATATTTCCATACGACACTCCCATCCTGGCGTAGAAGTTTCGACATTGTTGAATGTTTCTTGCTATAATAAACTTGCGTAACGGTCTCACCTGGCGAGCGATCGGTCGCCCGCTTTCTTGGCCTGATCCACTCGTATGAATAAATTTTTTTCGGATTGGATCGCTCTCGCTCGACAGCCGGTGCCATTCGAAAACCTTGAAGTTTGCCGATCTTGTAGTCGCTCACCTCCAAAGCGATGGTGTGCGTATGCCTCATCGCGTGCTGGAAAAAATACGATTCCCTTACGCAATTTGAAAAGTTTTGGAATTTCGGTGCATTCATTATTCTCATCTTCCACAGTGATTCGCGTAAAAAGGCTAACTTGATTCGCAATTGGAAATATTCGCGCCTGGCCCAAATAAAACTCGTTTTCGAAGAAATAACGCCGTGGCACGAGGTCGCTCTCCCAACAGCTTCAGTGAGCGAAGAGCCGATATGCTTTTTTTTTCTTCACAATGTGCTGTTTATTTTGTTGTTATTTGGAAAAACCTGGGAAAAATATCATTTTCTCATGTCTAACCCTTTCGCATCATACCTCTAAATACATACGTTCACTCCAACTCTGTCAGCAATTTTACAGGAGACAGGAATGTGAAAGTAATAATGGTATTTACTAAATTGATAATCGAAAAGTTGTTCCAAAAATTCGCCAAAATGTCTCGTCATATTGGAAAAACAGTTCAGCTGAAAGTGGAGTAGGTAGTGGCTTGCCCAACCGGCAAGTGATGTGTATTTCGTCGGTGCTCCAGACCTTTGAGGGTAGTGACCTGTTTCAGCGTGCGCACGAGAAAGATTACTTAATGAGTTAATCGGCGGGTCGCTTTTTAAAGATGAAAAATGAACCATACATTCCGTAGATAAGTTTGCGTAAAAAATCTAAATATGAAGTTAAAATTTATATGGCTACTCAGTTTTGATATTTGCAATTTTGAATTTTTGTGCAAAGTTGAATTGTTCCTTTTTAAATGTGAAGGATTTTAATATCGAGTGATTTTGGAGGGATCTCTCTTCTAATTGTATGTAGAACACCATTATCGTATGCCTTTCCAAACTGTTGAGAAAAATTAACTCTCCACCTCTTAAGGGTATGAATGATGGAATTCCAAGTGGGTGTTATTCCACAGATCTTGTCTCTTAAATGATGCGAATCTACTTTCAAAAGCTAATACGCAAAAAATCCCATTTTCGCGAGACTTTCGGATCGTACACTAATATTGAAAACCGACTCTTGAAGTAAGACGCAAAGATAAACTATTTCGGCTGAAGTAATGCCACGAAACTCAGAACATATTCATGAAGTGGTTGAAGAACTGTTCGTCATGTCCAGAAACCTTGAGAAGGGCCGGGGTATTTTTCCTGCGTTGAATGGTGATAGGACGTGCCCTAATTGGCTATGAGGAAATACAACCTCTCTTCTGTGTCTGTAACGCAAAGTGGTTTGCACGTGACACACAGTTCTCCTTGATCATAACAACTGTGAAACGAAAGTATCTATCTCTTTCAATCACGTTTTCAAGACCGGTAAAGCAGGTGTCATACTCAGGTTTGGAGTAATCAAGTGGTTATCTTGTCAATGCGTTGCATTAAATATGTATCCTCTTGTATGTATGTATAACAAAGCAGATGTATCCTTTTAAAGGAAGGAGGCCTCTTCGCTGTCTCCGTTGTCCCGATTTCCTGAATATACGAAATTTGTTCTAGAATGCGAAAGTCCTAAAAAAAAACCCAAGGTTGCATTGTTAAAACAAACTATCTTCGTCAATTTTGTGGTACTCCATCACATCATTTATTAGCACTTGTACATTTTACTGTTCACAGAAAATATCTAACTGTGATATCTCTTTTAATCACCTGATGATGATGATGCTTAGCCATCGAAACCCGGGTCGGGGTGTAGTTTGAATTTTTCTGTGGTCTGGAAAAGTTACAAGTGTTAATAAATATTGGATATTTTTGCGTAATCACAGAACTTTTCTAAGAGCACGGAAACTTAGGGGTTTAAAGCCTCTTTTGTATTACAACTAAATATACTGAAAAAGGCGCTTCTTTGACATGTTTTCGCAAAAATTATTGTTATTGATGTGATTGAATAAATATTTATTCGACCATTTCACGTGTTTCCGCCTCAGTTCATGATGCTTGACGTTTAATTTCTGAAACATGGTGGGTAAAGAGGGAGTTTCCCTTGCTCATCCTGATGGAAGAGGATTATTTCTATTTATGGCTGGCTACCACTCCTTGCCTACTTCAAAATTGGGAAATTCCTTGATGTATCGAACTCGCTGAAAAATTGAGATATTATTCTTGTTTTTGAAATGATTTTGGACTCAATCTTTTATTCTCATGCGGCTACTGATTATACGGAATATCTACGGAGTAATTTTGCAAATCAGAGACTTTGATACTGTATAAATTATTGAAAACATCAAGCTGATTCGTATCAATTTTTGACAATGCCATTTTGGCCGTTATTTGATCCCTTTAAGGATACGTACGATATGCATTTTTTTGCTCAGGTTTAATTTATTTTCGCTTATGTTAGCATATTCATTTCCTTACAGTTTGTTCTTTAAAGCGAGAGGCCTCCGAACAAGCTCCTAGTCCGACTCTAATCGAGGCGTAGTTTTATAAAACGCTCTATAACTTGTTCTGTAGAATTAATTGTAAGCGGTCGATATTCGTTTAGCTCTGGCATGCCTTTCATCACGCGGTGCACTTGCGGAAATGAAACTTCCCGCGCGATTTCCCAACCGACCTCATCAGGCATTGCGAACGGCGCGGCGGCGGTCTGCCTGGATCGAAGCAGACGTCCTTCGGAGACCAGTAACGTTCCTTCCATCATTGTATAGCATCAGCAGCGGCGATAATCCAGGTCGCCTGAAAACGTGACGCTTCCACTGCATTGGAAGTAGACACGGAAGAATGTCCGCTATCGGCTAGCCGTGAACTTCCGCTGTAATGTCTCACTGCACGTTCCGTGCGACATAGTTTGCCATTTTCGGGCTGTCAGTGGGGAGAGGGGGGAAGGGGCGGCTTAGGGCGTATTTACTACCTCCAGGAAAGGCGGGTCCGTGGTTCTTGTCCGGGAAGTTTTGACGAACTATGTGCAAAATGGCGTATTGTAAGTGGTTTAACATAAGTTTTCATTTGTAATAGAGCAAGTTTTTACTATCTCATTCCTGTTTAGTTACCACTCAGTTTAGACTAATTTCAAATTTCTACTATCGAAATTATTTCGATATAATATGCATTCGACTGGGTATGCAGTAACGCGCACGGGTGCAAAGGTGTACACCGATGGGATTTCGTTGTAGAATCTCATCCCTAAGGTGTATAACAATCTTTACCAGGCCTCACGTCGGTAAAGCTCACGTCAGCTGACAATCTGATGTATTATACCAAACTCTTGCTCTCAAAATCGATTTACATCAAGTAAACGAACGGATTTTCGAAATCAAATGACGATTCAATGCAAATCGCAAGATATCCTTCTAAAAGATTCCACCACCGGAACCCTGAATGCTACTGTCCGATATTCTGCCCAATCAGCTCATCTTGGATTCCGGATACACTGACCGCAGCAAATGCTTGTTTTTCTCTTCGATGTGTGGTATGTTGTGGATGAAACGACGCCTGTTGTTATGTTGCTCATGTGCCATTTGTTTTTCAAGGAAAAAACCTAGTTCATTGTGAGGATTCTCTGAAATAAACGAATATTTATGAACCTCGTCTCTAGCTATTTAAAAGTCGTGGTTGAGCCATTACGTGAGTTTAATGCTTAAATTTCGAAAAAAAAAGAGGGTGCGGCTTATATTTTCAATTAGACATTGAAGGTATGCGCAGTGTTTCGCGCTTACCCTCTCTTAGATTGCGCATCCTAAGTACTTGCCATTAACGTGAGCTTCGAGAAACATATTTACTAATGGATAGATATTAATGAAGCACATCGGCGATTAGAACATCTCCTAATACAAGTGGTCCCAAGTCACTTGTCCTTTCTGTTCATTTAATATCAAAAGTCGAAACATAAAATCTCTTCTCCAAGTTGTTTTAGTTATTATATCGCTGTGAAATTTCATTCCTAAATGTAGTGCTGGATTTGTGTGTTCATTTTTAATCGTGGATCGAGAAAAATAACTGATCATTTTCTTCACCTGCATGATTATTTCGGACAGTTCAAGCCGAGTGAATTTTCCGATGCAAATAGTATGCGTACTTTGTTACACCCTAATATTCATGTCAGGCTACCTAAAGAAATATTGACGCGAATTTCGTAACTAATGAGTTACTCGGTTTCCTAATATTCCTGGCAAGGCTTCTTGTTCTGATGTCGGCCCCCAGAAAAATATCTGGCCGCTGATTATCCTGTTCAATTAGTTATTGAGCAGGTCTGGTAGCCAGCGCTCTCGGACACATTGAATACGCTCTGTTTTTCAAAATACTTTTTTAGATCAGGTTATCTGAACAAGAATTAATCTAACAACATTATTCATCCTTATTATTTCAGTTCTTGAATTCCTGGCGAAGTCTCTTGTCGGCCACCATAAAAATACCTGGTCGCTCAATTACCTTGAGTTTCTTTTTAGCAATTCAAGCAGTGGGAGCTCTTCAGAAGGGGTACACTTCATATTTTTCATTTTCAACTGCGTAGTAACCTGTTAATTTTTTAGACTCAGATTACCCGAAGAGTATTAGTCATAATATCAGTCGGCTGTAAATTACGAGCCTGTCCGCTCCCGTTGCTGTTGCTGGGGAAGGGGTCACGTTTTCACTTCCGATCGACGTCGGCCCTTTCTCTCGTCTCTCATCCCGAGGGTGGTTCCTCGTCGTCCTTCTCTCGAACGAAGAAAAAAATTCTCGGCGCCGCTCGTCTCGTTCCCAGTAGGGATGGAGAAAAGCCACCCGCCCATGCGCTTCCCACATTCAAAAGTTTGTGCAGTTTCCTATGTGATAGCCATTAAGGAATTGTTGTTTGCATATGCACCCCCAAGGATAACTTGAAATCCGAAGGCTAGCTTGCTGTTGCTAGTCGAATAGAACCTTTACTTGTGATATTCCCTATTCTGATTCAAAATGGGCTACTTCATTGCCTGGTGATTCTCGCGAGGCAACCGCCAATAGGAATGAGAATGTGTTGAGGTGGCTTGAGAATCGTGGATCGTTGAATGGACATTTTAGTAATTTTTCAAGTAAGACGACAAAGTACTTCTTTCGAGCACATCTATTTCAGCGGGGACACTCGCCTTCCATGCGGCAAATAAAATGATATTTTAATTTTTTCTTTCGTTAAAGCGTTGAGTGACTTAATTTTTTTGCGCGGCATCATAAATTATGCGCGAAATCTATACTTAAATATGTTTTGTCCAATTTTTGGCTCTACGTGACCCCTTGAAATTTGTTAGTAACCGTAATAGTAGTATGAAATGTAATACTTCTCTTATAGAATAAAATCAGAACATATATAATCGAATTATCACGAAATATACTTACCTCATGCGCCACAAGGCCAAGTCCTAAAACGGCATTGAAGTTCCAAAAAAAGCCGAAACTATGAAATTCAATTTTTCACTTGTATTAGTAGCTGTCGCAAGTTAAAACACGCATTCCAAGTTTCGCCATATCTTCTTTCGTGGTTTCGTGCTAATCTATTCGTGGACAAAAACTCGCTTCGACAACCTTAGGAGACTGTGAAAAATGTGACGGTAAGGCACGAATCCGGCTCGTTTTACACTGACCATTGGTGCCATTAATTAATCATATTTCTTATTTATTCAGCTCGAGAAAACTTTGCTTTTCTTTTCTTTAAGCCCCAATTTTATTCGTACAGACGTGAAGAAATATGTGTTCGAAGAAGACTGCGCGCAAGCTATCCCTCGCCGATGTTTTACAATTAGCTCTTGTGATAATTTCCCGTGAAATATACATGTATAACAGTGGAAAGCTAGTTCTTTTAATAACCAGCACTTGCGCATGTTAAACCTTCCCCGCACAATCTGAATTTATAAGAAGTTTAATGTTCTGGAGCTTGTTCTAATGCCACTAATTGATTTAGTGAAGTTTTAGCAAAACACATTACGGAAACTGTCAAAAAATTGTCAAAACTCACGAATTTTTGTATGAAATCCTTGACAGATATTTTTATCATAAGCTCTAAGCAATGCGATCTTCTCCCTCCATCGAAGTGATTTATTCAGAACCTATTCAATTGTTGCGCGTTAGATATACACTGTGGAGCAGTTGAAATCAGAAGCGCCAGATGGAAAAACTAATGTGTTGATTGCATTGTGATGTGTATTGTGAAGTGAGGCTCTCTTGATGTCTCAACCCTGAGGAAATCCAATCCCAGCCTTTTTTTGCACGGGGATAGTGAGTGACCCGGCTACAAATTCTGTTAACAATTAATAGGATCCCTATGATTAATATAATTTATCGAAATATTTTCGCCCAGTTCAACGGACGGAATAGAGCTCTTCTGCTAAATTCTTAAGTTTGCGTCGTGATTCCACTTGAAGGAATCCCCCACGGTCCGGTTTGAACCTGAGCTTTCGTGATGGAATGCAGTTCTCTCGCCTCCGTATCGGCTAGATCCCAGTTTCTTTGTCATGTGATATAAATATCGACTTAAAATTGAAAGAATTCTTGATTTCTGGATTTAAATGATAACCATAATCTTTAGAATTATTAAATTAAATGGAAATATCATAAGATGTAAGCCGAAACCAGCTCATACTCGAGCCACCCCGCCAACCCGATCCTAACTTATATTCGCGAAAAAAATTCTGGCACTTCTGTGATATTTGTAGGCATAGCGTAGTAGACTTTTTGGTCGCTGTACTATTTCTCAAGCCCATGGGAGACGAGCGGGGTCGTGAAAGGAGGAAGTGTTGACTTTCGCCGGAACATTTAGTTTCCTCATATACTCGGAGGAAGATTACCTCGAGGGTACAGTCGAGATTTCGCGCCATTGACTAGGATGTGCCATCCACCCGCGTCTCATGGGCTTCCGATTTCGCGAATCATGGCCGTAACTTGCGCCCTCGTTGCATTTCACAGCGCACACTATTAATCCAGTGTGGGTGTTTGACAAGGAAGTGAAGTCACCGTCGAGTGCACTCTGTTCCAAGAGATTTCCTCGCGAAAGCGCCCCGCAAATGACGACGGTAGCGTAAGGGCTGCGCATGATGGCTTTCTATTGTTTTTCAATTCGATCGAGTAATGAGCGTCGAACGTTCCCCGTTTACACCCGGTAATTAGGTATAGAATATGAATTTTCCTGTAACTTGTGTAGATGTATTTTTTTAAGAGCAGTTCAAGCTGGCTTATGATTGTCTTCCAATCCCATACCTTAGGATTCCCGAGTGTAATCAACATATACTTAGGAATCATCTTGTACCTATTCGTTAAAATGTTTTTCTGCTCGTTATCCGCGATGAGACATTTAGTTAGCCTCTAAACCTCGAATTGATCTTTGTGTGTTACATTCTCGCCAAGGCATTGTGCTGGCACTGTAAGGCAAACATGTACTTCTTTATATAACTTTCAATTCAGCAATCAATGATCCATTCCCTTTTATATATAGCATGTGCTAATTTTTACAATGAAGTCTTGCCTCTTAAGTTCTGATGTGGATTTTCCCTCGGTGAACTCCTTAAACACATTTTAAATGCTAGCAACTATTTAACTTAAAAAATTTGCCCCTTTAAAATTGCTAAGCCGTTTTAAGCATCAATAAAATGTTTAACCTCTCCCAGTTTACAATGACAAGTGGTGTCTCTGTAACTGATGACTCATGGGCATAGCCGGGGTAGGCAGGCAGGACCTGCTCCCCCTTCTAAATAAGACATTTCATTGCAAATCTGCTATACAGAGCCAGACAGGATGATGTTCTGCCCTCCCCGCCTCCAAAGATTACAGCTCTGGGTGGATGCCCTACCCCTCTCTCTCCTTACGTAAATGTTAGTTGCGCTTATGTTACAATTGGCATAAAATCAGTAGAATGAGATAGATACTTCCATTTATTCAACTCCAAAGCATGTACTAAAGAAGGTTTTCTTGTATACATATAAATTTACCAAGCAAGTAAAATTTATCTTTATCTCTTTTATAGTTTTATTACCTTTTGGAAGGATAGCATACTATTTATAGAGTATATTTTATTCATGAGGCCCTTTTTAATGATGATAAATATTTCTGCATTTCAGATGGCCCGAACTTGCTGGTGGTACTACTTCTCGAAATTCACAGAATTCTTCGATACGGTATGTGGTGACAAATAGATATTTGAATTAGCTCTAATTTCATTCCTTCTATTTCCAACGTTGAACGCTATCATTTTTTAAAATTTTTACTCATGATGGAAAATAATTAGAATTTCAGCAACACCTCATAATTGAGCACTAAATTACTTCCCTACTATATGGCCATGTCAGTGACCATCGCAGTTAAAACTATGAATGTGTCTAGTTGCTATTGTTGTTGTAAAAAGCTTCACAATTGGACTAATTTTGTTCGAGTTTGATTTTGTCATGAAGCACGTGTTTCATGATAAGCTACTGGTTTTGTTTTTGTCTCATTTTTATGTAGTGTTAATTTATTATGCTGATTTATTCCATCTTCAATTTCAGCTCTTCTTTATCTTGAGGAAAAAGAACAATCATGTGTCAAACCTCCACGTTATTCATCATGGGTGCATGCCAATGAGTGTCTGGTTTGGGATGAAATTTGCTCCAGGTATGCTCAAAAAATTGCTATTATAAGTATTTGGAATTTGTTTTAACCAAGCTATTGTACATAAACATATTCTAGACTTTATAAAAGGATTTTGGTTTTATCCCTTTTTCCTCCAGTAGTCGGATCGATCAGCCTTTAAAATATGTGCTCAAACCTCCGTCAATTTGCATTTATATGCATGGAACTACACTGCTACATTGTTTATCTTTATTGCATTCAAATTCCTATATAAATACATTCAGTTCAAACTCTTAATGTTTACCATGTGTGAAAATTGCCTTTACAAATAATGGCCTTCGGGCTTTCTCCTTGTGGAGATGTTCACAGGTGATATGCAGTTTCTCCAGCCACCCTGCAGGCATCCAACCTGAAGATGCCAGCTGTGTGGCTGGAGAAACTCTTGTTGTACATAGACATCATCACATGGAGGAGTGTACAGAGTTCATCACTCTTCAAGTTGAATGTGGGGGAAGGCTTAAAATGAAAACTAAACCTTGTCTGGATATGTAAGCCTATGTAATGATTTAAAAACCTGGACCTAAACAACATTAATTCATGGTGCCAGGAGTGGGGGCTGGAACTATATATATATGTAAGCGAGTTCTATACAGCCGTCGGCCGTCTCTCGCATCCTCTTCTCCAAGCCTCCTTGTCTCTCCAGTCTTCATTCTCTAATTGTCTCCTTTTCATATCTTGCGTGACTTGCTTTGTCCAGTCTTCTGGTGGTCGTCCTCTCTTCCTCCTTCCGGGTGGTTGCCAATTTAATATCTTTTTTGGCCAACGTTTCTCCTCCATTCTTTTTACGTGTCCATACCATTTTAGCCGTCTTTTCTCTATTTCTTGTGTGATGCTTTCTTCTACTTGCATAATTTTTCTTATATTTTCATTTCTTATTCTTTGTAGTTTAGATTTTCTGCTGCTTCTTCTTAGAAAATCCATTTCTACGACCTCCGGTCTCTGCCTATCCCTTTTGGTCATTTCCCATGTCTCTGCTCCGTAAAAGGAGTATACTCTGAATAATTGTTTTATATATTTGCAGTTTTGTTTTCCTACTTATGTCTTTTGACCATAATATGCTATTCATTTTATTTATTGCGAGTTTTGACTGATGGATTCTATTTGTTATCTCTTTTTTACTGGTTCCTTCTTTTCCAATCGTTACACCTAAGTATTTATACTCACTACAGACTTTGATGGCATTTCCTTCTATTTCCAGATTCTTTGCCTTCTCATTAATTACCATATATTTTGTTTTGTTGAAATTTACTTTCAGGCCCGCCTTATTGTATGTTTCTATCAATTTCCTCATCATATATTCCGCATCGTACTTATCTCCTGCAATTACTATTTGATCGTCAGCAAAAAGTAATGTATATAGTGAGTCTCCGTCTATTTTTATTCCCATTTCAGCACATTTCTTCTTCCAATCCTTCAGAGCTTCGTTAATATAAATTTTAAAAAGAGTGGGTGATAGGCAACACCCTTGTCTTAGTCCTTTATTGGGTTTAATTGACGGAGATAATTGACTTCCTATTTTTACTTTTGTTTCTAGGTTTTTATAAAGATTTTTTATTGCTATAATGTATTTTCCGTTTATATTACTTTCATCTAGAATGCGGTAAAGATTTTTGATAGGAACTGTGTCGTAGGCCTTTTCTAAATCTATGAATACCAGATGCGTTTCCCCATTTCTTATTCTTATTTTTTCTGTTAGTTGTTTTAATGTAAATATGTTATCTACACAGGATCGTCCTGCTGTGAATCCACTTTGCTCTTCCCCGATAGTTATTTCATGCTCTATCCGCTCTTTAATAATTCGTCCATACAGTCTTCCACAAGTGGCCGTCACACTAATGCCCCTATAATTATTACATTCCTTTTTTGAACCTTTTTTATGTATTGATGTCAAGTAAGCCCACTTCCACTCATTTGGTGGGTCCTCTCCGTGAATTAAACACCTATTGAAGATTTTCATCAATATTTCTAATACACTTTCAGGAGCATTTTTTAGCAACTCTACTGGAATACCTCCTGGACCTGGGGATTTACCATTTTTCATTTTTTTTAGTGATTCTATAACTTCTTGTATCTTTATTTCTGGTATTTCTACGTTCCCTAAAATTGTTTCAGTTTGTATATTCATAAATTCTGTTCTGTCCTCTATGAACATATTTTGGTAATATTTTACCCATTCATCGATCTTAATCATATCAATGTTAATTTTTGTCTTATTTTCCTTTTTTAATTCGCTTACTGTTTTCCATGCCATCTTAGTCCTTGTCCCACCTATAAATCTTTCGATTTCTAGGCATTTGTTTTCCCATGCTTCATTTTTTGCTTTGCTTATTTCCCTTTTTACTTCGTATCTTTTTCTTGCATATTCCTTTTGGTCTTCAGGATCATTGGTTGATAACCATTTGTTATATAAATCCTTCTTTTGTTCCACCAGTTTTGCTAGGTCATCTGTCCACCAATAATTCAGAGACTTTCTGGCCCTAGTTTCTTTTTCGCCAAGTGATTCAAATGCTGCTTCATGAATGGCTGTCGTCAAGAACCTGTACATCTCCTTGACGTTTCCTTCTATATTTCCATCTATGTTTTGTCCTATTTTATTTGCCAGTCTTTGCTTGAATAGACCTTTTATAGATTCTTCCTTTAATGATTCGATATTGTATTTTCTTTCCTTTTCTTTTCTGTCTTCTATTGTTTTCATGATTTTTCCTATTGGTACTGTTTTCCTGTATTTCACATATATTTTTGCTCTAAGCAAGAAATGGTCGCTTCCTATTTCTGCCCCTCTCTGAACTCTTACATCTTCTGTTTTTAAGTTGGTGTTTTGTCTTAGTATCAGGTAATCTATAATGGATTTCAGTTTTTTCGTTGGTTGTATCCAGGTGTATTTATGATTGTCCCGGTGTTGGAAAAATCCATTCATTATGCGGAGAGAATTTTCCTCACATAACTCTATCAGACGTTCTCCATTATTATTCAGCTAAAATCTTAGTAAATCTTAGTAAATGAACCACATCAAACTTCTTGCGAAAGTCATCACAGAAATGCCATATCTACGCTTTGGGTGGAGTAAACATAAAGTCTTCAGATAAAGGCAACTATCTTGGAATTCCTTTAACTCTCAGACTTTTGATGAGGAAGGTTCATGCAAAACATATGGCTCAGCATTAGAGATACCAGGATTTGAAACTTTTCTATAACACACTTCACCATTTCACCTCCCAAAACTCCACACGGTTGGTGTCTGAACTCTCCCGGTCACATGTCCATTTGGCTACTCTCTGGGTAGCTTGTTGATGTAGATGTAGAAAAAAAGTAAAATTTCCTCATCAGGACTGCTAGAATATGGCTTTCTCAGTCTATGAACAAGCATCCTACCTGGAATTTACTGGCAATGGAAGGGTTAATTATATCAGATGTTAGTATGAAAGACTAACATGTGATATAATTGTGGGCTTTGAAAAATTACTGGTACACTGATGAAATTGTGGATTCATCCAAGGATGTCAATATGTGCCATCAGGTTTAGGTTTAATCCAGTTGAAGATGCTTTGAACATGCCACCAAAGATACACAAGTTGTATGACACTCGGGCCATCAGATTTTCCCTGTAAATCGGATGTTGCCCAGGATATGTAATTGAACAGCATTCACTTCTCAATCTGCACCTGTTGAATCATTACATTTCTCATACCGATGGACTTTTAGTGGCATAAGCTC
This sequence comes from Ceriagrion tenellum, assembly GCA_963169105.1. Lineage (NCBI taxonomy): Eukaryota > Metazoa > Arthropoda > Insecta > Odonata > Coenagrionidae > Ceriagrion > Ceriagrion tenellum. Next base: position 153,137,433 of record OY720632.1, on the reverse strand, counting down.
TGAGCACAGCCATTCAATCAATCTTTTGATTGAGGGCTATGCTTTCTTTTGAAGCATGATCACCGAGCAGCCACATTTTTATGTAATTCTATGATTGTCCTTTACTGCTGTAGATGAGACAAGCATAAATGATTGAAAGTATAAAAATTGCGTTTTAATGTGTTGTTTGGGTGAGCATTAAGTTATGGATGAATACGGGGAGAAATTTCATGCTTTATGGTGTAAAAGTGTTTCAGTCAAAGGAGATACAGAATAGACTATCATATGAACACATTGTGTCAAGTAATCTGTATAAATTGCAGTAATCCCTAGGAAGATCAACGAGTAATTGTAATAAGTAAAACTAATGAAAAGATATATATATATATAATACAAAATAAACTGAAATACATATTCTGTTCGTACAGATATTTTTCATAAGTCTCAAATATGATATGTTATCATAAAAATGGAATGCCACAACTTATATTTAATTTCCAGTCAGTTTAAGATACCTACTTAACAAGTGGCCTTTCTTCACGGTTCAAGTTTGTGTTAATCTGAACGTTCAGTTCATAGTATGTAACGTTTTATAACCATGAGAAACTTTATCTTGCTTCACAGAAACTGTTTTGTATCACATTATTTTTCTCTAACCAATTACTGAAGTATATGTGGGATTTTTATTTTTGCTGAAATGTGGAAAATACTAGCCTATCTAGACTTAATGGTCAGAGGCTGTTATTATGTATGCATGACAGTTAGAGCATTGGGATGCCTGAACTTAGGCAATGCTGATCATTCTCCTGAAAAGTAAAAGGCTTGTAACTTGGTTTTTCTTTTTTATTTCTTACTGATGTTGGAAATCTTGATTTGTTTGTTAAGTAATACTTCCTTGGTAACAGTCAGTAAAACAAGATTTTCTCTTTGTGAAGCAAACTGGAGTTTATTGTTTATAATTGGTGCAGAATTTGCTTACATTTTTATCCAAGCTAAGAATAAAGTATTCAATCTCTTTTTACATTTGAAGATGAGATTTGAGGAGTAGTTGTTCATTTGGGCATTGTTATATTTGAATTCCTACTAGCTCTTTTATGTCCTTGCTGAAATACATAATTACATGTTCGTAAACGTGGTAATAATTTCTTATTTTCTGATTTCAGGTGGCCACAGCACTTTCTTCTCCTTGCTGAATACCTTCGTTCATATTGTCATGTATTTCTACTACATGGTTGCAGCTATGGGCCCGAGATTCCAGAAGTACATTTGGTGGAAAAAATATCTTACGACTCTTCAAATGGTAAGTGTAGAGAAATAATTATTTCTAAATATGTGTGTAATCTTCTAAGAAGCTTTATTTTAGTTAACCAAGTCTTAAAGGCTTAATTATTTATCTTGAAAATTAATGTCTCTATTCTCCCTGTTAGTTATTTCTGAAGCACAGGTATGTAGCTACAGAATTTGCATGCACATATCCTAATGAGAACCTTCAGGAAACTGAAATTGGAAGTAACAAGCATTTGTTTTGCTTTTGTTAAGCTTCTAAATTATATATTCTGGTTTGGTTTGCTCTGAAGCGTGGTTGGTATCCCTGTTATGTACTCAAATGTTAAGTATCCATGGGGTAAATCGGAAATAATTTAATTAACCCTTTCGCTGCTGTGAACGTAGTAGCTACGTTCACCCGGTTGACTGCTGTGAACGTAGCTCCTACGTTCCGTTGGCAAGTGGTTGTTCCTACCCACGCTACTGAACTTTCTCTTTTTCTGCGAATGCCATTCACCAAGTTCATTGTTATACATTGTACTAATCCCATCCCGGGAGCTTGAGTGACTATTGAGTTGCAGGTGCAACGAGAGGCATACTTTGTGTGCCGACGTAGGTTAGCGTTCACTTTTTCGCGGCACAGGGGCTGGAACGTCTCTGCAGTTTGACTGCAGCGAAAGGGTTAAGTGAGAGCTGATTTTAGAATTTTTTACTCTCATTCTCAGTATCAGATTGCCATTAGATATACCTGTAGGACTAAGTGAAAAAGGAAATATTAGGTTTCAATGTTCCAAGTATTTGGTGCTCTTCTTGCCGAGTCATTATTGTTGCAGTTATGTGTTGAAATTTTGTGCTGTTTTTAACATATTATTTAACTATTTTTTGCTTCTGTAGTCATGATTGTGGAAGAGTATGATGTGACATTTTACATTTCAATGGGCTCTTATTCACTGTTCGCCTCTTTCCTCCTCCTGCTTGGTAATTTTTATAAGTAAGGTCTAACTCATTTGTAAAGATAGCATACTGATTAACTTGGAGAGCAGTTGATATTCTGGGCAGCTTAATTTTACGCATCTTGGAATGTTTAAATTGCTAGGTCGATGTAACTTGCTGATATATCTGTTACACTCTAGCTACCTGATCTGTTGTGTTACCTCTTTTTTCTCTGGATCAGTGGGTAGTGGAGTTCCTCACAACCACTGGCTGAGCAAAGCAAGTTTATCTTTCCTTCCTCTGGGTTCCAAAATCTCCGTCTCAGTTCCAAGATCTCTGTCTCAAGATCAAGTCCCAGCAAGGTTGGGCAAAACGTCAGCCGTTTGTGACCATTTTCAGTGAATCACATCTTTTGGATTTTGAATACATATTTCTGCTATTATTTTGTATTCTTGGATTATCATTCAAATTTCATTCTTTGACCTCTTTCAGAAAGACTGGGATGGGAGTCATTAGAGACTTTGGAGTTGCGTGCCTGGCTGAGGTCAAGAGAAAACTTTGAATTCTTTGAAAACTTTGAATGAATTTCGCGTTGTCACAACAGGTGTTATTTTACATCCAAAGTGCGTAGGAAGGGCACAGAAAGTGACAAACGGTATAAATTCACTTAATTAGTTAAGTTTAAACATTATACCTTCTGGTGCTCCATGAAGGGTGAAAACATAAGTAGATATAGACATAAATCTATCACAACACATCTCAACTTTAAATTCTTTCGCTTCTCTCTGTGCCCTTCCTTCTATTGAAGTCAGTGTCCTAACATCCCCTGCGAATGCCCTAGGGGCTACTCGCGGGGTAGTTCATGGACGTAGAGGATGCAATTCAATAATTTTCTGCTGTCTCCAAATTTTTAAATGGCACTATTTCATGCAGATTGGTGATTATGCTCAGCCTGAAGGTTAATGGGGAAAACTTTGATGTAGGATATCAGAATACAGTTCGTTAGCTATTATTAAAAATAGAATCCTTTCCCTGTGAGCAAAGTGTAGGCAAACATCATTGAAAAATTGAGGATGGGTTATCCTTCTGGAAAAATTAGCACACTGAGCTCTACTGAAAGTGTTAACATTCTCTCTAAATTTCCCTGCAGCAAAATAGGGAAAGGGACATGGCTATTGCACATTGAGGCAGATGTATGAGACTCCTTTCTACATCAATTTTCCATGAATTCACACTTGTATGCTCTCTTCAGTTTAATAGTAGATTTAAGGTTGATATCACACCATATGAATTCAATTGTTGGTTGACTAGTATATATAATGGTAAATGAGAATCACATGAATATGCAATTTGATTGATTATTTTAGATATTGATGGAGAACCTTATAATTTAGATTGAATTTGTGCATGCAATGTCTGGAGCAGGAATAATATAAGTTTAAAGTCTCATTTCTAATTCTTATTCCTTTTTGTGCTGCACTATTAAACAACATATAGTATTTCTAATTTACCTTTGCAAAACTCTTAAGTAATATTTTTGGTAGCTCTGCATGTATTTACCATATCTTTATTCATTTAGATAACATTCATTTTCGTAATTCATTACATATACATATTGCTCTATTTTATCACATATTGTTCTTATTGAATAACATTTTGCAACTTCTATCATCTAAAAGTACTAATCTGTTTTCTCTTATCTCACTAGTGATTGCAATGGAAATTCTTATTGGTATGTATTAATTGCTCTGGTTTTTCTCCTGAATTTTTCCAGGTTCAGTTTGTCTTGATCATGGCGCATCAGTTCCAGCTTCTTTTCATTGAATGCAACTATCCCAAAGGTTTCATGGTATGGATCGGATTCCATGGTGTCCTCTTCCTTTTCCTGTTCTCAGACTTCTACAAGACGAGCTATAAGAAAGATGGCAAGGGAAGCGGAGCAGCGTCAGTGGTAAGCTAAATATTTTCCTGTTGTATTGTTAACATCTTTCTTGGGCAACTCTTGGATAGCTTGAGTTATTTCTACATTTTATTCTTTACTCATGAACATTCCCCTATCTAAATGTTGAAAATACTCCTTAATCAAAGTTGATATTTTAAATATTTAAAAAATATTTATATTGAAGGATATAATGAATAAGTCTATTGCCTTCTTTTAATTTTTCTTAGAGATATTTTGCTTGCTAACTGGTGAAGTTGAATGAAGCCAACATATGAAACATCAGTGACTTTGGCAAATTTGACTTCATCTTTAAAAATTATTTTGAAATAAGTCTTCTTTGACTTTGGAAGAATTTTTGTCCTGACTTCTCAAGCTAGGAATGCAGTTCATAATTGTCCAGTATTATCGCATTTCTCAACTTAGGCAGACCAAGACTTTATTTATTTTACTTGTTAGTTCCATTTCACTTGCGATATAGTAGGTTAGACAATGCAGTAAGTGCTCCTTATTATAACAATAATTGAGGGAAAAATTTAGATATTTTTCTCATGAATATTTTAAAATTTCTAACATTCTATGTAAAGGTGTAAAAGTTATTTTCCATTAGTGCTCCCAAAGTTGTAGAATGATGCCTATATTTTTTTTCAATCATTGTAATGTTTTCTATGAAACATTACCAGCAACTATTGATGGCTCTGGATCATCCTGCATGCCTTGCTTCCTGGAATATTTTATTTTTTGACATCTATGAATGTGTTGAAGAATATGTCGAAAATTTAACTGTGAAAAAGTGACTCACATTAAAAATCTAATGCACATGGAATTCATGGACTTGCTGAAGGAAGTGGCAAGTAGAATGAAATATCTGAATCATTGAAAACCTTTGCATGAAAAATGTAGAATAGTTAACTTTATAATAAATTATCCTATTTTTAAGGATATTGGTGAATAAATTCAACCAGATGCCTTTGACCAAAATCCTCAAAAGTGAGATAAAGTAAGAGTATTATGGATTCAAATGTGATTGCCAGCAAGATTGATTGTTTATTAATAGCTATGAGATTCATTTTATCACAGAAGAAATGATTAGTGTAGATTACATGGTGAAAATAATAAGTGAATTTAGGCTAGGTTGTCAACTCTGGCATAGTTTTTACGTATATTCCAGGATGAGGCGGTAGATTATATAAGTGTTGGGGATTGGCTTCATAAGAGATTTAATAAAAATGGAAGACTTTAAGTATTCAATGATTTGATGGCAAACTTATCCGGAAAGCAAGATAATTACTGGCCTCTGGCTATGAATGCCATTGGTGTACATAATATGATGCTGATTGAAGGCAGTATATTGATTCAAAGAAAGTAATGCTGGTCCTATATGTCTGATGCCAGTCTCTCCATCGCAGATCAGGGCTTGATAAAAAGTTTTTTGCATGCTCCATGATGTTGAGGTAAAGGTAAATCAATGCCCTACTCTCTTGGACATAGAAATTGGAGGCAAGTGTTGAATTGGGAGAAGGGATAGGAATTGTTCACCATCTCCAGTGGTGGTTAGCTCTGCATTTGTCTGTTTTTCATTCAGAATGGATGGCTGTCATTGGCCAATCTCTCCTTAAATCCAGTGGCTGCACTCTCTGCCTTTTACAATTTGGATATCCTGCTGCAGCATGTGCATAACTGTTAAAAATACCAAGTATGACTCAATAACTCACAACTTTCATTACTTTGTATGGATATATTGCAGACATTACAATCAAAGATGCTCAGTTATAAGGCTTAATGTGAGGTTTTAGCGAACAACATGATTTAGATGCTCAGTCAAATATAAATGGCCATGGCCGTACAGCAATTGTGCTTGATTAAACAGTGGTCAGTGATGAGGAATTTTGAAGTGTTAATTAATGAAGGCCACTTAAATCGTAATCCTTTTGCTGAAGTAGAAATTGTAAGCATTTGTCAAATGATTTGTCACATGATATATTAATCCTCATCCCATCTTTTCTCCTCAGACTGTTACAAAGCAGAGCAATGGCACTGCTGTTGCAAACGGCAATGGTGTATCCAGCTATACTACAGAGTATTCCAAGACGTACTCCAACTGCTACTCCAATGGTGTCTTCAATGGTTACATGTCTGCAAGTAGTAATGGCACGAGTACAGTGACTCACAGGAAAGACAAATAGAACTACACAAATGAAAAACTATTGAGACCAGTAAAAGACAAGTGAATTCAGAGGAGAGTAGTTTCAAAACTGCAGTGAAATCACTGAATTTATTACGTGGATCCACCATGTTCCTCTCTCACAAGTTTTGTTACCTTACTTCCTGCACATATCTCAGTGGGGATGTGGCCTAGAGAATGTCTCTGTTTGAAGAGGACTGTTGGAACAATGACATGTTGCTGTCGACATTTTAACAGAACGCTGTACATAGGTGTTGTACATTCTGGAACATCAGAGGTGTTTGCGAGGTTACTAGGAAAGGTTACTTGTAGATGCATAAGATAATGTTTTATAAACTCAAAAAGGGAACTGTATGGTGTGTGACTAAATGTTGAAAATTTTACAAAACACCAAGTTGCCTTCAAGTTTTTTTATTTGGAGGAGTTTGGCATAGTTTTTTTACATCAATTGCTCACTTAACCGTGTTTCACCTATATTTATGAGGACCGAAGAAGCTTGTTGGGGTGCTGTTACTGGTGTGTGTCTTTCATGAAAAGTTAATCATTCATTTTTTTCTTTAAGTTATCAAATGTTTCCCCTCAGTCCTGGCTCAGTGAAAATTTGAAATTCGCCATAATGATGTGTTAAAATATTGTTGAACCCTGAAGAATCAATATAAACTTTTCATGTTGACCATTACCAAAGTGAGTCCTCTCAAGTCTTCCATATCATGTAAATATAAAAACACATTTTAAAAGTGCAATTTTTGGCGGCTGTCAATCTTGTTGCACTTATTTTTGTATATATGTTGGGGTTTTGCAATCAAGAACGTCAGATTTGCTGTTATGAGTATAATATTTTATACGTAAAATGCTTATGATCTAAAATGTTAATAAATAACTATAAAGAAGAAAGTTGTTTGATTTTACTAAAATACTTGTGTTGCCAAATGAACTTCAATGTTGCTCTTCCATTATCACTATGTTCCGAGACTGTGCCTATATTGCCTTACATTTCCAAGAGCTGTCCATATTTGCATGGCATAGTTAATATGTAGAGGTAGTTTTTGACTGCCCTTTTCTATTGTCTTTTTTGTGTAACACCTTCACTTAAGAAACTGCCCAAGTGGTCGGTGTGAAATCAAGGGATCTGGGTTCGATTCCCAGTCCAGGCAAACGACTTTTCCGCTGTGAATTTCACACAATTGCCCAACTGGGGTTGAATGCCTTCTTGCTTCCCCCTCACTGACAAACAGATGATAGGTTGGATTGCATTGGATGTTCCCTCCAGACTTAATATAACTGCACTGGATAGCCCTCATAGAGGTGTGTACACAACAGTAATTTTAATTTGAGGTAAAATACCAAGGTAAATTATGACAATTTTCAAAAGTTACCTTAATTTTCTAGTAATTTTTCATTTTCTGGATTTTATAGCTGATAGAGGATGTGATAGGAAAGGTAATAGGAGTTAATGACATTAAAACCGTTCTATTGCCACATAAATGTATTAGACAGAGAAAATTTAAAAGCAAACACGGCAACTCACATGCAATTTGGCTTTTTTTTTGTTTGGCTTGAGAAATTTTCATTCAAACTGTTAAAACGATAGCCCATCAAATATTTCACAAGTAATAATATTCCACCAATGAGTTACACATGCCTTAATTTATAATTAAGATTGTGTCAATGTGCATAGAAATGGCTTAAAAAAATGTTTGGTGTATATTGGTATGAAAAATATCTGAGACAGAGGTGAATATTGCCCAAGATTATGGTAATTTTCAGTGGAAGCAGTAAATTACGTAAAATGCGTCTGTAATTTATGAAAATGACCATAATACTTTTTAGAATTGACCATCTCTAAGCCCACCATGAAATAATAGCTATTTTTCTCCCAGTTGGTTCATCTGGAGTGTACTAGCCCTTCTACCATGTCCATGCCAAAAATTGAACCAATGAATGATTATCTTTTTTCTTGGTTCCATTCATCTTCTAGAGTAGGTTTTCTTAAACAATGTTCCGCTGAATGCTGTTCTCTGGAAGTTAATTGGTGTTACTAGAAAAACGTGAATGTTTTATATCTCCAAGACTTTCAGGTTTTACAGAAAAAATTGGGAAACTCTGTTCGAGGGGATTAAAGCTATCCTCAACCATTACAAATGTGATCTTACCTCAGGAGCTATGACTATAAGTAATTTTATACCTTCAATGTTACTTATGATTTTATGCTCAAAGATATTTTTCATTTGAATTAAGCTAGTATCGGGTTGTAAATGAAAGATGAATTCAAAATATCAACAGAAGGAAAGGAACAGAGTTAAATACATGCATCATACAAGTGACCATCGACTGGAAGCTGGGAGTTTGATTCTTGTAAACATTTACATGTTGCCTGAAGCTTAAAGTGCAAGTCGTGCTTAGAAAGCTCAGCTCAAAACAAAGTCGATTTAGCTCTGGCAACACTCACTTGTTAACAAGATTAAAACTCCCAGTTCCCTTTAGAATTTGATCTAGTTGATGAAAGTGCAAGCATAGGTGTCAAATTCCCTTTGCTTATTCCTTAATTTTATTAGTTAGCTAATTTCTGTGAGCTTTTTGAATTATATGGAATTGTTTTATTAATTTTCTGTGGTCATTGAAGCTGAGATGCTTTTTTGGCTAAATGGGAATTTAAATAGCTTGGAAAATGTGGTGGATGCTTGACTATAGTGCAGGGTGGGATATTATCAGCCTCAGGAGAACACTATATGGTCCCTTTTCCTACAATAATTGCATCGTCTTATAGGGTGTTTATTTATTTGCTCAAAACTCTATTCTCAGAATATGTTAATTAGTAGTCATTTTTGCCCAACAAAAATATGTTTATGGTATGAATGTAATTTAAATTGCTACTTATTTTTGCAAATTAGAATCCTTTTCAAATATCTTTGTGACTTAGAGGCAGGCCTAAGTTTTTTAGGGGTGAGGGATGAGGGCACGTGACATCGAGAAAACCAACCAGAATGCTGTAGGCAGAGCCTAGATTTTCAGAAATTCAGTCGCTCTCAGACCTCAATTGTGTATGCTTTGCAATTCAGTTAGCTGTGTAGCCAAACCTCCATTGAATTTGTTTGCTTGGTGTGCCATGGTGATCTTCCTTAGATCTGACCTTTTACCTTCATTTTTCTATTCACCTAATACCTTTCCTTCTTTTCTCTATCACCCCAATTTCTTTCCTTCACTCAAGTGGAATTATTTTTGGCAAATATTTGTTCCTTTAAATTTATGAGTTATTATGGATATTTTTAAATTTAACATCTATTTAAGTAGTTCCTGATTGATTTGAGAGCAAACAGCATACAATTCCACTGTAATTTAGCCAATGACCATGGCAAAAACTTATTTAAAAAAAACTTTTCATTCAATCGCGGCAGTAGTCAGACATCAACAAAAATAGGTACTTTGTGTTTGGACTTGTTTTAATTGGCTTGATTCACAGAAAATGAGTTTATCATTTATTTATTAGAGTAATTTATCAAATAAAAGTTATGACTTATGTTTTTAAAAGTCCACTTCTGAGTCACTGACTGAGCAATCACTCGTGATTCTTTCTACGACCCTTGTGACTGGTCAAGATAAGGAGTGTTGAGTGGGGAAAGAAAGGAATGAGACAGGGTTAATCCTTTTACTGCGGCACCAACTTATTCTTAACATAATATAATTCATAAAGTGGGTAGTATGTATGAAATAGAGGCTGTTGCTGAGAAGACAAGAAGCTGTCATCCAATGAACAAATTTAGAGCTTCTCTTTTGAATATACCTACATATTCTATTTGTTTTATTGTCATGGTTTCAGTTCATTTCCATAGAGAAACTAAAATATAATTATTTTTTCTAAAGTACTAGTTTTCTCGAAGCTCCAAATTGGTAAGTATATACCATGTTTTAATTTTGAGGTAAGGCTGGTTTCATTTTCTCCTGGACTTAGGCTGAGGGTTTTAGGCTACCATTTCCTGTATCTTATACACTTGTGTATTTCAGATTGAGTTGTGTAAAGCGGTGAATTATAAGAATGAATATGAGGATACTCCAATGCAAAATGGCAAAATAGCCCATACTTTAATTGAGTTACAATTGCATGCCAGATTGACAAAAAAATGCATTGTAGGGGATTGGGTAGGTGTGGTGGCTAGAGTACTGTCGAACCATATGGATGGCCAGGGTTCAAAACTCTGCCGAGGAGGATTGTTTTGGGTAAACCCATCCATTACTATATTGTCTTGCGGTGGGCTTCAAATGCAGTACTCCATCTGTCGGATTAGATGATAACTGTGGTTCCTTTGGCACCTTTCATTAAGACTGGGCTGATGCCAATGCTAGGTTTCTCCCCACCCTTCCTCACTCACCTGTCCCCTATGGTGCAGAGGGCCTTCACTGTCTGTCACCTCCCAAACCCAAATATCCAATCTATCCAACATACATAGCAAAATTGTACAATTTCATGCCCTGTGCAAAATTGGCATAAGAATATAATTTCACATGAAGCATCTGGCAGGGCAATGTTTCCTGCCTCTGTATTTCATTTTGCTTCTTTGCTTTGCTTTTTATTTCCCGATGAAATAGTTACATCTGCATACATAAAAATAGAATGTATTCCATCAGTACTCAGAATAGTTCTTATTGAATTGACTGAAATAGCTTGCAGCATGAGCAAGATCTATCCTAGTATTTATAGCTAAATAAATATGAGCAAACTAAGTAGGTATGATAGGGAATTTATAGAAGTTTCTCAACATCAGAAACACATTTGTCCTCAAGTCTCTCTAACCAAACATGGGCATTCTGTTAGAGTTTACTATCTATCATTTCAAATTTCTGTTCTATATATATGTACATTGTGTGCATATTCTCTCAACAAAGAAAAGTCCACCTTCTGCACAAAAATACAAACCTAGACTATGTTTCAATTCACCAATATCCATTGCTTAGAATTTTTCTCTCAAACATTTTATATTTCTCTCTGGTCTTCTTATACCTAGTTAGAAAGTGATAGAAAATCATCAACATGAAATACATCAATGGTAATGATTGAACTCTCAGTTAAGTAAAACATATGGAAGGTGTTCAAACTTTTTTGTAGCCAAAGGTCATCAGCATCCCTTAGGTACCAGTATCAGAAGAAAAATGCGAATTAGACACACACGGTCACTTTCATCATGATCCCCTCATCCCTCTTACATCATCCCTCCCTCTTGTATCTTCCATATGCGTAACTTCCTTTCACTACCCCTACCAGTACATGGAGGTGCAATTACCAACCAACATTCTGTCTCAATCTGTAACTATTCCAGTATATTTGCGCTAAGGAGAGAGAGAATGGGCCCAGGGTAAAGTGGGGCATATAAAAGGTATATTATAAGGGGCGCGTTTGACCCTTTCCCTAAACTCAAGGTCTTTACTCCCGGGTGTAGCAGGAGCGAAGGGGGAGGGAGAAGAGGTGGGACAGACGTCAGAACAGGCAGCGTAATCACAAGGCCTGCTAAGCTTGTGGCGTGCTCAGTCTGTCAACGGAGCTGTCTGAGTACTCAACCGGCCTTTAAACTTCTAGTATTCCAGTCTACTAGTACGAAACTGACAATCCAAGCAGAATGAGACAGATTAATCGTAGGTGTAAAGGTGGGCGACCAAAACTAGTGGCGATACCGGTTCGCCGTCTGCGTCGGCTGTATTTGAGAGCTGTGGTGCGGAATTGGCAGTGCATCCACCATGTTGGAGCATGAAGAGAGACCGTTTCCGGCCCGCGTTCACTGGACGTAGCCGGAGTGTGGTGAGCCTGGGCCATAGGTAGGTACACATTTTTAAATCTTTTCCAATCCCCGAGTAATAACATTTCCTGGATCATGAGATGTTCCCCATTGCTTGCCGTCGACTGTGGAGGGCTCTTAACCCTTTCCCTACGATCGCCGTTTATAAACGGCGTGAATTTGCCGACGCAAGCGAATGAACGACGTTTTTAAGGAGTTGTAAAGTAAAACTTTGCTTTCTCTTGATTCCGGCAGACGGCACTTGTCTTGAGCGTTTCCTCAAGTCTATATTTTCTCTCTTAAATACATAATTTCTTATGTGGAGTAGATATCTGTTTAATTGCTTATCTGAGGGGGGTTTGTGCAGTGCAAATATGGCTTTTAATTCGCATTATAAAACGAGGCTTATTTACATCCGTTAAAACGACTTAATTTTTTTAATACCTCATCCACACGCTGTTTCGTCCGTGTTTTTTAATGAAAGAGGACCGATTTCACTCCCACCCCGATGTGCTAGCCCGGCATGAAAAAAGCAGCCGTCAGGAATGGCACCCCTGTACGGTTACAATACCTCACAGCTGGTGAATTAGTTTCACTATAGCTTATACCACTTTCCCGCGGGGACCTTTAGCGCTGCTCCGGCACCGACCGACCGACATGGAGGTGACGACAATATGAAACGAAGTGTACCGCTTCAGAGTGGAGCTCTGCGTACAACCATTTCGCTCCGGAGCGGAGGTAGTGAATAGCACAGGCTCGCTCCGTTGGACTACGTCAGTGCAATATCTCTAATGCGATACGTTGTACCATAGAGTAATTAAGTACGTACATAGAGCGTGCAGCCCGAAATCGTAACGCCTGTTTTAATTCTCAAAAAAATCGGGATCTCTCAGTTTCTGTTAGAGAATCCGGAATTTCCCCGACTACCGTGGACACTTTATTTTCAACACATTCTTTCCATGGCCTTCTGTTATATATCCTCCCAAAAGATATTAACTCGTTTGCTCTAATCCCAGGAGCAAAGACCATTCCGCGAGACATCGAGACGGCAATAAACCTAACGGTACCCTGGTTCCTCCCGAACCCTTTGCATATGGCGGCTTCTCCCTGCACCCAGATTTATTTTCTTACTTGAAAGACGTGCAAAGAACACCTTCTACAATTCTTTGGACCATGAACTTATCCCTGGGTCTTCCCCTGGGGACTTTTCCCTGAATTTTACCTTCAATTACTTTCTACACAAACCCATTGTGTCTCAGGCTTCAGCATCCTCCTCCAGCACCAGGTTTCGAAGGCTTCTAGTCTGCTCTGGTCAGCTTTTCCCATGGTCCATGCTTCTGACTTATAGAGTGCTACACTCCATACAAATGTTTTCACATACTGTTTTACAGCTGGTAGGCTAAGGTAATTTAATTAAGAGGTGTACACACAAAATAGTGCTATGTGCAGTAAAGAAAAACCATCGTAAGAAGATTTTAATCCGTTACTTCAGCTGAGCATGTGATACTCTCCAGGTCAAAATATTTGGTCTGAAAATACACTGGATTAAAGGTTTTTCAAATCCAGCCAGTGGCAGACCACTATCAGATCAGATAGTGGCCTTTCAGAGCTGTTACCAAATAGTTTTACCTGGGTCCACCCCGTTAACCCAATGGCCAGCTCCTACATAGTCCCTTGCTCATGGCACTTGAGAAGCTTAGCATAAACTCTTGCCTGGGTTTTGGAATTGCCAGCTTCAAGAGTAAAATGTGTGGTCCCCATTCTTACATACATTGCATCATCTTATTGGGTATTTATTCACTCAGTACTATATATTTGAGCTAGGGGAAAAGTCTCTCCTCAAATTGGGGATGAGAAGTTCACTTATGAAAATCCATTTAGGTTGAAAGATAATAATAAGTTTGTCTGAATCCATATTGAAAATAGGTATTGCACTTTTCCTCAGTTATTTGCAAATTATTCAATAAGGACAATGCTTATTTTCAATACGGATTTGAATATGAAATACCTATGTGAAGTGACGCCTGAAGGTCTATTTCCATCATTTTGGGTGTCCATTTGTGACAGGTCTAACCCTGTAAAGTTATCTACAACTCTGTCCAGCATATGTGGTGACAGTATTCATGACTCTTGTACACACTGTTGCTACGTCATTGGTGATTTTATACTAGAGACATCTGGGTACAGTTGTATCACTGTATTTCTCAAAGATTCTAATATGTAACTTACTCTTCAATCTTCAGTTCTATTCTCCAAAGTAGTGATTTATGGTAGTTTGAGCAAGATAGAATTCTAATCATAATGGTGACCATATTCCAGTAATACTTTTTAATTTCTGCCGAGTAGGAATCATGAATAAAATATTAAATTGTTAATGGTGCAATAATATATTTTTATACAACTGAAATTTTAAGCAATTAAATAAAAATAACCACATAAGTCATTATCTTGCCTCATTTTTCTCACTCCTTGTTTATTTTTTTGTAACTCCTTTGCAATGGAAGGTTTCTTGTGATCCTGAATAAATTATGACGACAATATGATTTATTTGAAAAACTAGTTGAGAAAATATGCAAATTACACACTGTCAGCTTTTTGACAAAATCTAGGTGAGAGAAATTCCTCATTTTTTAAATAATGTCTCTCTGTAGTGCATACATGTACTATTTCCCATGTTAAAGGGCTGGTTTCCTTCGTCTAAAATCTCAGATAGTAGTGTGGTAAGGGGCTGATATTTTGATGTAATTAGAAGGGTGAAGTATAATTATTTCAGACAAGACCAACTTTATTGCTTTCTAGGTGAAATGATATTTTGCTCAAACTACCTTCAATTTTCCTCCCATCCCAGGTATCATTATTTGGTCTGTAATTGCTCTGAAATACTAATATTAGGTCTGTAAGTGGTCTGTCACTGAACTGAACTGTTCAGGATTTGAAAGATGTTTCACTTCCAAACCAGTCTCAGATTGCTTCCAGATCAGATAAAGTCTCTCAGATCAGTTACTGACTTCTTTCTGAGCAGTTACATTACAGTTCAGAGCAGTTACAAACCAAATATTTTTACCTGGGGTATTCTGGGTGGGTCACTTCGAAACCCTCCGTAGTTCCACAATAGGGAGCGGGGGTAGGAAACATGTGTTTCAAAACTTATTGTAAACCTCATTTTTTCATCACCCACAATTGGACTGATAGGAAATGGTTACCCAACCCTTTTTGCAAGGCAGGCTGATATATCAGCTTTTGCATCTTGGGCAAAAGTGTGGTGGGCCAATATATCAGTGCATGTGCATATCATGCGCAAATATTGTTCAACTTTAGTACACTAATATAATTACAGTCATTTTTTAGACCTAATAAAAGTCTTTCATGATTATTGGCTGACTCATGTTATGCACAACAAAATAGACTGCATATGGATATATTGAACAATAACTTCATAATAGTTTTTTTCCTGAGATGATAAATTTCATTGAATTACCCTCCACATTTCTTGCTAGTACAGCTGGCAGGAGTCAACACTTAGAGGGTTAAATGCATACATTCGAAAGGTGGTCAAGAGGATTTTAAAACATATGAACAAATAAGAAATTCAGATTTTCAGGATAAATGATAATACAATAATTCATAGTTTTTATGAACCATTTCCATTCAAACTGGTCGCTATAGGAAGATAGTTAAATTTTTATATGATATGGAAAAAATTCTACCCATGCATATAAATATTTTATTAACAATTGATTAAATGTATGATTCAGGCCATTAATCTCAGTTTCTCACTATAGTCTTTAATTCCCAGCGTCTTTCAGATAATACAAAATTTTTATCATTATTAACCCTCTCCTCTCCAGTGAACTGATAATGGTAGTCACAATTAATTACATAGGTTTTTAAAAATTTCTTTGCGAAAAGTAAAAATAAATTAAAATCAATTCAAATTAGAAGAGTATGTCTATATCAATCACCCATAAATTGAAATTTGATGATTACATCCTTCTAAAAAAAAGAGGTGAATGATAAAGTTCAATCACAACATGTTGAAAAAATTGAGAAATTTTTCAGGGTAAATGGTTAATGCAAGTAAATCTCAATCCAGTCACATGAAATGGGAGAATCCAGTTATACATAATACTGCTATTAATGTTTGATGTGAGCAATTACATAACTGCTCAAACTTCTGGTGACCAATGCTCCCAATGCTGCAATTCCTCATATAGCTTCTCACCCGGACTTTCTGTTGGAGATACCTGCCGATGCGCTATAAGCTTGTAATTTTTAGCTATCTTGCCAAGGCTGACCCCCTCCTTAATTAGAAGTTTACAAGCCCTTATCTGAGCAGAGGGTGGCAGAACATCTGAGAATGTACCAATGAATGAGATCCCAATGCTCACAACATTATACCCTTTAGCATGGGCTCCAACATATTCCCATCCCCTGCCTTCATAGGCATTGCCATCCCCTCCAACTAAGAAGTTATAACCAATGTCACTCCACTGCCTGCTCTCCACATGGAACTTTTGTACCATTTGCACTACCATTGAGCATTCAGCCTGATCTGAGCATGGCTCAGTTGCCGTGTGAGAGACAATCACATACTCAACTGGGTGCTTCAAAGGTGTGTGCTCCAGTGCTGGCTTGGCCTGCCACATAATGCGAGGGATGATCACAGTGCGGTGAAGATTTGGCAAAACTTCTGGCTTTCCTAGGTGAGAAAAGTACATGTTCTATGTATGGGAAGATAAAGTAACACTACAGAAATGTCTCTTGTGAAGTCAATATTTTGTTCTAATTCCAGTCCCACATATCAACCCACAACTTCACTCCCAACATTCTTTCTAAGTGTAACATTAACTTCTCTCACCACTTCAAAAATAAAGAGGTTCATCATGTTTATGCATACCCTATCCAATGGCTAACTTATGTATAGGACAAACCGGGCTGCTGCCTAATGCTGTAACCTCTTGGGTTACTAAGCTAAGGGATGAAATGGTACACAGTGAAGATACAGAAAATAATATCAATTTTATCAAAAATGAATCATCATTACTTCTATATTTCATTACCAAAAACATGGTGTCAACTCTGTTAAATGTGTAAGGATCCTGGGTTTCTTAAACCCAGGGATGGCTCCATTTATCCTCCCCTCAGAATTAATGGAAATATTAGGATATGGAGTATCGATGATGGGTGGATATTCTGAAAAATGTTCAGTTATAATAAATAATGATTTTAAATGAGTATTTTCATATGAGTTGCTCCTTAAGTCAGGATTACTTTAATGAAAGTTGGAAAGTAGTAAATAGCTGGGTGTTAATTAGTGGTCGATATAAGGTAGACTAGAGGCAACTCAGTCCAATGAGTAAGTTGAGAGCAGCTGTTTCGGATATGCATATTTAATTTCTAATGGCTACGGCGTATTTAACAAGAGTTGACACCCTGTGTTTAGTAATTTGGTAATGAAATGTAAAGTAATGACATTCCATTTTTTACATAAATTGACATTGTTTTCTGTATCTATTTGTAGTTCTCTCGGTGCTCTAATTTGGCCCAATAGAATTAATTTTAATGTTAAAACAAGGCTGGTTTCATTTTCTTTTGGGCTTAAACTGAGGGTTTTGGGCTACCATCCCTGCTTCCAAGTGACAGCAGAGAAATGTAATCATTATCCATTTGCAGTTTTTTCAGTGCTAAAATCTGGTCCTGTTGGTGTAAAATAGTAGCATAACAACCAGATTCTCAGCCTTCAAAACAGTTGCCAACATTTTCCTTAACCCCAAGGACAGAACTTGGCACCATGACTGATGGGAGTTCAGAAAATCAACTGCCTGTGTAATAATTCATTCATAAGCTAGATGAGAAGAACAAAGCCATGTCAGGAGAAAAGGTATGGAAATGTGATTGAAAAAGCAACAGTTCCATATCTCCATCATAGCCTTGGAAGCTAGGTCAGACCATGGATTCAAGATATGCTTTGAGGTGACTGAGATGCAACAAATGAAAATTGCTTCTTAACCTACTTGAGAGGAGGTCAATTAAAATCACAAATAACTAGAAGTACCTTAGCAGGGATGCCTATGCCCTCTATTCCGCATAGGTGAGTGTTTTTGCTTGCCGTTGAGTTAGTGAAAAAGTAAATGGCTTGCAAAGAGTTCTCGCCATGCCAATCAGCTACCTTATGCCACCTTACATATTCTGACCAAAGTACATAGAAATTATAGTTGACCTGAGAGTTTGGAGAGCCTCCATGAAAAGAGGAGGAATGTCCAAAAAAAATTCAACCCCATGACAGGTATCCCACTATATTGGAAACACTATGAACACATCATGGAAAACGTCATGATAACTTGAAAGTCTGGTTATATGTTTTGATATCCATCGTACTCTTTTTCTTTCATCAAAACACTAGTGCTACTCCACATTCAGTGTGGTTGATATAATTCAAAACCATCGGTTGGCAGAATCACCACTTATCCACAAATATCAGTTTGCTGACCTACTAATTCACAAGCATCAATTTCCTGACTGTAATCCTAGAATAGGTAGCCATTACTTATTTTATATGGAAACCATCTTTGAAGGTAAAGTTGCTTAAATAATTCAGCAATAATTGCAATAAAGATTGTGGAAGTATCTTTTTCCTACCCTGTTTTCATCTAGGTTTTTGTATTATAACCTTATTGGCTTTCCTGGAAGAAATTTGGGTACATCATTCTTTGAATACCCTTTAAGTAATCACTTGCTACTTTCTTTAATGATACGTTAAAAGTTTGTGATGCATATAATGTCAGTTGAATTGGTATTTATTTTGAGGTCTTCATAAGAGACCAAACTCTAAAGACCCTCTGTCTCAAGCACATTTAGGCCAACCAAATCACAATATTTAATTTGCCTCTGTGAAAAAAATTGAGAAAACTTCTGATTGAAGAATTTCGTAGACTGACCAAAGGCATTTACATCGTGTCATAGTTTTTAAAATTATATTCATCCATTTTTTAAGAAAACGCCTTATCAACCAGGCATTGGCCTTAGATTTGTAAATTCGGCTGCTTAGTACTTACCTTATTTCCTTGCCCATTTGGTTCACAAGGCCCATACAATGCACTACTCTTATTTGGATTATATTTCAGAAACAATAATGAATGTGCCCTCGGCCCATGAGAGGCAGGATTTTAGATCAATTTGTGAGTCAAGAAAGTGCATTGTATTAGTTCAGAAATATTATAATTTCTCACCATAATAGGAGACAGATAATCTTTTTTTATAAATCTATGGGCCTATTCATATAGAAGAGGAAAAATGAGGTTAGATATTTGCTTAAAAAATGATATTATATTAGCTAAACTGGCAAAGGTTAGTGAGAACATTGTTGACACAAGCCATTCACCATCATGCATACTAAAGTATAATATTACATATTAAAAATATTGCACTGTTTGGTTTTGTACTTAGGAATTCAATTTCAATAACACATAAACTGCATTAAATATTCTGGCATTTCATTTGAGCATTCTGCCTGCAGATAGGTAGGTTATTGAACAGTTTTTATCCCATGGCATATTGTTCTGTTTTGGCTCCTATGGATGATCCACAATTAGAGCCCTCTTGAATTCCTCATATTGTCTCTGTCAACTTATTTTGCCCAGAATTCCTATCCTTTACCTCCCTCTTCCCCATTATTCTCCCCTGTATAATTCTTTTCAATATTGCCTCTCCTTTCAAAACACACACAAACATCTCATGTGCCTCAAGTCTGTCCCTCCTCCCTTTGCAATGACCAAGTCTCTGACCCTTGTAGTGCCACGCTCCCTATTAGGTTTCTTGCCAGCCTTTTCTTTATGTCTCTACTCAGATTCCCTCCTCTTTGAAGATGCTTCTTTAGCTATGGCACTTCTACATCTTATGTCCCTATCATTAGACTCGTTCTCTTTGAAAATACTACCAAAACATGTAAACTACATCACTTGCTTTTCAATTCGCCCGCCTACCCTTATATTCATTCAGCCCTGCGTTCTTGCTTTTATAGAGTGCAACTCCATATCCCCACATGCCTCCCTTACCATTTCTTCTGAATACATATTAAAGAGCAAGGGCTATTGCTTCACTACCCATCGTATCGTGGCCCAACCTGATTCTTCCTTTGTTTTTCCTACCCTGTACCATCTGGCTCATTTACAGATTCAGAATGAGATGCATCTCCCTCTAATGTACCCTTAGTTTCTTCAACACTTGCAGTAATTTCACCAAGTCCACCCCATCAAATGCCTTCTTGAAATCTAGAAAGCAAGCAAGAATATCCTGCCCATATTCTAGGTTTCTTTCCACTAGCACCCTCATCACTCCTTTTGTATCCTGCATTCCCATCCCTCACCTAAACTCAAACTGGTTGTCCCCCAGGTATTTGTTAGCCTTGATCTCCAGCCTCCTATTCATAATTTTGAACATTACTTTAGCTGTGTGGGATATTGAACTTATAGTCCTATAGTCCTCACAAATTTATGCATTGCTCTTCATCAGTAATGGAATCAGAGTCACCTTTATGAAGTCTTCCGGCCACTCTCCATCCTCATAAATCCTACAAATTTGTGCAAAAAGTTTTCCCCTTCCATTCTTCCCCATACTCTTTCCTAACTCTTCCGGTGTGTTATCTATTCCAACCACCTAAATTGTTTTCATTTCTTGTGGTGCTCTTTTGGTTTCACTATGAAGGATACCAGAACTGATGCCATCTCTGTGGATCTCATCCTCCATTTCTATAGCTGACCTATTGGGCATTATTTCCTTACCATCATAGGCGTAAATTCAGCAATTTCCTTGGGGTGGCACTATCGTTTGGATCACTGGTTACGGGGAGGGAGGGGGAAAACTTGTCTTTGTGGTTCTGGGGAATATTGGGGTGGCGACTGCCACCCCGTGCCCCCCCCAGTTTACGCCTATGCTTACCATAGAACTTTTCCACATTTTCCTCCCACCTTTCTTGGTTATTTTGACTTGACATAATACAAATATCCCTGAGTTAAAATAATTTCTTTCATAGATGCATGCAAATGTTAGAAGTTTTCTACAAAAGTTCTCATTCAAACCTATACTCTCCAACCACAAGGTGCATGCATGGTTAGTGCCATAAATTATGGCACTTCATATACATGGATTACATGTTTATGGCCATTAATATCTGACATTCCTGTTATTATTGTTTTATGTTCAAATTTACAGCATCAATCTGTGATTCATTGAACGGAAATATGAGAAAATTGATTTCACAGTGGTTTAATACAGTTGTTAAATAGCAGTCCAATGCTCCCAAGTCCGAATCTCATCATAAAGCTTTTGCCCTGGGTTTTCAGTATGGGATATTTGTCGATCAGCCAACAACTTGTAGTCAGGTGATATCTTCCCTAACCGAATTCCCTCTTGGATCAGTAATCTGCATAATCTCATCTGGTGTGAAGTTGGAAGTGTGTTGTAGAAAGTTCCCACAAAAGAAATTCCAATGCTGATTTCATTGAATCCTGCGGCAGTGTGGGCACCAATCAGATTCCAGCCTCGTCCTTCATACACACGGTCATCTCCAGAAATCATGAAATTGTATGAAATGTCCGACAGCTTTCTCCCTTCGATGTGAAAGGACTGCAATCTTCTTATTGTTAGTATACTTTCAGCTTCTGTTGTGCCTGGCTCTGTAGCTGTGTGTGAAATTATGACTAACTCCACTGGGTGGCTGAGAGCTAAAGTTGAACTGGGAGGTTGGGCTAGCCACCTCTGGCGGGGTGTAATCAATAGGCTGGAATGGCTGCTTTTGTACTCAATAACTGAATTTTAAAAAATAACAGAAAATACTGAGATCATAATTCTTTCCGTAACCCTTTGAGTGCAGCATGATACATGATATCACGTCATGGGTACCATGAGTGTTCCATCTTTCACTAGAGGGCCTAGTGAAAGTTCCCTAGTGAAAGCTGGAATTCTCACGGTACCCATGACGTGATATCATGTCATCAGCAGCAGTGTAAAGACAACCATGAAGTGAATCACGTCATGCCACACTAAGG
This sequence comes from Ceriagrion tenellum, assembly GCA_963169105.1. Taxonomy (NCBI): domain Eukaryota; kingdom Metazoa; phylum Arthropoda; class Insecta; order Odonata; family Coenagrionidae; genus Ceriagrion; species Ceriagrion tenellum. The sequence continues at coordinate 153,115,320 of OY720632.1, read as the reverse complement.
ATAAATCATTACATATTTCTTCTCAAAAATGTTAACCTGCAGCTTAAATAAAAACTCTATATTAAGATGCTACTTGATCATGCCAATTTCATTTCAATAAAAAGCATTGGATAAAATGATTTTCAAGATTAATCTTGCAATAACAGATAAGTGTAATTTATGTTTGTTAAATTTGCCCACTACTTAGATAAAAGGAACCATTAAATGATAAATGTTTTATATGAATAGTCCTTAATTTAAATCAGTTAGGATTAAATATAAAAACCATCTATGGATGTGGAATTTGTGAAAAAAATTTAAGCATTCTTGCTTGTTGTTTTTACCAAAAATTCTTCTGCATGCTTCAGTTATCTAGACAGAGCAAGCTCTGATTTAACAAGTGACTTTCCTATAGTATTCCTGATTGGGCGTTGATCCTTCTTCTTTCTTCGAGGGAATTCTTTGTCTTTATTGTTTAAGATGCTAATTTCTCCATGTTCGTGTGGAATTTAAATGTAATTACTATGTTCATTCCACCATGACTCTCACCTAATTGGTAACATACGCATTTTATTGTGCTCTAAGAGTTCTTTTTCCTAGCTTGGTGTTTATTCAATTCCATTTCCTTCTTTCCTCAATCGTCATTGTCATTTCCTCTGTGTCAACAGCGTTTCTGCTACTTTAGGTGTTTAGCTGACAAATAATTTCATAGCTCCACTTTTTTTAAGAGCTCTCACCTTTCCTCTGTCAATTTCATATCTATTTCATAATTTACCGTCTGATTGTTTTTATGCTAGTGATCATAATCTGCACAGTTGAGGTTTCTGGATTTTATTCATTAATACTCCAAGCTCCTAGTCTTCTTAAGGATTTCACATGACATTTCATTTGAGTCAAGGTAGGTTGTACTTGAACTGTTCGAGATAATTCCGATCATAAGACTAGGGAATCACATGGTACAATAACGAAGGGTTGAAGATATTGGTACATTTTAACCACCAGTAAAACTCCCACACAGCCTTCCTGATTGAGTTTTTCTTGTGGGAGTATCGTTGATGGAATTAAATGAAACAATAAAGATGTAATAAACAACATATCAGACACTGAAAATATTCATCTTAGTGGATAAAACTCGAACCAATTATTGTTGTACCACTTTACTCCCAAGTCAAGTGTTATTACGAAGAATTATCTCAAGCAGCTCAAACGACCTCTCAGGGGATTAGATCTTTGCAGTAGCTATGGTACTGGCTTCTCAACACTAGGGCCTGGTTTTGCTTTCTGGTGATGGTGCGAATTTTTCAATGGCATCCCTATCTTCATAATCTTGCTTAACACATTGAGTGTGGATGATGTCCATCGACGTGGATTAGCATCTTTGTCAGCAACAGAGCATGTTGTTAGATGTACTCTGGCTCTAACGGGATGGCAAGAATATAAAATTCTGCATTATGAGGTCTTACATCCCTAAGAAATCCACAGTCAAAGTGTTAATCTTGGAAGTCTTGTTATGGAAAACCACACTTCACTTCACCACACATGGGAAAAATATTACCACAGTGAAAGGGCGATAGGGTGCACAACTTATCGAGTCAATTGTCAAATGGTTCTCGAGGGAAAAATAAATGAAAAGTTAATATTTCCAACAAGTTATGTCATTTTTAGAGCATGCAGACAGAATATTCTTTGTGTGATAAGAAAGAGTAACATATGTATTGAATGCCCTGGAAAGAGAAAAACCAAGAATCTAATCATTTTATTTCAGAGAAAAGCCTCGTAACGAATAAGATTTGTAGAGTTTTGAAATTGAAGACTGTTACTCTAGCCCGGCACGGCCCGGATCAGTCGGTGTGATAAAAGCAGCAAAATATGAGATATAATGCTGAATTTGTGTGCCCAATGCAAAATTTATCCCATACACTATACAGGAACACAACTAAGGGAAAACAAAAGATTGATTCTAAATCACCTCTTTCTGTGTGTCCCATTTCCTTCATGAGTATTTCTCTTTACCATTCCATTTTAACATCTGGTGACAAAACAGTCCATGGCTCATTTATTTATGGTAACTTGCAGTATAACATTCACATGTCGATTTAATGATTCATTCATTGGTTGGTTGGAAAGTAACTCCCTTTTATTTTTCCTTCTTCTCACATCCAGCTATTAAGCTAACATCTATTTTAGGGGTGTGTGGGGGATGTTCAATATTTTAGCTTGGCTCTCAGCTCAGGTTGTAGTTAAATGTTCTTGAAGAATGTAAGCAATATTTACTAATCTTCTATCCAGATCTTTTCTTGTAGTCATTATTTTCATCATGTTAGGTCTTCTCCTGTGGGTTTTTCCTATTTCCCTTTAAAACATTTATTGTTCAATAAGATCATGTGAGTTCACCAACATCCCAATTTTTCCTGCCGAGCATGATCATTTTATTGGCTGATCAGAGGTTCCTTTTCATTCCCTTCTTTTACCAATAATTAGGCAGTCTTTCAATTTTCCATTATTGAAAACCCTAACTTTGACTTTTAAAAAAATCTGTTTAAACCTAAGATAGCGAATTATGCCTCTGTTGTGCATTTTCATCCATGCTCTGAACTAAAAATAAATCATGCATTGGACTTGCGAGCTCAAATATATTAGATTTCCCCTTTTTTGTCCTCCATCTCTTTTTGAAAATTTTAGTTGTTGCTAAAGTATTATTTGTGATGATGGCATAAGTCTGCAAAAACCTTATTACTACAAAAACCTTATTTCATAAGGATTAGGGTGGTAGTCAAATTTTCATCAGAATAAGGAAACTAATAGCCTCCATTATGTAATGAACATGAAAAAAAGAGCTGAAAAAACATGTGCAAAGAACTATGCACCAAAACAGTTTCTATAGACATGAATATTCCATTCCTATAGGCATAACATGAGAGGAAAAAGTGGCTTACTTTTGGGTCCAATTTGTTGAATATCTGCATATTGTGTGGGCTTGTAAATAAGGCCGTGAGAAGCTGGTGTCTCTGTGTCTCTTCTGTGATGAAAGTATCCAAAAATAAAACTATCGATTGCAATGGCTATTAGAGCGAAGCAGCTGATCAAAGCAATTGGTATCCATGCAGATGTTTCAACTTTTCTCCCAAGCAGGTGCTTCACTAGCAGGCTATTTCCTGTTGAGAGAGTAAAAGGGCATTATTTATTTGCAAGGCAACTAAGAATAATCAATTTTAAATCTAAAAACTAAATTGTGAGAAATCATCTTCTCTCTTTACACAAGAAAATATTTTTCTTTCTTTTTCAACTGGAATTCATAATGAGAGAAAGATAATTGTTAATTCAGATAAGTTGTTCATCAGGCTCAGAGCTTTTGATTGTTGAAAGTAAGATTGAATGCAAAATGGCATTTACTCAAATAGTAGGAAAGTTGTGACCTGGTGCGTTAGTACACCGTATATACCTCCTAGTGGTGGGTCGTGGGCAATGGTATGCTGGCTCTCAAGGTAGTCCTTTCAGAAGGGATCCTAGCTTGAGTAGAATAGGGAAAGCGGGCCTAGGGTATTACTATGCTTTGGTTTCTCTTGTGGCATACTGTGGCATACGAAAATGTGCCAAAACTGACCGGTAGAGCGCTGTAACCGTTGGCAGGGAAAGCTGCACGTGGTGTGGGTACGGCAAAGGCTGGTAACCTTGCATACTCTAATAATAGTCCAGTCTGTAGGGAAATTTGAAGGTTTTTTCGTGATACAGGTTAAGAATAGTCAAAACTTGTAGGAAAGGGAGAGTTATATATACCTATATATTTTTAAACTTCGAACTAGACGTTATAAACAAATTACAGGGGTTCAAAGTTGGCTAAAAACGGTTTTTTAATTCTACAAGCCAAGGTATTCACTTTAGGAAGAAATGTTTCAAATGTTTTTTTGTAGACAATTAAAAAATGCATAATTTGAGCTATGGTAAGTTTTTTTTCGATAATTATTTATTGCAAAAACTTTGAAAAACCCCCCAAAATGGCGTTTTTTTGCATATCAATTATTTATTGCAAAAATGACTTTTTAAATACTTTTTTGCTTAGTAATTAAGGCCCCCATTATGACCAAAAAAATAGGATTTATAAAGCCAATTTGGTTAATTTGTTGCTGAGTTATTCCATTTGTTTATTAAAAACATGTCTAATGTTCAATGCTGTAACTTTTTATTGGACCAACTAACAGGGTCGCATAAAGGCTCATTCTCTTCGTGAAGGTCCAAAATTTAATAATATTAAAGAAAAATTGAAAAAAAATTATTTTCAATCCCTCAAATAACGCTTACAAAAAAAGGGCGTTTTTGTTTTATAAATAAATGAAGCTGGGGCCACTCCCATAAACTGTAGATAATGTTTTCTTCAAGATTTGAGTAGCTGAGGTCAAAACGAAGAATTTAAAAAAAAAAGTTGTTTTTCGACCAATAGCAACCGAGATAAGAATTTTTTTTTTAATCATTGCTTCGTTGTTTATAACAATTAATAAATAAATCCGACGGCATTTGGACCTCAAAGACATTTTCAATATCTATTGTCAGATTTACATAATATTGACTTGTAAGTGTTAAAAAACATGAATGAAGTATAGCGAAGAAAAACAAGGCCACGGTGGTGGGGGTAGCGCGACGTGCTCTCCCGCGCGCGAGAGAAAACTGAGTTGGTTACTTCAAATCTGCTGCGCTCGAAAAAATATCTCGTATCTCGGAAAGTTCTGAACCAATTTCGATGTTTTTTTTAATCTGGGATAGCTTCAAATTTTATTAACAATGACATTGTTATTTTGTAAAAGAATATTAATACTTCCAGCTGAAATGCTATAAATGTAAAATTATTTAAAAAAAACGCCCTTTTTTTGTAAGCGTTATTTGAGGGATTGAAAATAATTTTTTTTCAATTTTTCCTTAATATTATTAAATTTTGGACCTTCACGAAGAGAATGAGCCTTTATGCGACCCTGTATGTTGGTCCAATAAAAAGTTACAGCATTGAACATTAGACATGTTTTTAATAAACAAATGGAATAACTCAGCAACAAATTAACCAAATTGGCTTTATGAATCCTATTTTTTTGGTCATAATGGGGGCCTTAATTACAAAGCAAAAAAGTATTTAAAAAGTCATTTTTGCAATAAATAATTGATATGCAAAAAAACGCCATTTTGGGGGGTTTTTCAAAGTTTTTGCAATAAATAATTATCGAAAAAAAACTTACCATAGCTCAAATTATGCATTTTTTAATTGTCTACAAAAAACATTTGAAACATTTCTTCCTAAAGTGAATACCTTGGCTTGTAGAATTAAAAAACCGTTTTTAGCCAACTTTGAACCCCTGTAATTTGTTTATAACGTCTAGTTCGAAGTTTAAAAATATATAGGTATATATAACTCTCCCTTTCCTACAACTTTTGACTATTCTTAACCTGTATCAAGACAACGTCATAAATGACCCTTTTTTCTCTCCACAGACTGGACTATAATTAATCCTTACTCTTAAGAGTCATGAAGTAGCCTCGGACAGCCAAAGCCACAATGGGCAGCGGAAGCTAAATAAGGTTGGTTCATCAAGATACGGGCTTAGCTATACAAATTGGACTATTGGTACTTGGAATGTGAGAGGAGTATATGGAAAGGAGCATGAGTTGTTAAATGAAATGAAAGTGAGAGGAATGGATGTTTTGTGTGTATATGAAACTAAGCGGAAGGGGCGGTATGTTGTTACTTTAGATGGCGGTGGTCTGGCACTGTGATCAGGAGTTGAAGATAATGTACATGGCAGTCAAGGTGTAGGACTCATTCTTAATGAGAGAGCTAAGTTACTGGTAAGGAAGTACAAGTTAGTATCCCCTAGATCCAGGGTCTCCAAACTACGGCCCGCGGGCCAGATGCGGCCCACGAGGCCCTCTTATCCGGCCCGAGGAGACCTTTTTATCTAAGGAAAAAAGTTACGGAAACTTACTTGTATCCTGCCAAGATCAGCCGACGCTTAAGTGGACGTTACGATTTTACCGAAATAAAACAGAGGCGCGCAGTAGTGCGTTATGTTTTCCAACCGATCACTACATTGCAAAGCCTTATTCGCAGCTTACTTTTTCTACTTCTGCTCACAGTCAATGAGATGATATAATGCCATCTGGTGGCAGAGGTATTAAATGGTTTGCTGCTTGTTCAAGGCTTGATTATTTTGATCACAGTTTGCCAGTTGCGGTTGACTGCTGCGATGAGGAGGTGTTGGTGTCAGTTAGCGTCTAATTGCGAAACATGTTGCACTCTATTTTATTTTGTGATGATTTCCTTCGCGTAATTAGTTACCAGTGTGTATAAAGTATTGGGAATGTCGTTAGTTTTACAAGAATTTTCAGAATATTCTGAAGAGGAAACATTAAAAGCAATAATCTCTCTACCATAAGTGGAAATATTTACACACTATATTCATGTAAGTTTAACTCAAGAAATCATAAGAATTTTTAACAATTGTTTCGGGTCATTTGCAGCTATAATTGCGACGACATTAGTTCTGCTTGTGTTCATTAGAGGTGTGGATGAAGACATGAACGTAACATAAGAGCTGGCTTCCCTACATAGCATGTATGGCACTGTTACCGGGGAGGATGTATTCAATGAATTGAAAAAAACATTTGCTGATTATAACATGGACTGGACTAACCTCAGTTGCCTGACTGTTGATGGAGAAAATAACATGAGAGGAATGAACACATAGAAAGGCTTGGTTGGACAAGTGAAGCAGATGTGTAATGAGAAAAACATTCCACAACCAATGTTCCTGCACTGCATTATTCACCAGCACGATTTGTGTGCTAAATATGTGGACATTAGCAGTGCACTGAATCCTGTGGTGAAGATGGTGAATTTAATAAGGTCACATGGGCTCAACCATAGGCAGTTCAGAGACATGTTGAAAGATACAGACACAGAATCGCAACATTTACCATATTACACAGCAGTAAGATGGCTAAGTTTTGAGAAAGTTCTGAGCAGAGTATTTTATTTGAATTGAGAAAGGAAATAGGTGACTCTCTGGAAAGAAAAGGCAAGCCACAGTTATTACTGTCTGACGAGGAGTGGGTATGGAAATTGGCCTTTGCTGCAGACATAACTAGTCATTTAAATTTTCTGAACCTAAAACCACCAGGAGAGAAATATCTAGCTTCTGATCTATAAACCCACTAAAGGTCTTCAGATCTAAATTTGTCTTGTTTTTTAAACAAGAACAGGCCAAAAACTTGACACACTTTCAGAAGCGCAAGGTCTTCATGGCTGAAGGAACAGCAGAGTTCCCCACGTCATTTGCATGCGAGATAATCAAAGACCTCCAGCTGCAGTTACAGGAGCGGGTTTCTGACTTGGATTCAAAGGCAGAAGAAGTGAGACTGTTTCAAAACCCATTTGAAGCAGATGTGTTCAGTTGCCCAGATTTACTGCAGCTGGAGGTCATTGAGTTGCAAGTAAATGACCTCCTTAGGGATAAGTTCAAAGAAGGACTGGTTGGTTTTTACCATTTTTTGCCCAAGGAAGACTTTCCTAACGTCAAAACTTTTGCATCCAGGTACATTTCAACCTTTGGAACAACATACTTGTGTGAACCAACATTTTCAAGAATGAAATACGTGAAGAACAATTTGAGAACAAACTTGTCTGATGATAATCTCAGGTCGCTGTTGATGTTAGGGACATCAAATCTAAAGCCAGAAATGTCTGCTATTTTGGCATTCAGGAAGCAATTTCACCATTGTCACTAATACAGGTGTTCATGTGTAGTGTATCAATGAGTTATTAAATAATAACGGCGTAAAATAATATTAAATAAATAATTAAAAACAACATATATGTTTTGATTATTTTTTATTTGGACCTCGAGTGTGTAGTCGGCCCCCAAACTGCTGTTTGATAGTTAATGCGGCCCTTGGGCTGAAAAGTTTGAAGACCCTGGCCCTAGATTGCTCTGGGTTTGAATGAAAGTAGGTATTAGGAGAGTTGTGATTGTGGTGGGCTATGCGCCAGTGGATGGAGAGAGTGACAGTGTGAAAGATGAGTTTTGGGAAAAACAGAGAGAGGTTTTGAATAAATGTGACCCTGGTGAGAACATAATTGTACTATGTAACATGAATGGCTGGGTTGGTGTAAGGCGGAATGCATCTGAGAGAGTGGTTGGGCCATTTGGTGATCCTCGAGTGAATGATAATGGTGAAAACTTGGTGAGTGTGTGCTTGGAAAATGGATTGTTAGTGTCGAATACATGATTTAAACATAAGAAAATACACATGTATACTTGGAAAAGGTAAAAGCATGATTGATTTCGTTGTGTATGATGAGAGATTGAGGGAGTTAGTGTGGGACACGAGAGTGATGAGGGGTGCTGAGTGTGGAACCGACCACTATTTGGTACTCTCCAAAGTGAATCTGGGCAGAAAGTGGGTGCCAAGGAAAAATGTTGCGTGTAAGCAGTTGAGAGTAAAAGTGGAGAGGTTGCTGGACAGTGAGGTAAGAATGCAGTATGGTTGCATGCTCTAGGATGCTCTATCCTTGAAGCAGAGAGAATGGGACGAGTATACCAGAAACGAGAATGTGAATGATGCGTGGGAGTGTTTAAAAGGAGTGATTGTAGAATGTGCTGAAACTGTATGTGGGAAAGGTGTAGTAGGAAGAATGAAAGGTGATGCTTGGTGGAATGAAGAGGTGAAAATTGCAGTCAGGGAAAAGAAAGAGGCGTACAAGAATATGATTGCTGCCAAATCTGAGGAAGAGCGCACTAAGGCATGTGAGATTTACAGAAAGAATAATGCAAAATCATAGTGAAAGAGAGCAAGGAAAGAATGCGTGCGGATGAAACTAGCAAGATGCAGAGCAATTTTGAAGGCAATAAAAAGCTGTTTTGGAAGTGGGTAAAAAGGGCTAAGATTGGTGAAGGCAGGGGAATGAATGCGGTAAAAAACAAAAGTGGAGAGATTATGTGGGACGAGAGCAATATCAGGAACTGCTGGAGGGAGTATTTTGACAAATTATACAATAATGTTACAGGCGATGAGGATGGGCCTTGCGAAGTAGTATGCGAGAATGTGGTGATGGAAAAGGTGATTAGTAAGAATGAGGTCATAACGGTAATGAGAGTATTGAAAAATGGGAAGGCTGCAGGCGTAGATGGGATATCCAGTGAGGTGTTGAAGTGTGGGTGTAACTTACTCATTTGCCGGCTGTGTGAACTATATAATTTATGCTTTCAGGCTTCTGTTGTTCCAGTTGATTGGAAGAATGCAATCATTGTTCCATTGCACAAAGGAAAGGGAGGAAAGACCGAATACAATAACTATCGGGCCATCAGTTTATTGAGCATTCCGGGAAAAGTGTCCTGTTAAATTTTAATCGAAAGAGTGAAGAATATTACTTCTGACAGAATATGGGGTGCGCAGTGTGGGTTTATGCCTGGGAGAGGATGTAGTGACCAGCTTTTCTCACCTCAGCAAGTGATAGAAAAATGTATGGGCATCCGAAAGAGTGTATTGTGCATTTGTTGATGTAGAGAAGGCATATGATAGGGTAAATAGAAAGAAGTTGTAGAAGGTCTTGAAGGACTTTGGAGTGAATGGGCAGTTATTGAATGTTATGATGGCCATGTATGATAATAGTAAGGCTAGCATTAGAGTTAATGGGATTCTGAGTGATTGGTTTGCGATAAAACAGGGCGTAAAGCAGGGGTGTGTAATGTCACCATGGCTGTTTAATGTAATAGCAGATAAATGTGTTAGAGAGGCATGTAGTGAAAATGGCGGTGTTCTCATTGGAAATGTAAATATGCGAGTTCTACTATATGCGGATGATGCTGTTTTGATCTCAGAGATATTACAGGGATTACAGAAGCTCCTAGATAAGTTCTGCGAATCAACAGAGAGAATGGAATTGAGGGTAAATGCATGCAAGACTAAAATAGTAGTTTTTGATAAGGAGAATGGGGAGAATAACTGTATGATGAGGGCAAATGGTGAAGTAATTGAACAAGTGGATGATTGTGTGTACTTAGGTAAGATGTATGCGAAAGATGGAAGAATAAATGAGGAGATAAAGCTGGAAGGAAAGTGGTAGGTAGCATGTGGAGCATATCAAGGAATGAGTGTCTGTCTAAGGAAGCAAAAATCGTCGTGTAGAAAAGTGTACTTTTCCCCACTTTGTTGTATGGTAGTGAAACATGGGTTTGTCAGGATGAACATGTGAGTAGACTAAACGCTGTGGGTATCAGTTATCTGAGGAGTGTTTGCGGCAAGAGTAGGATGAATAGGGTCAGGAATGAGTGGGTATTAAATGAATGTGGGTTAGATGCTCTAGTAATGGACATATATGAAAGGAGTGTGCTTTGTTGGCTTGGCCATGTTGAGAGAATGGATGAGAGCCGAATAACGAAACAGATATATGAGAGTGAAATGAATGGTGCGAGAGGTAGAGGTAGGCCGAGAAAGTTGTGGCTGAATGTGGTTGAGGAAGTTCTTAGGAGTAGGAATGTTAGGAGTCTTAAAAACTGGAGGGCATGTATGAAGCAGTGTATGGGGGTAAATGAAGCAAAAGAGGTTTGCAAGGATAGATCAGTATAGAGGAAATTATTGAAGCAGAGCTAGGTGTACAAAATATATTTATGAGTTAAACTTTGTCACTCTGCCTACCCCAGAAGGGAACGGCGTGATGGGTATGTATGTATGTATGTGGTAGGAAAGTTATTTTCTTAGGAGGAAAAGAAGGATAAAATGAGAGAGACACCTGACACTCAAGAGGATTTCAGTAATGGAGGGTACAAATAAGCACAGAATCAAATTTATCACATTTTCTTCTGGTGTTTCAAAAACTGGCAGGGTTTCGTGGACTTTTGAAGCTTTTGCTGTGAGCTGTGTGAACTTATTAAGGCCATAATTACAATTCTTTAAAATATTCTTGTGTGACAAATTTTCAAACTCAAAAGATATTTTTTGAGCAAGATAGAATTTTCTTCCGAGTATGCCTTGGGTAACACTCATTTTGAAGGTGTCCTTTACGACTAGTAGTGGAAATTATCTCAGACCAGTATGTCAATGCCAATACATTCAGGTGTAGAATGAAGCAATTAAGAGGGAATCAGAGTGCTTCACCTTCAGTATTGGATGAATACATATTCAGTTTTAATAGCTGAGTAGGTGCTATCAATTTAAAAATGAATTTTCAAAATATTCCTCTGTTGGCTGGTTATTTTGGGATGGCTGAGGTCATTAGCATCATTCAAGGGAATTGGGCGTGTTGGTTAGAAAAGGATTGTGCAAGGAGGAATAGAGAAAAGGTGGAGAATTGAATCAACATGTGGAAAAGACTCTTCTTCCACTTTACCTTTTTTTGGGCATATCAACCATACCCAACCCATTTTATGAGATTGATTGTGCCTTCATTATAATACCTCATTCATTCCCCTGTACTATCACACTAGGTTCCATTCAATCTCCTTTTTAGCTGTGGATTGACATGGCTATCACACCACCTGATAGCACTTGTCCAGTAGTACCTTACCACATCCTATTTGGATATTATACAGGTATACATGTTTTAAAGAACCAATATTTATGGAATAGCTTAAGCTGCCACCTTCGGTGGCAGTTAAGCCTGCATCTGTATTTTACTCTCAAATGAAGGTTTGCTTTCTTTTCTCTTTTCATAACTTCTTCGCTTTTGAATAACCTGATTACAAGTTGCCTAATTGAAACAGTTGCCCAATTTACATCTTCCGTCAACATAATTCAGCAAGCATTGTTGAGCTATACTATAGACATTATTTTCCTGAGCACAAATTCAGTCATTCGGTCTCCACTTTTCCAAGCTTCTTATCCTGCATAACAACAATAATGGGCTGTTAAATGATGTTGATATAATAACTAACACAACACAACAATGGCTTTACTTTCAGCTTAAACGCAACAGCTTAGAATGGGTGTAAAAAATAACTATTTATCAAGATTTGAACAATAAGCGCCCTCCAAGCACGCAATACTATAGAGGCGATCTCCATTGGTCTACAGTCTCTTGCTCGACTTCTAATTCTCTATGCATGTATCAGGTTTCGATAGATCTTGGTCAGCTGAAACTTTGTATGTGAAATTCCAAATATCGTCCTTTCTATGGCTCAAAACTAACTAAACTAAAAAAATTTCTATAAACATTGACTTATTTGCTACATCTTAAGTCTGGGCACAGCCAATGCCCAAATACTATTATGCGTGTGGATTTAGAGTAATATATTGAAAGGATTGTAGGGGCAAACTATTTCTGCTCCAAGGAAGATGAGAAACACAGATTGATCAAGTGAATAGAAGGGGGGATTCCTGATGAAATAGTGAAAGAAAGATGCAAGTTAGCTCTGGTTGGGCCACATCTCATATTTCCTACAATACAAACAGTTCGAACCCTGGACAGAAAAGGTTGATTTGTGGAATCAATAAAATTTTCAGAGAAATCGTGCAGTGTGTAAAAATTGTCAAAAGCTAATATTAATTGCCATTCCGCTAATGAATGGATAAGGCTAGGAGTTGCTCGAGACTTGTAGCTTATATGCTAGGCTCAGATTACTTGAAAAATTCAGATCAGGTGAGTTTAAGTATGCTGCGCAGGATATTATTTCAACCTCATACTACCCAGGTAAAAATATTTGCTCTGTAACTGCTCTGAAAGACTAATCAGGGGATTGGGTTGGTGTGGTGGCTAGAGTACTGGCTAACTATACAGATGGCCAGGTTTCAAATCCCTGCAGAGGAGGATGTATTTTAGAGAAAACCCTATCCCTATTTGAGTGTCTTATGGAGGGCACTTCAAGTACAGTACTCTGTCGGTTGGATGAGACGTTAAACCGTATTCCCATTGGCACCTTTTGTTAAGAGCAGTCTAATACTGATGTCGGGTTTCCCTCCAACCTTCCTACCTTACCTTTCCCCTATGGTGCAAATGACCTTAGCCCTTGGTTGCTTGCCCAAAATCCAATCCTATCAAGACTAATATCTGATCTGGAAGTGGTCTGTGTATTGGTCTAAATTTTTAAGATATTTAAGATGCTAAAAATGTTTCAAATCCATACCAGTATAAGACCACCTCCAGATCAGATGTTAGTTTCTCAAAGAAGTCACAGGCCAATTATTTTGCCTGGGTATACCCATAGAAGAGAATGAAGCAGCAAAATGAGAGATGTGCTCTTCCAAACTGAAAAGTACAAAAATTTCTACTTTCTTGCACTATAATAGATTGTATAAAATGTACATCATGGTAATAAAATAAAGTTCACTGTTTACCTTCAATTCACCTCTGTCCACCCTCCCTTCTTTTCCCCCTTCCCTAGTCATTGATGGCTGGTGTCATAATACCCTATCATGGTTATTGTGAAACAACTGAGGGAGAGAAGGCCCAATTGAGGTAGAGGTGTCAGGACAGCAGCCATGAAAGGCCCTTACCACCCTATATTATTTCCTTCTTCATCTCCCCTGACGTCTTACCCTTCTTCATTCCGTCCATAAACTCTATTTTACCCCTTCCCTGCTTACCCAGCATCCTTCAATCCATGACGACCTTTAGCAAACCCCTCCAACACCCCATCCAGTCACCTACCGTACCTTCTGACATCATCCAAAAGCTTCATTTCCTTGCCCTCCATACCAAGCATTTCCTTGTTTGTCTTCCTCTCCTTCCACAGCACCCTCCCCATCCTCCTTTACCCTTACATCAAGCCTTCGGTCTGTTTCATCACACTATCTCCGAATCTCTTAGTCCACGTGTCTGACCATACAGTGCTCCACTCTATTTGAAGCTCTTCACCTATCTCTTCTTCATGTCATCACTCTTAAGTTCTTAGCTCCTTTCTATTACTAAACGCTTCCTTCACAACACTCTTCTCCTCTTTTAGTCTTTGCTACTCTACCCATTGTCTTCGAGCTCACTTCCTAAGTAATTAAAATGCTTTGCTTACTCCAGTTTGTGCCCTCCTACTTTGGTCTTTCCTTATAATGCTTTATATGATGATCTTTCCTTATAACCTATAGATTCTTTAGTGACTTTTATGGAGTGTAATATACTCACACGGCATTTTCTTGTCCTCATCTCTCGTGATGCCCTCTCGATTTCACTATCAAGTAAAGTTGTTCCGATGTTATCCTTTTCAATTGTTCTCTCTACGTATCTACGTTTACAGGACTATTTCTGCCCTCATTTAGGTCCACCGCGTATTCTTTCCATCTATTGTGGATGTATTTCTGCATGGTCAATGTCTTCCCTGTGTTGCCTTCAATCTATGGAATTGTTTGGCCTCTCTCATCGTCCTATGGTATATTCACTTTAGTAGATATGTATCATGCACCATCTTTTCCTTATCCTACAGCTTTTCAATCTCTTCCCATTGTCCTATCCACCAGTTCTCCTTCGCGCCATTAGTCACTCACCGTAGTTTATCACTTCATTATTTGTCCTTTCTCTTTCATAGGTCGGTGTTGACGTTTTTTCACCTCCGTCTCTCCTCCATTTTCCCATTTATTTCTTCCATAACCTTCTGCTTCCTTAACATCCTCGTTTTCACAGATCCTATTGTTTTCTCTGCCACTATCACTATACCTCTCTCCCAACTTTCCTCGATTGGTCTCATTTCCTTTGTTCACCGATCTTCCTTTCCACTAGCTCCAAGTGTTTCCTTCTTTTCAACCCTTTCAATGCTTCCAAGTGCCTCCATTACAAAACATATTGAATCCAGCGTCGCAGTGATGATCAGAGGACGAAACCGCGCCCGGATAGCTTCGCGAGTTTCTGGCCCTCTTTCTAATTCTCTGCATTACCGTTAAATACCATTTAATCTTTACCAATCTCTTTGATATCTCCCGGTATGCTCCGGTATTTTCTGTGTACTAACGTCTGGGATGATATTTAAACGTAGTTTTATTCACCACCAATTTATTTCTCCGACAAAAGTCAACAGCATTTTCACCGCAGTCATTTCTTGTCACAAGCCCATACCCTCCATCTGTCACCTCCCCCATCTCTGCTTTCCGGTCGCCCGCGCTTCTTCTCGTTCTTCTCTTGTTATCTCTTAGTTTAAAAATGCTAACGCAGTTAAATAGGTTGAAAAGTCACTAAGTTATATGTTAAAATAGCAGTTCCAAAATAACATAATAGAAGCCTAGCAACGATGCTGCAAAATATCAGTTTTAATTGTGTAATTCCGCCAAGAAATATGGGCGTTGATTGCTGTATCTAATCGCAGCATCGGCTGGAGATAAGGAATTCAGTATGAGTGAGGTCTATCTAATCAGAAAATGGGTCGGTAGAGTCTTTCGTCGTATTTTTATGGAAAAGATTCACCTTTTTCCGCGAGATCGAGACTGATAATTATTCTGTATTCAAACACTTTCCTTATGACATATCAGTCAATATGAAATTACTTTCCACATTTATTTAACTGATTACCCTACTAGCACACATTTAAGATGCATACATTGACGCCATACAAAACCGTATGTTCTTATGAGGGCAAACTGCAAGTTTGTGCAACAGACATCTTTGGCAAAAACTCTCACAGCAGGAAAATATTAACTCGGGGAGAGGGTGTAAATAAATATGAGAAATTGATCTTTTTCTCCACAAAATGGTCCAGAGACCATTTCGGAGGACAAAGCGGTGTCGGAGAATGTGAGTGGTGATTTGAAATACCAGTGTGTTGTATACAGCCAAAATTATTTATTTCATGTACCATTTCGTGGGTTTTGATTTGGCCCCATAGCAATAGTTAGCGCCGTAGTCAGGCAGGTTAGGATTCCTCTCAAAGGTCAGTCGCAAAAAGTAAATCATTATAAACGCAAAATGCGGAGAAAAATTCCAAACTTATTGTCTATCTTTGGCCCCCCTTGGAAGTTTCAACAAGAGTGGAAAGCTTGAAAGGTTGTCATATCAAAATTATATGAAATGTTGAGGTCTTTTAGAATTTTGAAATCGGTAATTACGTTTTACTTTATTGGGAAATCGATTTGAAGACAGAAGCAACTCTCTCAAAGGAGTGTTTTAGACATAACTAATCATACTCAGCACTATACATATGCCCGTTTATGTTGGATGCTTTATGTTAAACTTTCAATGATAAAGACATTAAGATTTGGCAGAAATATGTTTCCTAAAAATAACGATGACGCTAACGCGAGTGTATGGCTTATCGTTACCTATGGTTATCTTTTCAATGGCCTTATTTATCAGCCTCGAAAAAAATCGGCTTTTTAAATGGGAGTTAATGAAATTTTCGAATTCTTGAAATAAAGGCACTGGATGTCGAATGGAGCTCCTAGATAACCTCTTTGAAGAAACGAGGAAAATGGGATTGAAGAGATATCCGCCAAGGACTTAAGTACTGGTTCGCAGAAGGGAGAAGGGAGGACTACCTGTATTATGAGGATAAATGATTAAGTATATGAACAAGTGGATGATTTTGTCTACTTAGGCTGAATGCTCGCGGCAGATGAAATGATGTATGAAAAGTCTTATGGCGTGCGGAGCCGAAGTCAGTACGTGGAAGCATATCTAGGAATGGGTGTTTGTTTAGGGAAGGGAAAATCGCTGTGTCCTCTCAACGTTATCATATGGTGGTGAAACCTAGGTGGGCCAGTATTAGCGTGAGAGTTGGCTGAAAACAGTAGGAATGGGGTGCGTGAGAATTATGCTGGCCGGAAAAGTGGGATGGATAGGGTTACGAGTGGATTTTGGGACCGACTGCTAGGGTCATATGCGCAATTGGGGACTGATAAGGGAGGAAGGGTGGATAATACCCGGCGTCGGCATTAGCCTGTTCTTAACGAAAGGCGCCAAGGGGACCACGGTATAACGTCTCATCCGACAGACGGAGTACTGTACTTGAGGTCCCCTCCATAAGACACTCAAGTAGGGATAGGGTTTCCTCTGAAAAACATCCTCCTCTGCAAGGATTTGAACCCTGGCCGCCCGTATGGCTAGCCAATACTCTAGCCTTCTTACCCACCCAATCTCCTATGGGGTTAGGAATGAGTTGACAATGTGTGTAGTATAAGGTATGTGTAATACAAGTATGTGGATTGGATGCTCCAGTGATTAGCACAAATGATAGGAGTGTGCTTCAGTGGTTTGGCAATGTCGAGAGAAAATATTAGGTCGAATTACGGAACACATATGATACAAGAGTAAATTGGGGAGAAAGGAGGTAGGTCATGAAATTCATGGGTGATTGTAATAGATGAAACTCCAGAGGGGGAATATTAAGAGCACAGGAGATAATGTGTGACTGTGAGAGAAGAGAAAGAAGAATAGGATATTGTGAAGGAAATTATTATAAGGCAGCCAATTTTATACGATTGACAGCAATAACTAACTACAACATGAAAATAAATTAGTCGAAGACTAAAATCCTAGTATGCGGAAGAAAGAAGCTGAATATAGAAGTAACCCATGAGAGGAGAGAAATTAGAGCAAGTGAATTCCTTCACCTATCTCGGAAGTACCGTCTCGTGGGACGGAAGAAGTACAACGGATATCAGTCGGAGAATAGCCCAAGCTAAGAAGGCGTTTATGGGAAAAAGATAACTGCTCTGCTCAAAGAAGATAGGACTACAAACCAGGAAACAGTATGTGAAAACATTCGTGTGAAGTGTAGCACTCTATGGATCGGAAGCATGGGCCATTGGAAAAACTGACCAGAACAGACTAGACGCCTTCGAAACCTGGAACTGAAGGAGGATGCTGAGGATAAAATGGTCGGACAAAATAAGTAATAATGGAGTGTAGAGAAGAATGGATGAAGAGAGGACCATATGGAACACCATACAGAAAAGAAGAACCAAATTGATTGGACACACCCTGAGAGACAATGGGTTTGTGAAAAATATAATTGAAGGCTAATAGAGTGAAAAGTCCTCGAGAGGATGACCCAGGAATAAGTTAATGGCCCACTTAAAGAGGAAAGTACATAGGGAGAGATACCAGGAGGTAAGGAAACTAGCATTAAATAAGGAAGGGTGGAGGGCTGCAGTCAACCAATCTTAGGATTTAACGACCAATGATGATGATGAGCAATAACTAACTCTTTGAATTTTGCTACCCAGAGAAGGATTGCACGATGGGTTTGTATGCCTATATTTATGTATATATGACGTCAAAATGACCAAGTTATCGAGGCTCAAAAGTTCCCTGGACTCACTGCGAAGGGTACCCGTCTCCCCTCGTCTTACCTGTCTTCACGCATCCGTCTCCGACGCCGCCCCTCCCCACGGTCGCTTCGTCGCTCCGTAGAACCATCCCCGTCCTCCGGACCAGCGGCGGACTCGCCTCGCCCGACGGCGAGAGCCCGCGACTCCGGAGGACGGACGAGGGGCCGGCGGTCGGCGACCAGCCCTCCGCGTCCCCGTGAACGATCTGCTGCACCGTCACCGAGCCGTGGTATTCCGTCTTGTTGCCGATCTCCACCCCATCGGTCTTACCCTCGATCTTGACTTCGCCGAAGTTGAGAACCGTAACCTTTGTCTGTGGGGCCACCACAGCGGAACTACGGTCGATACGCGTCACCCTCTGAGCCACTGGCTGGGCCCGCGTGTCGCTGTCCGATTGTTCGCTGTCCGATTGTTCGCTGTCCGAATCATCCGACGATTCAGACAGGTCGTCACCGATGGTCTCGTTTCGTTTCTGTTCCGGACCGAAATATTTAACGGATCGTCCGGCGTCACCCATTCCGTCTCCGTATAAGTATTTCGGTTCCGATAGCGGCGCCTTTGCAGGTGTCTCGCTATCGGGACCGCGGTCGGCCATGCTGGTCGAGGTGTTACTCACGAGTGTCCCGGCTGAGTTTCCTCCGCGCCGCCTCGCCTCTTCGTGTTCCCGTCGATACGGCGGGAAAAACCGAGTTGGGGGATTGGACAGATGTCGCCGGATGTGCCTCACCCTCGCTTTATCGCAGTCGTCTCGCTGGGTTTTCGAGAGCCGGCAAGGCGGGACTCACTTCCTGCACGTTCATTACCGCACAACGTTGAATCCGAGGTAAACGGGAGGTCTTAGGTGGAGATATGTGATGGGATGTTACAAAGTTTGTAAGCAGCGAGGTGGCCAGATAACTACTGTTCAATGCGGAGGGATAGGGTTCGAATCACGAAGGTGGTGGTGAAATATTTTCATCGCTAATCCAAATCCAAATTATCGTGCCTTGACAAGGCAATACACTTTAGCAACGGCACTCCGTCCGTCGAATGGGATGTTTTGAATGTGTCCCCTTGGCAATTTTCGTCAAGAGACCGCGCAAGAGCAAGAGGTTTGCTCTCCTCCTTCCTACACGCTCTCTTCCGCCCAATAAAAACTTCCCTTCCCGACTGAAGCGCTGGTTCGCACGGAACACGCTCCGAAAACACTGACGAATTAGTCGCCACGATGGCGTCTTTCTCGATACACTCTTTGAGGAATAAGTTTCCTCCTCTCCCGACTCACTCGCCATCAAGGCCCTTTCAGCATCTCGTTCACTTCCCACTCCACACCAGGAATTCCCCTTGATGTGTCCGAGGACGCGGGTTCGTAGGCCTCGCCATTCCGGTGACGTCAACCATCCGAAAAAAAGAAGAGGCACAGGAAGGAGTGAGGGGGAATTGAACGCGATCGCAGCGCCGCGCGGCCGAGTTCTCCTCGCGAAGTGACTCGCCGTCTGCACCCCACGCAGTCGGAGAGAATTAAAAGAATCTGAGTATTTATATTTTTATCTCCCCGCGCTTGGAGTCGAAGATGTTACGTCAAGTTCTTATTTTTTTGTTTTTCGCTCACTCGATTCCTTTGGCTTGGGTCGGGAAGGTGTTATAATTGAATCTACGCCAGAATTTCCAAGATGTAACTATTTCAAAGAAATAAATTTAGTAGTTTATTTAGTATTTAGTTGAGGCCAAAGGTATAAAATTGCTTAAAAACTAGTAAAGAAATTATCTTCGGCCTTGCCGAATCTTAAACACCCTACACCACTTTGAATTTCGTTTATTAAAAAAAACATGGTTTTAGTCTGATCCAACCCGTTTTAGCACTCAATTTTTACGGCAGTTACCGTGCGAAGAGACAGACAGACAGACAGACAGACATAGCTAGATTGACTCGTAAGGTGGTGGTGATCATTTTTATACTTTTCCACTCCTGTCACGCCTCCTTCAAAGCTCCGGCGACGCAGGCTGCGTCAAAAGTATGGCACGAATCGTGTGTCGTTGGGAGCATTTTAATTACTTTTCAAGTAAGTCGAAAATAAATTTCTGAACCACACTTCACTAAAATATATCTGTACAAACGGTGGAAATAATCATTAACGTTGAAATATGAATAATGCAAGAATATTGTTTTCAGAATTTCGTCTCAATAAAAGCATTGTTTTGACTTGGATTTGCGGCGCTGAATTCAATATTTAAGCGAAGATCGTCGGTGAATTCGTGTTTTGTATTCGGCATGGTGGCTCGATTCTATTAGGAATCACGTCAGTAGTATGAAATGTATGTTTTCCCGTCTAGGAGAAAATCTTTACTTATGCTGTCAGATTATTTCGACATTAAAGTTACATTTTAAAATAGAATTGATCTGCAAAAAAACCAAATCGGAAACATGCACTTAGATTTTCGCTTTTGCCTGCTCATATTACACTTCTACTGCTACTAAACCACTTCTTCGACAACTAAACAACTTTTACTATTTCTAAACTGCTAAACTTCAACATAATAATCTTAGCGTTTGCTAAATTCTTGTGTAAGATCCGTGCTCAGCCTAGGAAAAGATGTATGTATATCCCCATATCATAAGGAAATCGGATAACTGACCACCAAAAACCTACGGAAATATCTCCCTACCTCAATCCCCTATTTATTATTTCTTAATAGGAAGTTCGAATAATTGTATGTTTTCTTCAAAGAATGTCTAAAACTACCAATATAGTTAAGAGAACTGATGTAAAATTCCTTTACTGTTCATCTCATCGGACAAACTGTTTTCATAAACCATTCCAGGGAATAGGACTCAATTGCTGGAATTGCCTCAAAGAGGAGGCAAAAAAGTCCCATTTCAATCGAAGATCTGTGTTGAAGCCATGGTCGGTGAGGAACATACAAGTGTGGAAATTGTACAATTGCTTATTTTCAAATGTGGAAATCCGTAGGTTCCAGGAAGTTTGTGCCGATGCGCTCTCTTACATATTACTAACGTTTCTAGCAAATCTGTACACAGGGTGTTGCAAAAAATCACAGACAACGGAGGTGAGGTAGTACATTGAAATATGTTGATCATTTTTTAATGAGGTACCAATGTCCGGAAATGATGCGTTTTCACAGTTTTGAGTAGCTAAGAGTTCCGTGTGAATAACTGACAGTACTGCCACAGTCACATCAAGTTCTCAAAATATCCACCTTCCATCTCATTGCAGAGCGTACATCGGCGGTGTAGTGATGGGCGGTGTAGTGATAGGATAGGTGTAGTGTAGTTCAAATGTGCCTGGCCTCGCTTGAATTATTTCTGCAGCAGCGTGGATTCGGGCTATAAGATCCACTTGTGACTCTATTGGAGTCTGATGAACAGACTGTTTCATTATCGGACTGTTGCATTACCGCCCCACAAAGAGCAGTCGAGAGGGTTAAGATCAGGTGATCTCGGAGGCCATGGGACTGGTCCCCCTCTGCCAATCCATCGACTCGTCATTCTTTCACGTATCACGGGGGAGGTGTTGTCAAGTAATGAGTCTTCAAATCCTTCGAACTAACTCTGCTCTTGAGACATCATTTACTAGTCAGTTTAATATTCCATTCAACATCTTTGTAATTTTTCTATGTAAAAAATATGATATTCTTTCGGAAATTATCGCAGCAAAAATATTTTAAAATGGGCTGCTACAGTCCATTTGCGATTGCGCTATTGATAGTCTAAACACAAGGTTTTGATGCTGTTTTTAACTAAATTCACCTCCCTCCATCCCCTGCTCAACATGGACCCCCACCCAAATGACATTCTGGCTAAGTGTCTGAGTGAGGAGTTAGAAATCCATGCCCCTTCGATAGAAATTATTAAAATCGCACCCCCTATCGCTTCGAGAGATGATAGGGGATGCAGAATTCTCTCATTTTTGCGGATGAAAGTAGATTCCTCCTCCAACTTACTTTCTCTTACTCCCAGAGCCATATATATCCGAGTTGATATTTAGCCGCACCAACATATCCCCTCCATCTCTCTCGGTCCATTGAACCCTCCTCCGCACCTTCAACCTTCACTAAATCTACCTTTACTTGGTTCCACCATCTCTGTCGCGGTCTTCCCCTGGATTATCTTCCTCCTAGATTTCCTCTCAAAACCTCATTCAGCCCGTCTCTTTTTCTGAACGAGTATCCTGCCCATCTAATTCATCTTCACTTAATCTCACTGATGATGTCGGAACTCTTGCAAAGGTCTCTTATTTCCTTATTGTACTTTCTTCTCCACCTTCCTTGTTCATTTGTAGGCCCGCAGATCTTTCGTAACTACTCTATTTCCAATTCTATTAATTTTTTCTCATCTCTTATTCAGTTTCCATGTTTCGGACCCATAGAGCAATCCTGGGAAGATTATTGTTTTGTACAATCTAATTTCTGTTTTATTCGACAGGGATTTTGGAGATAGGAGTCTGTGGTGTGCATGGAACCATCTATTGGCTCGATGTTATCTGTTTTGTATCTCTGGTTCTTCTCTGTTGTCATTTGATGTAATGACTCCTAATAATTAAAAATATTCTACTTTTTTACATTTATTCCTCTCGATGTGCAGGGAACCTATGTTTTCCTTTTGAAGTTCTTGAGTAATGCATGTAATGGAGAAATACAGGTTTTTGAGTATTTAATCTCGAATCCTATTTTTTCCGTCTCTACCATAAATATTTTGGTTAGCTTTGTCACTTATTCAAAACTTAATATGGCTATAATACTGCGGATATCGCAACATCATCTGCGACGTTTATTTTGGCTACAATGCTGATACCAAGGTCCATCTCAACTACTTTTTCCAGTGCTTCCTCTACCGCAATCTTAAATAGGATTGTCGAAAGCCCGTCTCCCTGCCTAACACCAGAATTTCTTTCAAATTACTCCGAAGTCCTGCCACTAACCCGCACTGAGCACTTTCATTCTGTTATGCTCATCTTGGCGAGGTATATAATTTTTTTGGGATTCCAAACTTATCCTCAAACATTTTGTGTAATATATGTTAGAATAGGGCACTGTTGATGGCGCTCGAATCGTTATTCGCGTGCCTCGTATTGAAAGTGTAGCATCTAGTGACTTGTCGAGAAGAGAAGCGGATCGAGCAGTCTAGATATTAAACTCGAGAT
This sequence comes from Ceriagrion tenellum, assembly GCA_963169105.1. Lineage (NCBI taxonomy): Eukaryota > Metazoa > Arthropoda > Insecta > Odonata > Coenagrionidae > Ceriagrion > Ceriagrion tenellum. The sequence goes on along the minus strand of OY720632.1, from coordinate 153,091,978 downwards.
TCATCCCAGGAAGTACTGTTTCTTTGAGATTTCATTTATTTCAGTCCCAAGCGTTGAAAATTTACGTCAGGAAGACAAACCAAGAAGACAGTTGATAATATCGACGGGAGAAAATGCAGATCCTCGGTAATAATAAATGAATCTGACAGTTAATTCCGGCAAATAAGTTAGATAGTTTTTTAAAATGCAGTCTAGTCGAGATTCGTTTTTGTTTGAAGTTATTTGTTTGTTTTCTAATCGTAGTTGAGAGCATAATTATTATCCTGGTCATCGTAGGCATACATACATAGTTAATAATATCTCCCAACTGCCGGTCAGGTGTTTTAGTTTGTGGGACTAACGCTAGTGTCGCTAACCTGAACGCCTTAGCGTCCTGAAGATTCTGGTTCGAATTCCAGTCAAGCTTAATTATTTTTTCATGGCGAATTTCGTCCAAATGGTGTATATCTCAAATTGACCATTTTTACGGACGTGGCCGTACTACTAAAATTGTTTTTCTATTATATTTTGTTGAAGTAATGCACTAAGCCCATAATGTCGATAGTTATGCCATCCCGGACCGTTACCGGTCGTGGTGTTCCTGTGCCTCGCATGCAAAAATTCGTCTCTACCGCCCGAAGAATTCTTTCTTCTTTTTCTATTAGGGGCAGAAATTAAGAGCCATTCGTTGTCATTGGTTGTTATTATTACAGTATTTTACTATGCTAATTCTCTGACATCTCCTGGTCCCAACGCACAATACCATGCAGCTATATTGCTGTTCTAACTCTCGTGGATCATTATTGACTCTCTTTGTTTTGTTTTCCATCTTGTTCCAATTTTTTTGCCCCAGGTATTAATATTAATGACAGCGATGTATGCGTTGTCCAGTTTCGTCGGTAACTCCTTGCTGTGTTTTCTCTTATACTCATTACTCATACAATCAGGCTTTTCCATGTTTAATTCTAGACTCCATTTATGAATACTTCAATTCATTACTTAGCGGGTTATACACTCAAAAAGTCATAATCCTCCATGATGATGATCTAATCTTCCCCGAAACAAAGAGCAAAAAAATTTATTTCCTCAACTAATGATTAGGATTGACCAGTCCCTTTCTAAGATTTTAAAAATTAGTCAGAAAGCATTTTTAAAATGTCGAACCAAAATATGGCCTTAATACTTGAGGTACCTTTGAAATCTTTAATCATAGGATTTTAAAAGCGTCAACATTTCTAATGCTTAGAAATTGAGAGCAAATGTTCGTATTATAGGAGAATTCATGGCAATTAACAAAGTTATTTTAAACAAATTTTCGTGCATGGCGAATGTACTTACGCAATCAAAATTCACTTTCGTTAGAAAATTTGCTGTATGTTTCGTCCAACGCAATGTGTAGAACACGTAAGCAGGTTTTCTTTAAATTACTTTTGATTCAAGAAAGTTGGGGTAGGATACTTACCCATCGGCGGTGAATAATAGCTGTATTAGATCACTGTCGTTGGTAACGTTTTAACACCAAATTGCAAATTACGGGAGGAATAAATCATCAACTTTGCATTGTAAACTGCTGTAAATATGTATTTATGCATTTTTTGCGTGATGCGACCCACTGGAGTGAAATACTCAGAAGGTCAAAAAATGAGTCCTTATTCGATAACTTCGAGTTGCGGAACATGGCAAAAAAGTGAAGATTGTGGAGGCATGCGATTTTAATGGTTATCCCGTCACTGAAAATTGAGGCCGTGTTTGCTGAAATTCGAGATTTAAGCACGGCTAATCGTATCAATCATGTAAAAAAGCGAAAAGAGCTCTCAGGTGGCCATGTCCAAACTTCTATCGCAAGAGGAAAATGGGATTACGGAGAACAATTCTTTTTAAACGGCATTCGAATTTTATCTAACGTTTTACTGATACGGCAGCATAAATCAGTATTATTCTTCTTCCTCTGGTGCTGCAGTCCACGTGTACGTAGTCCTTTTACCTCTATCTGCTGCGATAGTCCTCCAATTTTCGACTCTCGTCTTTTTTTAGGTAGTTTGAGCGAGAAATTTCCCTATTCATAACAGAAACCATTTTCGAATGATACGATTTAATTTCACCAGCTGTAAGTATGTAGCTTCACATGATTTAATGTGAAGCTACATACTTGTATTGAAGCTACGTACTTGAGATAATGGTGGTGTTACGTGTGTATTATACGACTGAAATTCTCAGTAAATAAATAAAAATATCTTAATCAGTCTTCAATTTGACTAATTTTTTTGCGCGTTTGGAACCATACGTTTGGAACTCCATCCAAACGGATGGTTTGTTGTGACCACGAAGAATTTGCTGCGGTAAAAATGTGATTAATTTTCAAAACTGGCTGAGAAAACATGCAAACTACACTGCTAGTTTTTTTTGACGAGATTTAGGTTTTAGAAGTCTCATTTATTTAAATAAGCTCTCACTGGAGTGTATTCACGTACAATTTCCCATGTAATAGGGCTGTTATTTTTTGGAAAATATCTCGGAAAGTAATGAGGTAAGGGATAGAAGTTTTGGTATCTTTGAAAGGGTGAAATATTTTGCTTTACTGCGAGAAAAAATTGATTGATTTCTAGTGGAAATGATATTCCACTCAAACTATCTTAAGATCTTCTGCCTGCAAATCTCACCATCTTTTCCAAGGAACCTCTCTCTCTCTCTCCCTTGTTTTCCCTCACTGGGCCTCTATTCCAATTCACTTCTCGGATCTCGACTGTCAAACACGGGGTTCTTATGCCCAAACACAGGGTTCTTATGCACGGGGTTCTTGCCTCATCTTTCTTGCATTAGTGAAGCGAGCAAATTTCCTCCCTTAATCAAAGTGGTTAATACTTCATCCGTTCAATTTCTCAGCAATCCCATTTCGTTTCGCACTGATCCATGTTTTTTTCTCTTTCAAAGTATTCCTTTGAAATATGTAAAGTATATCAATTAGTGTAAATTTCTCGGGCTCACCACCGGGTAAGAAATTCATAGGCAGCCGACGTTTCGCGTTCCGACTCGTTACCCATCCTCGAGGGAAAGTGTAAAATCATATACATCAATTACTTTTCTTCGAAATGGACCATACCTCACACATGTAAAGGTCTTCATTACTGGTTGGTATATTCTCATCAGATCTTAATGATTATTGCATAATAATTATCGTGCTATACTCTTAGCTGTTAACTTCAGACGTCATTGAATGAAGTGGAAGGACAGTCCCAAGGCCCAGCGTTATGCACAGGGCGGAAAGTCTGAAAGAGGAAATTAAAATGGACAGTTTCTGGTAGTACAATTTGCAGTGAATCGCATCTATAAAGCGCTGATGTCGTAACCAACCTGGTTGCAACAATTATTTCGACGTTCGGTGTAATAGGGGTTCATAAAAAGGATCCTTCCTTTCAAGGAAAGGTAATTGCGTCGATCGATGATATGTGGATAATGAGGCATTGCGCAGTTGGAGTTAGTTATAAAAAGATGATGAGGAGGAAGAAAATATGTTACTTGTTGGCTTATGAACCTCACGTTTAGGCAAGGGATGAACTGAGCTTGAGGAATGTGAAACGGGAAGGCATAAGGGAAAAAATGATATATTTCCACGTCATAATTAGGAGTCGCTGATCCGAAGATTGGCTCTGATGCAATTTCCAGTCAATTCCTTTTTCAGCTGATCACATAAGTCCTTCAGTTCTTGCCACCCAAATCCTTTAATGCTTTAGCATAGCGGTTACCAGTGGAAAATTTCCTTAAACCAAATGTGACGTGAGTCTCACCGCATTCTTAGGAAGCGGAGACTCAGGAATACGCCTCACTACCGCGAAGCTGCTCAAGTACAGATATCGGTGCTTATCTTAACATGATAACTCTGTGGTTAGTAAATTGTGACAAGACTTTGAGAATCAAGGTACCGCTTAGAAGATGTCAGTCTGCGGAACGAAATCGACTCAACCGAGGAGGGCTATGTACCGAAAGACAGGAACAAATATATAACCATGCTGAAACTGTAGGAAAATGGCGGAATATTTTATGAGGAACTATTACTGAGGACGAAAGAGTGATTTGCTTCTACATAGAAAAGCTAGTAAAGAAGGCGAGGCAGGATTTACCGGATAACTACGGCACGCAGTGAACCAGGGATAAGGGAAAATGAAGGAGTCGGAATACGATTAGAGACGGGCAAACCCGTTCACTCGGGACCAGTTGTTTTAGGGACCCGTTCTATTTCACTCGTTCCTGGTTCATTTTTAAATTAATGGCCATGTGTTTTATTTTGTACATGTTCTTGGTATTATACCGTAATGATGGCGTTGAAGAATATTGGATGCAATTAAAGACGGAAGGTGATGTTACCAACTTTTTGCATTGTTTGGTATATAGATTTAATTGAAATAAAGTGTTGCTAATTACACCGCTAGCATCTGCAGATGAATTTTGGGGTATTATGGAGAATATCCTACCTATTTTAAAGAAAGGAGCGAAAGTAATGATGGGCCGAAAAGATCGAAGGACCGGAAGGACCGACTTACTGAAAGGAACGATGAACTGGAAAAACACGCAGGACTGACTGATCGAAACACAGGGGTTGCCTGAAGCTCTCTCCAGCCGTGAGAATTGAAGCCGAATTTAGCGCATTTAGCCATTTTGTGATTATGGAAACATCGGGTGAACCTAGGGAAAAACACTGACATCTTGTGACTTTCATGGCTATGTTGTGGCTCAGGTGTGGATGTTTTGAGTCCATCGCGGATATTAGCGAATAAAACGTGCTTGTGGCTGCCTCCAAAATCAACAAAAGTGCCGAAATCTCGCGTTTTATATAGTAGATTGGGGAAATAAGGCGAGTATCGCGAGCAGCTATCTGTGCGTGAAAAATGGCATCGTGCTCTGCATTTGGCTGCTAAAAGAGAATTAATATGACGTCTAAAAAGCAATTAATATTGTTGTCTTTCCCAAAGTTCCTTGGTGTTGAACGTATTTATCCTCTGCATCAGAGGACTGCGTTCGATTTTATGCATACTTTTAGCTTTGGTCTTGTATGGTTGAGCCTCATGAGGGATTGAACGCCTCTATTTTCTATTTCGAGTTCGTTAAAATGAATGATTGCCTGATGTTGTCCAGTCTTGCCTGATGGAGACTGCTAGACAGTTGAAACACGTGTAGTAAGAGTTTTAAATAAATTTGGTAGACAGTACGAAATCATTTGAGCTTCATTTTAATGAGTGTTTATAGCTGCAAAAGGTTTGATAGTAAAAAAATGTTGCCAATTTGCCGTAGAGTTCATTTCGCAGGGAGTGCACGACATGTTTTGGGCAGCTTTTGCATTCCATTATTACATTTATCATCTGTAATCCACAGGTCCGAAAAGTTATTTGTGATGAAATATGATCCAATGTAATGGCTAACTAGTTGCCATCCGTGTCCTTGGCCTCTTTTCGTTAGGCCATGCTCACAATTAGCTTTGGAGAAGACGAAATTGTATGCATTTTTGATATCAATTATTACGTACAGATGTAATTAATTGAAGACCAATGAAGAAAAATAAAAAAACATTTGCACCCAGCAAATTCTATGACAACGATTGAAACTACTTGGAATGCGTAATGGACACAATGTAATCAGTGGGTTTTCGGTTTTAATCGACATCGTAGCAGACGATATTTAAGGCCTTCCTGACATACGTCATTACGTCCATTTGTGATAAATGGTGACAAATATAACCTTTGGAACTATATCGTAGTTTTGGCATCGTAATTTTCTTTATTGCTATGAATTGTCGTGAATTGAATAATCCAAGCAAGCATTATTTTTAGGTAAAAAGGTTGATATTAATATAAAAATACATTTCACGTGTTATATTAGCTCCTGGATCCCGTATTCGACCATAACTTCACCGCTTAAATACACGGAGTTAAAGGAAGAATGCAATGTTTTCTTAGTCAGAACCTGGCCAATGCGCAAAGCTGCTGGCTTCATTGTTCTCGCGTAAGGTTACCGCTGTGGATTGAAAGGAATGATGAACCGAAAAGAAAGAAGGAAGCCCGAAAGTACCGAGTGACCGAAAGGAACGATGGATCGAAAGGAACGGCCGATACTTAAAAGTCGGTCCGCGGTCCTCCCGTTCAATTCATGAAACCGTTCCTTGGAACCCGTTCGTTCACGAAATACCCACCTTTAATGACGATGTGCACTTACCACACTCACTACAATGTCTATGTCCGTTTATTTACTATTTTTTTATTAGGGATATTCCATTTATTCCACTATCCAAAACTAATATCACCTTGGAAACTTATTATAGAGAACTTCAGCTGTGCGGGTAAAAAAAGACAATTGAATTCGCCACTTCAGTTGGGAAACGCTTCTGAATGCGTTCAAATCGGTTGTGCAAACTAAACGAAGGTACCAAAATTATATAATAAATCATGCATTCTCTACTCAATGGCAACGGAAATTTAAGAATATTACAAAAACACACTAAAACATAAACCATGCCTTAATTTGAAAATTACAAGCTTTTGAAGTGGTCGATTCACAGTAGGGAAACATTATTTTTATTTTATTTTCTAGAAGAATTATTTAAGTACTTATCATACTCTCTTCAATGTGGAGCAATGGCTACTGTTTCTTCTTCAAAACGTTGACTCGATTTCCACTTTCATACCTACACTTGAATACCATAGGCATCGAGGCCACACATGGAATGGCTATCGGCTCTATATCGTGCCTTGCGATAATTGTTATTTTCTCATTGTTTCCCATTACACCGCTGACTGTGAGTATAGTATATTTCAGTGGCTGTGCGTTGAATCTTCACTCTCTCAGATGCACTATTTATTTCAGAAAAAACTAGAATATTGCTTCGTTGTTGGCTAAATTGATACCTTAAAAAATAAATGAGTCAAAAAAGAGGAAATATGAATAGAAAAAAAATTGGAAAAAATGGTAAATTGATACAATTTTGAAAGTTTATATAACAATAAAACATCGATATGGTCAGGGTTATGAATGTGTCAAGTAAAAATATCGACGTATATTTAAAAAAAGAATTTTAGTTTGTAGAAAAAACTGCAAACTGATTAGTGCAAATGGAGGTATTATTTCATTAATTACTGTGGATCAAAAAGACCAGCTTTGGGCGTTGAATGATGTCAAAAAGTCCGGGCGTCCTAAGGTTAAAAACAAAATAAGTTAAAAACATCCAGAAATTTATTGCACTCTTATTTAGATGAAATATTTTATGGGATGAAAGTCATATTTTAAGCTGTTAGACAAAATCGACCATCGTGATAGAGAGCAATGGTACCTGCAAGAGGTCATTCCTGTCTTATGTTTCGGCTGCTTCCTGGCATTGACTCACAATTCTTTTGAGGATTGTCTTCTGAAACACGTGCGTTAAATGAGTATTGCATTTTTGTGGGATACTGAATGTAATAAAAAAAAGAGGTTCTTTATATAGTTTGTTGTCAATGTGTTTATCTACTAAATAATATTCCTGAGAGAATTTTCCTAACAGGGGATCGGTTGGTGTGGTGGCTAGAGTACTGACTAACCATGCGGACGGCCAGGGTTCAAATCCCTGCTGAGGATGTTTTGAGGAAACCCGATTCGTACTCGAGTTTCTTGTGGAGGGTGTCTAAGTACGGAGCTAGATGGTGACTCTGTCAAAGTTACTGTGCAGCTAGCTCCGTACTTCTTTGAACTATAGGTGGGTTGGTTGATATTAATATTGTTAATTAGGAAAAGGAGTACGGGCGAGAGAAAATTGTCACAATTAGCATTGTCTCTATTACTGAGTTCATATAGGTAGTTCATATAATCACCTGTTCATGAGTTTTAGTCCAACTAAAATGATCTTGAAAAATTTCTCCATGGAGACTGGTCGAAAGTATTCCCTTAATTCTGCCCATTGCGTGATTTGTCGCCATCTTGCATCTCTGGAATTCCCAGAGAATAAAATCTCTACCGTGGGTGAACTGCACATGAGCTTAAACTGTACGAAACTCAGCAGTTCCATTCCTTCTAACTGTTCTGGACAGTACTGTGGTTGAATTGTTAGGGATGATTTGCATTGTAAGTGTAATGTAGAGAATGAACGGCGGAAAGGGCTGTGCAGAAAATGTGCTGAATCGCACTGAAGGAACTGTATTGTGGTTAACGCTGTATTGAAAATGTTGTATTACAGTGCTGGGAGTGTACTTTTGCATTGACTGTGCTGCGGAAATTCTGTGAAACGTGGAAAACTGTATATTTTTTCAACTTAAGTACCTCCTTGAACACACCTCTGTCTACAACATTTTTACAGCGATTTAAAAGAGCTAAACTTTCAATAAACATTGTGAACAGCGATAAAGGACCTATTGTGTACTCGACACTCTTGTCAGTTTTAGAGTAAGGTGCTTTCTTACCAACCTAGTTACGCTTTCAGTCCAGTTATAGTTAAGTTGAAGAACAGATCAATCCAAATTACAGCGCAATTGTTTTCTCTGAGTTATCGCACTGCTGCCGAATAGTGTGGGGTAATGGCAACATGAGACTCCACTCAAACACGGAATTTCAAATTTGGGACTCTGGGTCGGATATTCAGTCGATCCCAAGTGGTTCAAACGTCCGAGCACCAGTGATCCCAGCGCTGGATCAACTCCCAAAGCATCTTCCCAGGGCTCTCGGTGGGGGAGACCTGCCTGTGGCCGAGAAGCTTGTACTCCGGGGAGATCTTCCCCAAGGCAACGCCCCGTTTGATCAACCCCTGGCACGCTCTTATCTGAGCATGAGGGGGCTTATGGTCGATGAAGGTCCCGATGAACGAGATTCCGATGGATAAGACGTTGAAGGCCCTCGAGTGACTACCCACCAAGTCCCAAACCAGCCCCTCGTACACTTTGCCGTCGCCGCCGACCAAGAAGTTGTAACCGATGTCCGCCCACCCCCTCTGCTCCATGTGGTATCGCTGTATTCGGCGGACTTCGGTGCAGCCGACGTACTTGTCCATGCAGCTCATTCCCGCCGTATGGGATATGATGACGTAGGGGACCGGGAGATTCAAATATGCCCATTCCTTGGGAGGAAATGCCAGCCACTCTGTTCGGGACACTATTTCCAAAGTGTATATTTCCCTCCATCTCCTCCGTTTCTTCCTGATCTCTCCTGAAAATGTTTATACAGAGAGTGATAAAGTCGTCTTTCAATTTACGGTATTAAAATTATAGATAATATCCTGTGATATTAGGACATTGAATGGCCCATTGAGAGTTAGGGGCCGTTCAAGTTCTATGTGAGACGATTTATGCCACTTTTGTCCTCCCTTTCCCCCTATGTAAGATAATGTAAGATTTTTCCAACCCACCTCACTGTCTTACGTAAGACGTTAGATATTAGTATATACTCGTCGTTAAATGCATGCTTTCTGCTGTTTAATATTTCAATAGAAGCCATCGTACAGCTTTGAGTACTGGATATCGTATAACTATGCAGTACGATATTAGTTAATATTACGATTGGAACAGTTTTACAGGTGATGCAGTTGTGGACAATCACAGGATATATGGAAACGATACAATTTTTCAAGACGGACAATCATCTTACGTGATTTGGTTCCAGACCCCCTGCCTCCCCTCTCTATAAGACTACGTAGGATGATCCCAACCCCTCTTACACCAGAAACGTCTTACATAATACTTGAATGGCCCTTTAGAATGTCGTGAAAATGAGTCTTAATTTGAGATGAATATAAAATTAATCCATTAAAACTGATTGACTTTGAAAAAACCGAAGGCAGTCTCACACCATTATTGCTCAAACTGGAATGTCCCTCAGTGCAAAACTGAAGCGTTACTAAAAAAAAAGCCTCTCGAAGGCAGCAATGTCCTCAGTGAATCAAAAATATATTTCCACTACTTTAAGGGCAGTGAATGGTTTAGTTTCCTTCGATTATAACCTTCTTAAGTAACACGGAGGCAGGGATTTCGGCAACATTTCAGATTAGTTGCAACTTTAAGTGGTTCCATCATTTTCCTCACTTATTCTATTAGGAAACAACCAACCAAAAGTTTTTATTAGTAACACTAATTTTCATAGGCGAAACTGACGGAAGAACTCATGTGAAAACAGGACGGATGGTCCGTGTGGTAAATATATCAGACTGAAGCGTATGAAGGGTTTAAAAAATTTAGAGTACGTATTGTAAAAACAGAGGTACGTAGAAATGAAGCGCAAAAAAACATTCATTAAGCTCTAAGTCTTTGCGAGGGATAAGATGAAGGGGTTCACTGACGATGAAAGGTTAGATTTTGGACACATGACCAATGGAACGGCAATATTAATGATGTATTTGACAGTACATTCATTCAATTAAAACGACACACACAAGTAATAGACGTGAACAACTTTCTTTCATACAGATTCTGGTGGGATTCTAACGAGCAGGAGAATTATATAGGGCACATCAAGAAGAAAAGTTGGTGGATACTTTAATTCATTCACATAATTTATTCATCTGTCACCGTTACCATACCTCAGAGAACTAGCACCTTTCCACTTAGACGCTAAGGAAATACAAGATTCTCCCATCTGTAGAGTTAACTTCTTCAGGTTAGTCCCTCTTGGAGGCTTCTCTGTTTACTTCGTGCTCATCGTACAAAGAATATTGGTCTGGCAGAAAAATTAAGAAGACCATCAGCGTTGGAATACATGGATCATGTCGAGAAAAGTAAATTTAATAGAATGCTATGCGCTGATTTAAATCATATGCTGATTATAGTTTAATGAACATGGAAGCATGAATAGGTAATAACATTAAGAATCCAGATAGTCTCTAAATACCAGTTCATTGCAAAAACTTGCAACATAAGAACGGTGCTTTATTACCAATTATTTTAGCCTTACTCCTCGTATATCAACGAATCACCGCACAATGCTCGTGAAACTCAAGTCAAATAGTGGAAAGTTCTTGTTATGAATACATGGACTAGTTTTCACAGCATAATAGTATGGCATGGATCGTTGATGGCCGGCGTCCAAAGCGATGCATTGTTCCTTAATATAGTTTGAGCGAGATAGTTCCCTAGTCATGATAGAGACCATATTTTTTTTTTAATTTAACGCTTTAATGACAGTGGCCGTAGGAAGCATGAAGTAAACGTTGCAGTATTATTAATAGTAATTGTGAAATAATAAATATTTACTTGACTGAAATTATAAGTAATTATATAGAAATTTTTGCATAAGTCTTTAACTTGACTCATTGTTTTCGTGCGATACGTTTAAAGCTCCCTCACAACGGAAGATTTATTCGCGATTCTGAAAAAATACTGCGGGGACATAATGATTTATTTTCCAGAAAAAAAACTGAGGATACATACAAAGTACACGCCGTTAATTTTTTGACGAGAATTAGGTGGTAAAAACTCCTCATTTTTTAAATATGGTCTCTCTGGAGTGCAAACACGTACTGTTTCCCATGTAACAGGGCTGGTACTCTTTGTCAAAAATCTCGAAAAGAAGTTCGGCTGATATTTTGGTATTTTTGGAAAGATGAGATGTTTTTATTTGAAATGAGACCAAATTCATTGAATTCTAGGTGAAATGATATATCGATCAACTAACTACTTAACAAGTTGGACGGCTTAAGAGGCTCGTTGTCTCAAACCTTATATCGTGTTTCAGTGGGACCTTGCTCCAAAAGACGCTTGCGGTAGTACGATGTGAACACTTAGCCATATCGCTCTCATTTCGCAGCTCATCTCCTCATCCCCCTTCGCGAAATAAAGCGGCAAAGCCAGCGTCTAGTCTCATATTTTTCGCGTCCCAATCTTTTGTCTTGACCCTAACGACGGTCTTCGTATTTTTTCAGCTAGCCAATATTCATCGGTACGAATAGCTCAAAGGAAACAGAGTAGCCTCCAGGAGAGACTCATCTGTAGAAGTTAATTCCACAGGTGAGAGGATCCTGTATTTCCTTTGCACCTCAATGAAACGGTGGTGGTTCTCTGAGGTATGGTAACGGTGACAGATAAAAAATATGAGTGTTAAAAATCCTAGATGAAAGGTACACGGTTTAAATAATTGATAGTTAAGAGTCTCACAATGTGGTGTACTTACAGAAAGCAGGGACGTGAAGACAATGATTTTGAAGCGGCAAGAAGGAAACGGATTCAGTCAAACCATAAGCACACAATGAAGGTTAAGGTTGTATCCACTGAAAAATAAAGATTCAATGGCGGGGCATGCAAATACAGACAGCATCAGGCGTCAGCACAGAAACAGATTTTGCTGGAAGATTTGGCCATTTAGGGAGTTCGATAAAAAATATAACGGGCCTAGAGAAAAAAGAAATAACACGAACCGTTGTTAAATGAAATATACTTTTTAAAACACTCATTCCCCACTCGCATTTATTAATTAAATGTCCGAAAACATGTGCACCACAGATTTACATATTCTCATTCCACTTTTGGTCCATAACTGCGTCAAACGTCAAAAATAAGTTAACAATCTCAAAGACTTCCGAGAGTCCAAGTTCACTGAGCACTCACGATTAGGAAACCTCTTTCAAAAGGGACTGCTCATACACCTTAGAATATCACACGAGTATTAATCCTCGGAGCGCTGCACTTGAAACTCGTAAAGTCCAAGGAATAATCCTCACGAAATTGTCGAGAAACATTAAAATCATGCAGGGAGACAGCCGAAAGTTTTCAGTCTTTTTTTCTATGCCACCGATGTCCAGTGTTCCCAAGTCTGAATTTCCTCGAACAGTTTCTTTCCCGGGCTCTCCGACTGAGACACCTGTCGGTCGCCGATCAGCTTGTAGTTAGGCGAAATCTTCCCAAGTTTGACGCCCTCCATGATGAGCTGCTTGCACGCCTTGATCTGAACGGGTGGCGGCGTGGCGGATTCGAAAGTGCCCACGAAGGATATGCCCACGCTGATGCCGTTGAAGCCGGCCGCCGTGTGCGCTCCCACCACGTCCCAGCCCCGACCCTCGTAAGCCTGGCCGTCGCCGGCCACGAGGAAGTTGAAGGCGATGTCCGTCCACTTCTTGTCCTCGACGTGGAACACCTGTAGGTACCTGACGATCAGGTTGCACTCCGCCTGCGTGGTGCACGGATCCGAGGCGGTGTGCGAGATGACCACGTACTCCACGGGGTGCTTGAGCAGTGTGGTGGATTTGGGTGGTTGGGCGACCCACTCGCGGCGCGGGACTACTACGAGTTGTCGGCGGCTTAACATCGTCCGGTCTGGTGGGAGAACAAAAGACAGGAGACCGGTTGAGAGGAGGTTGAAGGTTTGAAGTAGTATTCATGTACACCTTATTTTATAGGGAGGTACAAATCTGGAATGTATCGCGGCGAAATTTTACGAATATATGGACTGCTTTTTTTAGGTGAATGCCAGTTAGTTTTCTAAAGGTAATTCAAGGAGGTCCTGACATTAATTTCTATTTAAATACTTAGGTGGTAGACATAACAAAAATATCTTAGTATATTCCACAATAAACTGTGTCTTAATTAAATGTGGAATATACTAAGTTATTTTTTTCGTCGTGTCTGTGACAATTCTCCGCAAAGTTACGCCTTCAGCGACTGATTTTATTGATGGTAGACTTAAAATGAAGAATATGTGATGGTTCCTCCTATAACTTCCGTAGTTGGTGGTGTTTAAATGGGTATTAATACCAGTGGCCTTTCTATTTGATCAATATGAGAACTAGAGTGAAAATTTAGGAGGGGTATTTTTCACCCCAATATCTCCATCGTTGGTTGATGAATGGTAAATGGTATGCTAAACGGTAAATGAATTGCGCACGTCCCACAAAGTGAGAATCTTTGAACCCTATGAAATGAGGGCAATCTTTTTTTCTTTCTTTCAAATTTCAACCGGGCGCCCTCTCCTGATACCCACGTACAATTATTTTTCAAACACCTTAGTTAAATTGAATGTGTGGATACCAGGGGGTAAGGGAAATAGCATGAAATAAGGAAGTGTGGAGGACTGCAGTCAACCAACCTTAGGATTGAACGACAAAAGATGATGAAGAGCAATAACTAACTCTTTGAATTTTGCTACCCCGAGAAGCAATGGCACAATGGGTTTGTATGCCTATATATGACGTCAAAATGACCAAGTTATCGAAACTCAAAAGTTCCCAGGACTCACTACGAAGGGTACCCGTCTCCCCTCGTCTTACCTGTCTTCGCGCATCGGTCTTTGACGCCGCCCCTCCCCACGGACGCTTCGTCGCTCTGTAGAACCATTCGCGTCCTCTTAGGGATGGCTCGATTCTATTGGGAATCACGTCAGTAGTATGAAAAGTATGTTTTCCCGTCTAGGAGAAAATCTTTACTAATGCTTTCAGATTATTTCGATATTTAAGTACATTTTAAAATAGAATTGATCTGCTAAAAAACCAAAACGGAAACATGCACTTTGATTTTCGCTTTTGCCTGTTCATATTAAACTTCTACTACTAAACCACTTCATCAACAACTAAACTACTTATACTATTTCTAAACTGCTAAACTTCAACATAATAAACCTAAGCGTTTGCTAAATTTTTGTGTAAGATCCGTGCTCAGCCTACGAAAATATGTATGTATATCCCCATACCATAAGGAAATCGGATAGCTGATCACCAAAAACCTACGGAAATATTTCCCTACCTCAATACCCTATTTATTATTTCTTAATAGGAAGTTCGAATAATTGTATATTTTCTTCAAAGAGTGTCTAAAACTACCAATATAGCTACGAGAACTGATGTAAAATTCCTTTGATGTTCATCTCATCGGACAAACTGTTATCATAAACCATTCCAGGGAATAGGACTCAATTGCTGGAATTCCCTCAAAGATGAGGCAAAAAAGTCCCATTTCAGTCTAAGATCTGTGCTGAAGCCATGGTCGGTGACGAAAATACAAGTGTGGAAATTGTACAAGTGTTTATTTTCGAATGTGGAAATCCGTAGGTTCCAGGAAGTTTGTGCAAATGCGCTCTCTTACATATTAATAACGTTTCTAGCATATTTGTGTACAGGGTGTTGCAAAAAATCACAGACAGCGGAGGTGAGGTAGTACATTGAAATATGTTGATCATTTTTTAATAAGGTACCAATGTCCGGAAATGATGCGTTTTCACAGTTTTGAGTAGCTAAGAGTTTCGTTTGAATAATTGACAATACTGCCACAGTCACATCAAGTTCTCAAAATATCCACCTTCTATCCCATTGCAGAGCGTACATCGGCGGTGTAGTGATGGGCGCACACGTTCAGATGTGCCTGGCCTTGCTTGAATTATTTCTGCAGCAGCGTGGATTCGGGCTATAAGATCCATACGTGACTCTATTGGAGTCTGATAAACAGACTGTTTCATGTCGCCCCACAAAGAGCAGTCGAGAGGGTTAAGATCAGGTGATCTCGGAGACCATGGGTCTGGTCCCCCTCTGCCAATCCATCGACTCGTCATTCTTTCACGTATAACGGGTGAGGTGTTGTCAAGTAATGAGTCTTCAAATCCTTCGAACTAACACTGATCTTGAGACATCATTTACTAGTCATAGTGTGAAAACGAAAAATAAAATTAGGCCCTTTACCACCTATTATTTTAAGTTATTAACGAATCGATGTGGTAATTGAAGTCAAAATGCGGTAGTTACATTCCAATGGCGGTGCAGTCGGCTCCTCTGGCTGGACAAAGGCAGTGCTCTTAAAAAATATATTCGTGGAATGATATGCACATTTTGTAACTTAATTTTGGTTTTTAATAGATAAACTATTCCATCAGCGGAGGCAGGTATTTTTAAACTGGATAAATAAAAATGTGTAAATAAGTGTTTGTCTTGACTCACGCATTCAGTGTAGAGCCTTTAGAGGGAACCTTAAGGTTTTGACTCATATTTCCTAGTCATAATGGAGACCGTGTCGAATTATTCGTTTTAATTTCAGCAGCACTAGGAAGCATGAAGTGAATATTGTATCATTAATGGGGCAATATTGTACTTCTACACGATTGAACTTCGATTTAATTAAATAAAAATATCTCTTTCAGTCTTTAATATGACTTTTTTCACGCGATACGTTTAAAAAGACTTCACAACGGAAGGTTTTTTGTGATTGTGAAAAATTTATTGAGGTGACAGTTTGATTTTTTTTCAAAAGTGGTTGAGGAAACCTACAAAGTACACGCTGTTAGTTTTTTTTGACTACATTTAGGAGTTGTAAATTCCTATTTTTTTAAATTAGGTCTCTTTGGAGTGGATATACGTATATATTTCCCATTTAAAATAGCTGGTATTTTTCGGCACATATTTCGGAAAGTAGTCAAGCACAGGGCTGATATTTTGGTATCTTTGGAAGGATGACATATTTTTCATTAAAATGAGACCAAATTAATTGATTTCTAGGTGAAATGGTATTCCGCTCAATCTACCTTGATTTGGCTATTTTTCTTAAAATGTACCGTAGGCTAGTCTATTTTACCTCTCAAATTCTGCCGAATTACATTGATTGATTCATAAATGAACGTCCTCTACCACTTATCTTAATATTTAACGAGGAAATTGAACTTTTTAGTATCTCGTGGCGTAAAGAAAATGATATTGACGAAGATACATTCATCGCTGTTGCAGTAATAATGCCTGCCGAGGGGACTGGTGAAAAATTCTTCAAAGTCATTAAATCACGTTACATAACTCCTTCGCAAAGGAATGAAAAATTTAGTCTTTATCAACAAGTTTATATCTTATAACGCTTTTTTTTCTAAGTTAGCGAAGCTCAAAAGATAATGGGAACGCATTAAGGCATTGCAGTGATCTATTTTTGAACGCGCAGCGTCAAGTCGACTGGTCTCTAGAGATAACAGAGATGGCCTATATTTTGGGGTAAAGTGAAGAATTGTTGTACTTGCGTGAGATGTATGCCAAAAAATAGATTCAAACATAATCAATTTGAATGCATTAAGCTACCTTATAGTATACCGTCTGTGAGGTATGCGTTGTTTAGTATTACAACATTACACAATAGCTCATGATAATAGCCCACCCATTGCGTTTTCCTTACGCAGCTCACGATCACAAAAATATCAGGCTAACTTTGGAGACCAAAGCGTTGCCTCCACGTTAAGAAATAAGAACTAGGGAGTCGAATACTTAGAGCAAATATTGCCTTCAATAGTAAGAAAAAACTTTCACGTCCAACTCCGTCGATATTTTGCTGGGGAAAAAGCTAGTCAAGACCTCAGTGTGGAGTGTGTTGTTGTATGGCAGCGAGACATGGACTGTAAGAAACACGGAGAAGAAAAATCTAGAGGCTTTTGAGATGTGATGTGGTGTTGTAGAAGAATCTGTAAAGACCACTTCTCATGGTACATTTTATTGTACGGACAAATGAACCATAAAATGTACAAGAGAATTGATGGAATTAGAGCAGGTTCTATTTCAGTCATTCAGACAATCATACAATTTACCGCATTACGCGGCACGTTTTATTGTACTAACATTGAAGGTACCATAGATTGTACAAGACAATGAAAAGTGTTCGAGCAGATTCTATTTCCTGTTCAGTGATTCAGACAGTCATACAATTTTCCCCTTTACACGGAACAATTTTCCTCATGAAAGAGTTCATACATTGTTTAGTACAATAAAATGTACCGTGTAAATCAGCCTTTACACGGTACATAGAATTTTCCTCATGGAAGAGTTTATGCATTCGATTGTAAAACAAAATGTACTGGGTAAAGTGGCTTTAAAATCAGCTAGACAGAGCGAGTATCGAACCAAGGGGTACTGGGAAAAGTGAAGGAAGAACGGAGCCTGTGGAGAATAGTGAAAAGAAGACGAGATGGGTGGATTAATCACGTATTGCGGCATGAGGGATTGGTGAAGGGGACTTTACAAGGGACGATAGATAAAGCAAAATGTGTAGAGGAAGACCTAGACTGAAGCTTAGGATAGAGAGCGGTTGAGGGATGTCACAAACCAATCCTGATGGACAGACAACTAGAGAAGAAGGAAGGAGTCATTACATACTATGTGATTCTGAAAACCCTATCTCTTAGGGAAATCATTCAACAGTGATACGTATTGCTTAGTAACCTTGCGTGTACTAATGAAACTTAGCTCTTTTATTCGCATTCCTTGCATGTTTTCATTACTTTTGTGTTAATGTGTCTTCATTAATGAATTGACAATTATTATCATTTTTATCAAATTTAATAGTTTCACTGCCGAAATAATTCACTGGTCTCTATGGAGAAAGGTCGAAGACGCTCCGAAACGTAAAATAAATGACTGTTCAAGTGGTATCAACTTCAAGATCGTACTTTTTCCATACTTTAGGAGCAATATTTTATCTCACGACCATATACATTATCATGCTACCCGTCGACCTGACGCTGCACGATGGGGCCGCGCCGATAGAAATGTGGGACATGCAATGAAAATGTTCTCCAATCAGTATGCAAATCGTATGGATGGGTTTTCTATGTAACTCCGATGGTTTTCTGTCTCTCAACTCTTCCTGCTCTAATAGCTGTCGCATGCGCTGCTCAGGAGACGATGAAAACCGGCTGATAACGGCTGCTTTGAGATTTTGTATTGGCCAGTCGCGCGGTAAACCATGATGATGTCCTCGACTCTTTCAATGTATCGGCTGCCTAACTGAGCAACCACGTGCGAGAACTTCGTAACGTCATTGATAATATTAGCCAAACGGAACTGTACTACTACTTGCTTAGACCATAGGGCCGACTTTTCGGCCCAGAATGCAAGGATATGTACGATAACGCGGTTTACGCTCGCTGTGTCTTCGCCGTCTGGATTCATGGCGAAAACCAAAGACGCGTGGCGTAGTCTTCCTGTTCCGAATAAATAAACACTCACGTAAACGTTCGCCACTCGTTTCGGGGTCACCACTTTGGAGAGCGAGAGTGAATAAGAAAAAGAAGTTCGATGAAAACGATTTATCCCGGAGGTAAGAAATGGCGTGTCCTAAGTTTATTAACAATCGCGTCGTGTGTCTTGTTCATTAACGTAGATCGCCTGGTGATCTCTTCCAGCTTCCTCAGGTCGATCCTCTGTCGTGGCGCTCCGACCAGCTAGCAGCAGACAGTCGCCACAGGTTTTTGGGGTCGCTGAACGTGATTCTGACGTCAAATTAATAAACTGACTTCATTATTTCCGACATTTACTCAATATTAATCCTAGGTTTATTTAATGCTCAGCATCTAACATCAAGATGAAATCCGCAATGGAAATAAAATTTTCCGGAACCTATAACTTACTCATAAATCGCCTCTTTTTCGAGCATTCTTCTTATATTATTCACACATTCAGTCGTGGTATATCGCTGTTTTTATTACAGCATGTTTAATACGTCGAATTATATCCCTTTTGCTGAACGACTGATTGTAAAAAATATTCACTACCCCACCGTACTCGGAATATATGCTGTAATCTTTATCTGCTAGCACCAAGGGTCTGACAGATAAGATGAAACGAAAGAGATACACTGCCGAAGTAATAGGTACAAAAACTCGTTCTTTTCGCGAAAAATAAGCGTCCACTATAAAAATTGAGCTTCACTAAATACACTTCTCACCATTGTCCACACATGTCACCATTTCATCTCCAAAAAACTTACACCTTTACAAGGCTGGTGACCTAACACCTCCTGCCACACGCCCATGCGGCGTCTCGCGGGGTATTGTGTAGATGTAGATGTATATTATGGGCTAAAATTGCAAAATTCAATTTTTCTCTCTGTGTCTGCATAATTTTGGGTTAAATGTTCCTTGCTTTGGGCTAATTATCTCCAATAACATATGCAAATGGAGTGGTGTCTGTTAGTTTTTAACTCTTCTTCTCGAAAACTACTGACAAAAAATACTGAATAATTCTAGCGTATATGCTAACTTGCTAACTAACTAACATGCTAACTAAAGGCTACATAAAAAAGGCCTCCGGGGCTTGAGGGTCCAGAAAATGGTCCCATTTATAGAACTTACTTCTGGGCAAAGGTTTATTTCTTTTGCATTTTTAAATTATTTGCAATCAAGGTATAGGGTAGAAATTTCCTTCTTCGGATGGCTGACAGCATGAAATATTATATTCTTTCAATAGATTTTTTTATCCATTTCGTTTTAGCTGAAAAATACATTTTTAATTCCAAAATGATCAATTTTTCCCGGATTTCAATGATAGCATATTTCCTTGGCAACATGATCTTTGCCTCCGAAAGGAAACTTTCTCCCGGGCCTTTTTTTTGGCATTTATAAATTAAATGCTCAATATTAACAAATTTTTGTGAGTTTTCAGCTGGAGTATTTTGCATCCCAGACTCTCTAGGGTCTCTTAAAGGCTTTTACATTATATCTGCATTTTCTCCAGTCATACTGAATCTTATAGTTAGGACTCATGGGAACGTGTTGCATATTGCTTACTATGTACAAATGTTGACCCTGTTACATACGTGCGGCATGGTGATTATTGAAGGATGAAGTCTCAGAAAAAAAAATGTTTTAGATACCTCAGAGCTCAGAGGTATCACCCACATGGAAAGGAAGTAGCTCGGAGGAAATAAGAAGTAGAGTCACTCAGAGGAAAACTGTTTTCTATGGAGTTAAGCAGCTTATGAAAGAAAAATCGATTAAAATATGATAATAGACAAGATATGCAAAATGTTATGCTGGTAGTGTATTGCTAAAAGAATAGAAAAATGCATATAGTTAAGAGGAAAGAGGAGAGACATCTTGAGGGATTTAAAATGAGGTAATAAAGCGAGAATTGAGAAAAGGAAAGCTAGTTAGCCCCGGAATGAAAGAAGTAATGAGCAGCTCATGGTGATATTTTGCGCGTTATGACAGATTATAGTCTCTAGTAAAAATTCAAGACCTCAGTTGGTTCTGGAAAAAATCTTCATCTTCAAAAAATCTCCTTAGGGGAAAATATGCCCGTAGTTAATGGCGGTCTTTCCCATGCCCCCCTCACGAAACTAGGGTACTTTTTTAGTTTTACTTTAAAAAAACATTTTTCCTTGAAATATTTTTATACTATGCATCCGTAAAGGTCCTCTTCCTTCTCCCTGATTTAAAACGTTTTATCACCAACTTTCTCTAAACACATTGCCACGAAATCCGCGTCACTTAATATGCTAATTTTTCGCATATGTGTCATATTTATACATAACCCATCAATTAATTCTACCGATTAAAAAATGAAATAAAAATTACTCTACAGATTTTTTACATTAAAAATGATTTAAATGTATGAAAGAACACGAAAATAAACCAGAAAACTAAACTGAGCCAAAAATAATTCCTGAAATGATGAACTACAGTAAAAATGAGACCTAGGGTACAATATAGTTTACGTATAATGTATTGCTGTAAGTTAAATGTTGGACCATAATATAAATAATACTATACGTGAAATAATTCCTCCTGGTTTAAACAAAACTAAATAAAATGTGTCTGTTACAAATAACTTGATTGTTGCACCTACCGGTAAACGATTTTCTTCTGTCAGCCATCTTGTTAATTTTGCTGTTTTCTGTTTGTCTTTCCATCCTGCTAATTTTGCTGTATCTTTGACACCACAACAGCCGCAACATAGGGGTCGGCTGAATGACATAACTGAGAATTTTATTAGGAACAACATCTTGATACGCTATTTTTCAGGCATATATATTTGATCGATAGATATTGATAGAAGAAAAAACTGTTCATTGGACTGTGGCATAGGATCGAAAGGGTAAATTTCAACGAACAGCGGAGAATCTATTTTTTTGAAGAAGGGAAATGCGAGTGAGTGCGGCTTTTAAATAGGCGTGTGCGTAAATTATACCAGCACATTTGGCAATTTATTAATCAAACTGGGATGGTATACTCCATAATTAATACGCTACAAAATAAAATATATTTCGAGTATAAAATCGTACGAAAATGAGAGTGGACTTTTTTTAAAGAGAGATAAAATTTATTATGTTCGATTACGGTGGACTATCCACTATTTATAGGTACATAATAAAATTGCCTACAACGTCAAATAAATTCTTTCCCGGAACCGCATGGGTTAGATAAATTTTTCATTAGTTGAAAATATAGTTTATCAAGAAATTCGGGCTATTTTAATAAGTTATTTTCATAATTACAAAATATTGAACTAATACTTATAATTTTTATATAAATAAATGAAATGTACTTACTTTCCAATGATGAGTATATTTTACAAAAATGAAATTAAAGAAAAAGTGGCTAGAGTAGAGAGATCTGAAGCGTACCAACTTAAAATAAATAAAATCCGCTGCCTTTCATCGAACATCTTTCATTGTCTTTACTAATTCACTTTAGATGTTAACGCCTGTGTGACATACTGTAGTTGGCTTTGAATTCTGATACGTGATTTCTAACTCTAAAGAACGTTACCACTCAAAACCTCAAGCAAAGACTTTACTTTTCTCTCTATGTCCCTATTCTGCATATACAAGGCCCACAGTGCGCTGGGGCGTTTGGCGGGGAGAGTAAGAAGACAGCAATGAAAAGAGTGAAGAAATACGAGGAAGGAAAAGGAAGAGAGAAAGTACGGAAGTGTTTAGCATGTTGACATAACAATTTTAACACAATTTTATATAATGACAAATGTTGCGTGGAATGAAGAAATTTTTGTGTGTACCTGTCATTTCTTACGTGTATTTATCTAATGTGTTACGTACAGTACGGGGATGTAAAGGTATCCTCTGTGGCATGCTGAAAATCACCTTACCTAGGTTTTGCAAACACTAATTTAAGGCAATTTGGTTGCCTTCTTGCCTGTCACTTCACCTAACCCAGTCATTTCACATCACCTGTGTCACACAATTTGTTTGCCCTTAGCAGTTTTTAACGAAATGAAAGGCTTTCCTCAGTACTTGTTTTGCTTCCCGAATTGAATCTTGCTGTTCATGATTTTTAATACACGCGACGTATTCGTAAAGTGGCTGATTTTTGGTGTCTTTGAAAGGGTGAGATATTTTTATTTAAAATGTGACCAAATTTATTGACTTCTAGGTGAAATGAAATTTCGCTCAAACTACCTTTAAAGACTTTCTCTGGCCACTTTTCATTAACTTTCCCCACCGATCTAATTCATCGATATGTTTTCGCTCCATCGTCTTTGAGACTCCGACGAATTGGGCCACGATATACTATGCAAAAAAGTACACTTTGATGCTTTATTAGGTTTATTCGATTCATTTGGTGTCTTTATGTCGGGTGCGGAATGTTCTGGATAAAATGTTTGTGTTTAAATATAGCAGTAACGTTGCCAAGGAGGATGGTCTACGGGATCCGGACCCCACAGGAACTTATGAAATAATTAAAATGCCGGAAAGGAAACAATAGGAATAGACAGTTGCGTAAAAGTTATTTTGATTTTCTCTCTAGCCAAGGACTTAGTTTCATTCATTCTGGTTTAATATTCCTTTCAAAATCTTTGTAATTTTTCTATGTAACAAAATATGGTATTCTTTCGGAAATTATCGCAGGAAAAATCTTTTAAAATGGGCTGCTACAGTCCATTTGCGATTGCGCTATTGATAGTCTAAACACAAGTTTTTGATGCTGTTTTTAACAAAATTCACCTCCCTCCGTCCCCTGCTCAACATGGACCCCCACCCAAATGACATTCTGGCTAAGTGTCTGAGTGAGGAGTTAGAAATCCATGCCCCTTCGATAGAAATTATTAAAATCGCCCCATCGCTTCGAGAGATGATAGGGGATGCAGAATTCTCTCAGTTTTGCGGACGAAAGTAGATTCCTCCTCCAACTTACTTGCTCTTACTCCCAGGGCCATATATATCCAAGTTGATATTTAGCCGCACCAATATATCCCCTCCGGCTGTCTCGGTCCATTGAATCCTCCGCCGCACCTTCAACCTTCACTAAATCTACCTTTACTTGGTTCCACCATCTCTATCGCAGTCTTCCCCGGGATCATCTTCCTCCTAGATTCCCTCTCTAAACCTCCTTCATAGCCTGCCCGTCTCCTTTTCTGAACAAATATCCTGCCCATCTAATTCATCTTCATTTAATCTCACTTATGATGTCGGAACTCTTGTAAAGGTCCCTTATTTCCTTATTGTACTTTCTTCTCCACCTTCCTTGTTCATTTGTAGACCCGCAGATCTTTCGTAACTAACGATTAGAGACGGGCAAACCCGTTCATTTTTTTTAACTCGTTCACTCGGGTTCAGTTGTTTTAGGGACCCGTTCTTTTTCACTTGTTCTTCCTTCATTTTTAAATTAGTGGTCATGTGTTTTATTTTGTACATGTTCTTGGTGTTATACTGTAATGATAGCGTTGTAGAATATTGGATCCAATTAAAGACGGAAGGTGATGTTACTAACTTTTTGCATTGTTTCGTATGTAGATTTAATTGAAGTTGAGAAAAAAAGTTTTGTTAATTACACCGCTAGCATCAGCAGATGAATTTTGGGGTATTATGAAGAATATCCTACCTCTTTTAAAGAAAGGAGTTAAAATAAAGATGGGCCGAAAAGATCGAAGGACCGGAAGGACCGACTTACCGAAAGGAACGATGAACTGGAAAAACACGCAGGACTGACTGATCGAAACACAGGGGTTGCCTGAAGCTCTCTCCAGCCGTGAGAATTGAAGCCGAATTTAGCGCATTTAGCCATTTAATGATTATGGAAACATTTTGGTGATCCTATGCAAAAGCATTGACATCTTGTGACTTTCGTGGCTATGTTGTGGCTCAAGTGTGGATGTTTTGAGTCCATCACGGATGTTAGCGAATAGAACGTGCTTGTGGCTTCCTCCAAAATCAACACAAGTGCCGAAATCTCGCGTTTTATATAGTAGATTGGGGAAATAAGGCGAGTATCGCGAGCAGCTATCTGTGCGTGAAAAATGGCACCGTGCTCTGCATTTGGCTGCTAAAAGAGAATTAATATGACGTCTAAACAGCGACTAATATTGTTGGCTTTCCCAAAGTTCCTTGGTGTTGAACGTATTTATCCTCTGCATCAGTGGACTGCGTTCGATTTTATGCATACTTTTAGCTTTGGTCTTGTATGGATGAGCCTCCTGAGGGATTGAACGCCTCTATTTTCAAATAAGAGTTCGTTTAAATGAATGATTATTGGTGCATTTTAATGAGTAAACTCCACTTTCTCCGGCGAGATGTTGTAGAACAGCATATTGAACAATGAAGCTCAAATGATATCGTACTGTCTACCAAATTTATTTCAAACTCTTACTACACGTGTTTCAACTGTCTAGCAGTCATCATCAGGCAAGACTTGAACGAAAGTACTTAACGAAAGGCGCCAAGGGGACTAACAGTTTAATGTCTCATCCGACGGACGGAGTACTTTACTTGAAGTGGCCTCCACAAGACACTCAAGTAGGGATCGGGTTTCCTCTGAAAAACATCCTCCACTGCAGGGATTTGAACCCTGGCCGCCCATGTGGTAGGCGAGTACTCTAGCCACCACACCAACCCGATCCCCAATCAGTATTGGAGAAGACGAAATTGTATGCATTTGTGATATCCATTATAACGTACATATGTAATTAATTGAGGACTATTGACGTGAAAGAAAACCACATTGCCACGCAGCAAATTCTATGACGACGTTTGAAACTACTTGGAATGCGTAATGGACACGATCAGTGGGTTTTCGGTTTTAATCGACATCGTAGCAGACGATATTTAAGGCATTCCTGACATACGTCATTACGTCCATTTGTGATGAACGGAGACAAATATAAGTTTGGAACTATATCGTAAAGTTTTGGCATCGTAGCAGGCGATGTTGTGGACATATGTTATTTTCTCTATTGCTACGAACTGTTGTTAATTGAAGAATCAAAACAAGCATTATTTTTAGGTACAAAGGTTGATATTAATATATAAATACATTCCACGTGTTATATTAGCTCCTGGGTCCCGTATTCGATCATAATTGCACCGCTTAAATACACGGAGTTAAAGGAAGTAGGCAATGTTTTCTTAGTCAGAACCTGGCCAATGCGCAAGGCTGCTGGCTTCATTGTTCTCGCGTAAGGTTACCGCTGTGGATTGAAAGGAATGATGAACCGAAAAGAAAGAAGGAAGCCCGAAAGTACCGAGTGACCGAAAGGAACGATGGATCGAAAGGAACGGCCGATACATAAAAGTCGGTCCACGGTCCTCCCGTTCTATTCATGAAACCGTTCCTTCGAACCCGTTCGTTCACGAAATACCCACCTTTAATGACGATGTGCACTTACCACACTCACTACAATGTCTATGTCCGTTTATTTACTATTTTTTTATTAGGGATATTCCATTTATTCCACTATCCAAAACTAATATCACCTTGGAAACTTATTATAGAGAACTTCAGCTGTGCGGGTAAAAAAAGACAATTGAATTCGCCACTTCAGTTGGGAAACGCTTCTGAATGCGTTCAAATCGGTTGTGCAAACTAAACGAAGGTAACAAAATTATATAATAAATCATGCATTCTCTACTCAATGGCAACGGAAATTTAAGAATATTACAAAAACACACTATGACATAAACCATGCCTTAATTTGAAAATTATAAGCTTTTGAAGTGGTCGATTTACAGTAGGGAAACATGATTTTTATTTTATTTTCTAGAAGAATTATTTAAGTATCATACTCTCTTCAATGTGGAGCAATGGCTTCTGTTTATTCTTCAAAACGTTGACTCGACTTCCACTTTCATATCTACACTTGAATACCATAGGCAACGAGGTCACACATGGAATAGCTATCGGTTCTATATCGTGCCGTGCGATAATTATGTGCGATGAATCTTCACTCTCTAAGATGCTCTATTATTTTGAGAAAAATACTTGAATATTGCTTCGTTGTTGGCAAAATTGATATATGCAAAAAAATAAATTACTCAAAAAATAGGAAATATGAATAGAAAAAATGGTAAATTGATACTAATTTTGAAAGTTTATATAATGATAAAACATCGATATTGTCAGAATTATGAATGTTTCAAGTAAAAATATCGACGTATATTTACAAAAAGAATTTTAGTTTGTAGAAATAACTGTAAACTTATTAGTGCAAAGCGAGGTGTTATTTCATTAATTACGGTCGGTCAAAAAAACCAGCTTTGGGCGTTGAATGATTTCTAAAATTCCGGGCGTCCTAAGGTTAAAAAAAATAAGAAGTTAAAAACAAGCCGAAATTTATTGCACTCTTATTTGGTTGAAATATTTTATGGGATGAAAATCATATTTAAACCTGTTAGACAAAATCGACCATCATGATAGAGAGCAATGGTACCTGCTAGAAGTCATTTCTTTCTTATATATCGGCTGCTTCCTGGCATTGACTCATAATTCTTTTCAAGATTGTCTTCTGAAACACTTAGGTGCGTTAAAGGAGTATTGCATTTTTGTGGGATACTGAATGTGATAAAAAATGAGATTCTTTATATAGTTTGTTGTCAATGTGTTCATCTACTAAATAATATTCCTGAGAGACTTTTCCTAGCAGGGGATCGGTTGGTGTGGTGGCTAGAGTACTGGCTAACCATGCGGACGGCCAGGGTTCAAATCCCTGCTGAGGAGGATGTTTTGAGGAAACCCGATTCGTACTCGAGTTTCTTGTGGAGGGCGTCTAAGTACAGAGCTAGCTGGTGACTCTGTCAAAGTTACTGTGCAGCTAGCTCCGTAGTTCTTTGAACTATAGGTGGGTTGGTTGATATTGATATTGTTACTTAGGAAAAGGAGAAAGGGCGAGAGAAAATTGTCACAATTAGCATTGACTCTATTACTGAGTTCATATACGTAGTTCATATAATCACCTGTTCATGAGTTTTAGTCCAACTAAATTGATCTTGAAAAATTTCTCCATGGAGACTGGTCGAAATTATTCCCTTAATTCTGCCCATTTCGTGATTTGTCGCCATCTTGCATCTATGGAATTCCCAGAGAATAAAATCTCTACCGTGGGTGAACTGCACATGAGCTTAAACTGTACGAAACTCAGCAGTTCCATTCCTTCTAACTGTTCTGGACAGTACTGTGGTTGAATTGTTAGGGATGATTTGCATTGGAAGTGTAATGTAGAGAATGAATGGCGGAAAGGGCTGTGCTGAAAATATGCTGAATCGCACTGAAGGAACTGTATTGTGGTTAACGCTGTATTGAAAATGTTGTATTATAGTCCTGGGAGTGTACTTTTGCATTGACTTTGCTGCGGAAATTCTGTGAAACGTGGCAAATTGTATTTTTTTTCAATTTAAGTACCACCTTGAGCACATGTCTGTCCACAACATTTTTACAGCGATTTAAAAGAGCTAAACTTTCAATAAACATTGTGAACAGCGATAAAGGACCTATTGTGTACTCGACACTCTTCTCAGTTTTAGAGTAAGGTGCTTTCTTACCAACCTAATTACACTTTCAGTCCAGTTAGAGTTAAGTTGAAGAACAGATCAATCCAAATTACAGCGCAATTGTTTTCTCTGAGTTATCGCACTGCTGCCGAATAGTGTGAGGTAATGGCAACAGGAGACTCCACTCAAACACGGAATTTCAAATTTGGGACTATGGGTCGGATATTCAGTGGATCCCAAGTGGTTCACACGTCCGGGCACCAGTGATCCCAGCGCTGGATCAACTCCCAAAGCATCTTCCCAGGGCTCTCGGTGGGGGAGACCTGCCTGTGGCCGAGAAGCTTACACTCCGGGGAGATCTTCCCCAAGGCAACGCCCCGTTTGATCAACCCCGTGCACGCTCTTATCTGAGCATGGGGGGCTTAGAGTCGATGAAGGTCCCGATGAACGAGATTCCAATGGAGAAGGCGTTGAAGCCCCTCGAGTGATTCCCCACCACGTCCCAATCCCGCCCCTCGTACACTTTGCCGTCGCCGCCGACCAAGAAGTTGTAACCGATGTCCGGCCACTCCCTCTGCTCCATGTGGTATCGCTGTATTCGGTGGACTTCGGTGCAGCCGACGTACTTGTCCATGCAGCTCATTCCCGCCGTATGGGATATGATGACGTAGGGGACCGGGAGATTCAAATATGCCCGTTCCTTGGGAGGAAATGCCAGCCACTCTGTTCGGGACACTATTTCCAAAGTGTATATTTCCCTCCATCTCCTCCGTTTCTTCCTGATCTCTTCTGAATAGGTTTATACAGAGAGTGATGAAGTCGCCTTTCAATTTACCGTATCAAAATAATAGATAATAATCTGTGATATTATGACACTGAATAACCAGTTTTGCGTGCGGCGATTTATGCCACTTTTGACCTCTCTTTCCCTTAATGTAAGATAATGTAAGATTTTTCCAACCCGCCTTACTGTCTTACGTAAGGCGTTAGATATTAGTATATACTCGTCGCTAAATGCTTGCTTTCTGCTGTTTCATCTTTCAATAGAAGCCATCGTACAGCTTTGAGTTCTGGATATCGTATAACTATGCAGTATTGGAGTGCTACATTCGTTAATATTAAGAGCGAAACGGTATTACAGCTGATGCAGTTGTGAGCAATCACAGGATATATGGAAACTATACAATTTTTCAAGACGGACAATCATCTTACGTGAATTGGTTCCAGACTCCCTGCCCTCCCTCTCTATAAGACTACGTAGGATGATCCCAACCCCTCTTGCACCAGAAACGGCTTACATAATACTTGAATGGCCCTTTAGAATGTCGTGAACATGAGGCTTAATGTGAGATGAATGTAAATTAAACCGTAATTGCTGATTGACTTTGAAAAAACCGAAGGCAGTCTCACACCATTGTTGCTCAAACTAGAATGTCCCTCAGTGCAAAACTGAAGCGTTGCTAAAAGAAAGCGTGACCTCTCGAAGGCTGCAATGTCCTCAGTGAATCAAAAATATATTTCCACTACTTTAAGGGCAGTGAATGGTTTGGTTTCCTTGGATTATAACCTTCTTAACTAACACGGAGGCAGGGATTTCGGGAACATTTCAGATTAGTTGCAAATTCAAAATTGGGTCTAATATTTCCCTCACTAATTGTATTAGGAAACAACCAACTAATAGCTTTTATTAGTTAAATAATTTTCACAGGCGAAACCGACGGAAGGACTCATGCGAAAACAGTACGGATGCTCCGAGGGGTAAATATATCTGACCGAAGCGTATGAAGGGTTTAAGAAATTTAAAGTACGCAATGTAAAAACAGAGGAACGTAGAAATAAAGCGCAAAAAACACTCATTAAGCTTTAAGTCTTTGCGAGGGACAAGATGAAGAGGTTCACTGAAGACGAGAGGTTAGATTTTGGACACTTGACCAACGGGACGGCATAATTAATGATTAATTTGACAGTACATTTTGACATTTTGACAGAGCATGTTGATCGACTCTCTTCCTGTTCTCCCTCTAACGGGAATGCAAGAAAATAAAATTCTGCATTTTGAGGTCTTACATCCCTAAGAAATCCACAGTCAGAGTGTCAATCTTGGAAGTCTTGTTATGGAAAACCACACTTCACTTCACCACACATGGGAAAAATATTGCCACAGTGAAAGGTCAATGGGGCGAACACCTTAAGGAGTTAATTATCATATGGTTCTCAAGGGAAAAATAAATGAAAAGTTTCTATTATTCACTGGTTATGTCATTTTTAGAGCATGCAGACAGAATATTCTTTATGTGATCAGGAAGAGTTACATATGTTTTGTAAGTCCTGGGAAGAAAAAACCAAGAACATAATCATTAAATTCCAGAAAAAAGCCTCCAACCGAATAACATTTATAGATTATTGCAGTTGATATTAAGACTGTTACTCTAGCCTGGCACTACATTAGCAGGTGTGATAAAAGCAGCAAAACATTAGAGATATAATGCTGAATGTGGATGCCGAATGCAAAATGTTCCCCATACCCTACACAGGAACACAACAAATGGATAGCAAAAGATTGATTCTGATCCACCTCTTTCTATGTGTCCCATTTCCTTCATGAGTACTTCTCTTTACCATTCCATTTTAACATCTGGTGATAAAACAGTCCATGGCTCATTTCTTTATGGTAACTTGCAGTACAACATTCACATGTCGATTTAATGATTCATTCATTGGTTGGTTGGAAAGTAACTCCCTTTTATTTTTCCGTCTTCTCTCATTTCCAGCTATTAAGCTAGCGTCTATTTTAGAACTGCCTAGATCAAGTGCAGCCAAAAGACTGCATGTGTGTTTAAAAACGTAGAGAGCAAGACCACAGAGTAAGGCAACTATTGAAATGGAGCATCAGCATATAAATGGGTGGGGGATGTTTAATATTTTAGCTTGGCTCTCAGCTCAGGTTGTAGCTAAATGTTCTTTAAGAATGTAAGCAATATTTACTAATCTTCTATCCAGATCTTTTCTTGTGGTCATTATTTTCATCATGTTAGGTCTTCTACTGTGGGTTTTTCCAATTTCCCTTTAAAACTTGTATTGTTCCATAAGAACATGTGAGTTCACTAACATCCCAATTTTTCCTGCCGAGCATGATCATTTTATTGGCTGATCAGAGGTTCCTTTTCTCTTTTCATTCCCTTCTTTTACCAATAATTAGGCAGTATTTCAATTTTCCATTATTGAAAACCCTAAATTTGACATTTAAAAAATTCTGTTTAAACCTAAGATAGCGAATTATGCCTCTGTTGTGCATATTCATCCATGCTCTGAACTAAAAATAAATCATGCATTGGACTTGCGAGCTCAAATATATTAGATTTCCCCTTTTTTACCCTCCATCTCTTTTTGAAAATTTAAGTAGTTAAACTATTATTTGTGATGATGGCATAAGTCTATGAAAACCTTATTTACATAAGGATTAGGGTGTTAGTTAAATTTTCATCAGAATAAGGAAACCAATAGCCTCCATTAAGTAATGAACATGAACAAAATGAGCCAAAAAACACATGCAAAGAACTAAACACCGAAGCAGTTTCTATAGACATGAATATTCAATACCTTTAGACATAACATGAGAGAAAAAGTAACTTACTTGTGGGTCCAATTTGTTGAATATCTGCATATTGTGTGGGCTTGTAAATAAGGCCGTGAGAAGCTGGTGTCTCTGTGTCTCTCCTGTGATGAAAGTATCCAAAAATAAAACTATCGATGGCAATGGCTATTAGAGCGAAGCAGCTGATCAAAGCAATTGGTATCCATGCAGATGTTTCAACTTTTCTCCCAAGCAGGTGCTTCACTAGCAGGCTATTTCCTGTTGAGAGAGTAAAAGGGCATTATTTATTTGCAAGGCAACTAAGAATAATCAATTTCAAATCTAAAAACTAAATTGTGAGAAATCATCTTCTCTCTTTACATAAGAAAATATTTTTCTTTCTTTTTCAACTGGAATTCATAATGAGAGAAAGATAATTGTTAATTCAGATAAGTTGTTCATCAGGCTGTGAGCTTTTGATTGTTGAAAGTAAGAATGAATGCAAAATGGCATTTACTTAAATAGTGGGAGAGTTATTTTCTTAGGAGTAAAAGAAGAAAAAAATGAGAGACACACTTGAAACCCAAGAGGATTTCAGTAATGGAGGGTAAAAATAAGCACAGTATCAAATTTATCACATTTTCTTCTGGTGCCTCAAAAACTAAAGGTTGGGTTTTTCATGGATTTTTGAAGCTTTTGCTGTGAGTTGTGTGAACTTATTAAGGTTATGTTTACATTTCTTTAAAATATTCCTGTGTGATTTTTTTTAGCAAGATAGAATTTTCTTCCGAGTATGCTTTGGGTAACACTCATTTGGAAGGTGTCCTTTGCGACTAGTAATGGAAAGTATCTCAGACCAATATGTCAATGCCTATATATTCAGGTGTAGAATGAAGCAATTGAGTGGGAATCACTGTGCTTCAACCTCAGTATTGGGTGAATGTATGTTCACTTTTAATAGCTGAGTCGGTGTTATCGGTTTAAAAACGAATGTTCAAATATTCCTCTGTTGGCTGGTTCTTTTAGGATGGCTGTGGTCATTTGCATTATTCAAGGGAGTTGTGTATGTTGGTTAGAAAAGGATTGTACAAGGAGGAATAGAGGAAAGGTGGAGAACTGAATGAACATGTGGAAAAAACTCTTCTTCCTAGGGTTACCATGCGTTCTCTTTTTCCCGGACATGTCCTCTTTTTCAGGTAAAAAAATGTCCGGGCGGATTTTATGAAAAATTACGAAATGCTCTCTTTTTTAGCTCTGACAAAAAATTCTCGCTTTAAACACGAAAGTATGTAGTCGCTTTACTTAATCGTAAAATTGCAACTGTAGCACTTTTGTCCTCAAATGCCAAAACCACACTGGTGATAATGCCATCAATTATTTTTTTAAATTTCGTTTTTTATTTTCATAATACGCAATTGCCTTAAGGTGATATTTTTTTGAAAAGCATGTGATCCAAATAAATTGCCGAAGAACATCTTTTCACCTGGAGTAAGAGTATCTAATCACAGTACTATACTGGCTCCCTAAACTGTGATAAGAGTGCATTCTAGCGGTTTAATTTTTCAGCAGGTATTAGGTACGATTCATTATAGTATTCGGTTCTTCTTTCGGGGGATTTCCTTTCGAGGTGTTGAACTAAGCGCACATGGGAACACAAGCACTTTACGATGTGCGCTGGCGAAATCTTTTGTAACCTGCCGGTAGTTCGCTTTTCGTGGGTTTACATTAGTCATGGCCGCATGTTTTACTTAAAAATGTTGAATTCGCTGTCGCTATGTCGCTAATTAATTAAAACTTTACAATATGCATGTTTGCCGCCTTTAATGAAAACTAACTAACGTGACAAAAATCTCGGATGCTCCTATCGACGTTCTTTTGCTGTTTAGCGCACATCAACTTTGTTCCCGATCTGTTTTGAAGTGCGCGGGGTCTGTAGCGAATATAAGGCAAGTGCACTATAGTGTTACAAAGTGATTAGCGCACGAGAGCGAATGGAAGGCACCCTTTATCGTAAAATATTATTGTATTATCAGCAACCTACCGTAATTTTACCCAGACCAATCAACAACAGGTGGGTTGTTCAATCACCATGAACTCGCCGTACTTTTACCCACACCAATCACCAATCGATTGGTTAATTTATCTCCAACGGCGACGGCCCATTTGTAAAATACAAACACATTAATCTCCGCCATGATCATTTAGTCTCCCGAATCATTACACCAGCTCGTAGCACCGGGTGTCGAGCACGAAGGTCACCTTTGTGAAATCCTGGGTGCCGCCGGCACAAAGCTGACCTTCGTGCACATATTTTTACCTGGGGATACCCATAGATGAGAATGAAGCAGCAAAATGAGAGATATGCTCTTCCAAACTGAAAAGTACGAAAAATTCTACTTTCTTGCACTGTAATAGATTGTATAAAATGTACATCATGGCAATAAAATAAAGTTCACTGTTTACCTTCAATTCACCCCTGTCCACCCTCCCTTCTTTTCCCCCTTCCCTAGTCATTGATGGCTGGTGTCATAATACCCTATCATGGTTATTGTGAAACAACTGAGGGAGAGAAGGCCCAATTGAGGTAGAGGTGTCAGGACAGCAGCCATGAAAGGCCCTTACCACCCTATATTATTTCCTTCTTCATCTCCCCTGACGTCCTACCCTTCTTCATTCCGTCCATAAACTCTATTTTACCCCTTCCCTGCTTACCCAGCATCCTTGAATCCATGACGACCTTTAGCAAACCCCTCCAACACCCCATCCAGTCACCTACCGTACCTTCTGATATCATCCAAAAGCTTCATTTCCTTGCCCTCCATACCAAGCATTTCCTTGTTTGTCTTCCTCTCCTTCCACAGCACCCTCCCCATCCTCCTTTACCCTTACATCAAGCCTTCGGTCTGTTTCATCACACTATCTCCGAATCTCCGAGTCCACGTGTCTGACCATACAGTGCTCCACTCTATCCGAAGCTCTTCACCTATCTCTTCTTCATGTCATCACTCTTAAGTTCTTAGCTCCTTTCTATTACTAAACGCTTCCTTTACAACACTCTTCTCCTCTTTTAGTCTTTGAAACTCTACCCATTTTCTTTGAGTGCACTTCCCAAGTAATTAAAAAGTCTTACCTGATGATGACTGCTAGACAGTTGAAACACGTGTTGTAAGATTTTGAAATAAATTTGGTAGACAGTACGATATTGTTTGAGTATCATTGTTAATTAACATGCTTTGCTTGCTCCAGTTTATGCCCTCCTACTTCGGTATTTCCTTATAGCCTATATATCTCCTTTCCTTATCGTCATCTCTCGTGATGCACTCTCGATTTCACGATCAAGTAAATTCGGTCCGATGTTATCCTTTTCAATTGTTCTCTCTACATATTTCTCTGCCGCTATCATTACACGTTTCTCCCACATTTCCTCGATTAGTCTCATTTCCTTTGTTCACCGATGTTCCTTTCCATTAGCTCCAGGCGTTCTCTTCTTTTCAACCCTTTCAATGCTCCCAAGTGCCACCTTCACACAACATTTTGAATCCAGCGTTGCGGTTATGATCTGAGGACGCACCCGCGCCCGGAGGGCTTCGCGAGTTTTTGACCGCTTCTAATTCTCTGCATTATCGTCAAATACCATTTAATCTTAACCAATCTCCCAGATATCTCCCAGAATACTCCGGTATTTTATGTGTACCTACGTTTGGGACGATATTTAAACCTAGTCTTTGTTACCACTAATTTATTTCTCCGACAAAAATCAACAGCATTTTCACCGAAGTCATTTTTTGTCCCAAGCTCATACCCTCACCTTTTACTTCCCCCATCTCTGCATTCCGGTCGCCCGCGCTTCTTCTCGTTCTTCTCAAAAATCCGATCAAAAATCGATTTGTTCAAAGGTTGTCATATCAAAATTACGTGAAATGTTGAGCTCTTTTAGAATTTTGAAATCGGTAATTGCGTTTTACTTTATTGTAAAATCGATTTGAAGACAGAAGCAACTCTCTCAATCGAGTGTTTTAGACAATAATCATACCTGTTACTATACATATGTAGTTGCGTTTATGTTGAATTCTTTATGTTAAACTTTCAATGATAAAGACATTAAGATCTGGCAGAAATATGTTTATTAAAAATAACGATGACGCTAACGCGAGTGTATGGCTTATCGTTACCTATGATTATCTTTTCAATGGCCTTATTTATCAGCCTCGAAAAAAATCGGCTTTTTAAATTGGAGTTTATGAAATTTTCGCATACTTGAAATAAAGGCACTGGGTGTCGAAGGAGCTCCTAGATAACTTATTTGAAGAAACAAGGAGAATTGATTGAGGATATATCCACCAAGAACTAAAGAAATCGTTTTGCGGAAGGGAGAAAGGGAGGAATACGTGTATTACGAGGATAAATGATGAAGTATATGAACAAGTGGATGATTTTGTCTACCTAGGCCTATGCATGGTACAAATGAAATGATGTATGAAAATTTTATATGGCGTGCGGAAGGAGAGCCGAGGTCAGTACCTGGAAGCATATCTCGGAATGGGTGTTTGTTTAGGGGAGGGAAAATCGCTGTGTCCTCCCAACGTTATCATATGGTGGCGAAACATAGGTGGGCCAGTATTAGCGTGAGAGTTGGCTGGAAGCAGTGGGAATGGGGTGCGTGATAAATATGCCGGAAAAGTGGGATGGATAGGGTTAGGAGTGGATTTTGGGGAGGCGACCGACAGATAGGATCATTTGCGCAATTGGGGACTGGTAAGGGAGGAAGGGTGGATAGATACCCGGCGTCGGCATTAGCCTGTTCTTAACGAAAGGCGCCAAGGGGACCACGGTATAACGTCTCATCCGAAAGACGGAGTACTTTACTTGAAGTGCCCTCCACAAGACACTCAAGTAGTGATACGGTTTCCTCTGAAAAACATCCTCCTCTGCTGGGATTTGAACCCTGGCCGCCCGTATGGTTAGCCAGTACTCTAGCCACCCACCCGATCTCCGATAGGGTGAGAAATGAGTTAACGATGAAAGTATGTGGATTGGATGATCCAGTGATGGATGGATGATTAAATGATAGGAATGTGCTTCATTGGTTTGGCTATGTCGAGGGAAAAGATAAGGTCGAACTACGAAACAAATATATGATACAAGAGTAAATTGGGGCGAAAGGAGGTAGGTCACGAAATTCATGGGTGATATTAATAGATGAAATTCCAAAGAGGGGGAATATTTAGAGAACAGGAGATCATGTGTGACTGTGAGAGAAGAGAAAGAAGAATAGGACATTGTGAAGGATATTACAATAAGGCAGCCAATTTTATACGATTGACAGCAATAACTAACTACAACATGAAAATGAATAAAGCGAAGACTAAAATCCTGGTATGCGGAAGAGAGAAGGTGAATGTTTAAATCACCGTGAGGGGAGAGAAATTAGAGCAAGTGAATTCCTTCACCTATCTCGGAAGTACCGTCTCGTGGGACGGAAGAAGTGCAACGGATATCAGTCGGAGAACAGCCCAAGCTAAGAAGGCGTTCATGGGAAAAAGACAACTGCTGTGCTCAAAGAAGATAGGACCACAAACCAGGAAACAGTATGTGAAAACATTCGTGTGAAGTGTAGCACTCTATGGATCGGAAGCATGGACCATAGGAAAAACTGACCAGAACAGACTAGACGCCTTCGAAACCTGGAACTGAAGGAGGATGCTGAGGATAACATGGTCGGACAAAATAAGAAATAATGGACTGTAGAGAAGAATGGATGAGGAGAGGACCATATGGAACACCATACAGAAAAGAAGAACCAAGTGGATTGGACACACCCTGAGAGACAATGGGTTTGTGAAGAATATAATTGAAGGCCAATAGAGTGAAATGTCCTCGTGTAGAAGACCCAGGAATAAGTTCATGGACCACTTAAAGAGGAAAGTACATAGGGAGAGATACCAGGAGGTAAGGAAACTAGCATTAAATAAGCTAGGGTGGAGGGCTGCAGTCAACCAATCTTAGGATTGAACGACCAATGATGATGATGAGCAATAACTAACTCTTTGAATTTTGCTACCCAGAGAAGGATTGCACGATGGGTTTGTATGCCTATATTTATGTATATATGACGTCAAAATGACCAAGTTATCGAAGCTCAAAAGTTCCCTGGACTCACTGCGAAGGGTACCCGTCTCCCCTCGTCTTACCTGTCTTCACGCATCCGTCTCCGACGCCGCCCCTCCCCACGGTCGCTTCGTCGCTCCGTAGAACCATCCCCGTCCTCCGGACCAGCGGCGGACTCGCCTCGCCCGACGGCGAGAGCCCGCGACTCCGGAGGACGGACGAGGGGCCGGCGGTCGGCGACCAGCCCTCCGCGTCCCCGTGAACGATCTGCTGCACCGTCACCGAGCCGTGGTATTCCGTCTTGTTGCCGATCTCTACCCCATCGGTCTTGCCCTCGATCTTGACTTCGCCGAAGTTGAGAACCGTAACCTTTGTCTGTGGGGCCACCACAGCGGAACTATGGTCGATACGCGTCACCCTCTGATCCACCGGCTGGGCCCGCGTGTCGCTGTCCGATTGTTCGCTGTCCGAATCATCCGACGATTCGGACAGGTCGTCGCCGACGGTCTCGTTTCGTTTCTGTTCCGCACCGAAACCGTATGTGGATCGTCCGGCGTCACCCATTCCGTCGCCGTATAAGTATTTCGATCCTGATAGTGGCGAATTGGTAGG
Source organism: Ceriagrion tenellum (assembly GCA_963169105.1). Taxonomy (NCBI): domain Eukaryota; kingdom Metazoa; phylum Arthropoda; class Insecta; order Odonata; family Coenagrionidae; genus Ceriagrion; species Ceriagrion tenellum. Next base: position 153,053,329 of record OY720632.1, on the reverse strand, counting down.
TGTCTCGCTCTCGGGACCGCGGTCGGCAATGCTGGTCGAGGTGTTTTTCACGAGTGGCCCGGTCGCGTTTATTCCGCGCCGCCTCGCCTCTTCGTGTTCCCGTCGATACGGCGGGAAATAACCGAGGTGGGGGAATGGACAGATGTGCCTCACTCTCACTTATCTCAGTCGTCTCGCTGGGCTTCCGAGAGCCGGCAAGGCGGGACTCACTTCCCGCACGTTCATTTCCACACGACGATGAATCCGAGGGATATGGGAGCTCTGAGGAGGAGATATGGGATGGGATGTTACAATGTTTGGAAGCAGCGATGTGGTCAGATACCATTCAATGCGGAGGGGCAGTCTTCGAATCCCGACGGTGGTAGTGAAAGATTTACATCGGTAATCCGATTCGAAATTATCGTGCCTTGAGAAGGCAATACACTTTAGCAACGGCACTCCGTCCGTCGAATGGGATGTTTTGAATGTGTCCCCTTGGCAATTTTTGTCAAGAGACCGCGCAAGAGCAAGAGGTTTGCTCTCCACCTTCATACACATAGTCTACCATCCAATAAAAACTTTCCTTCCCGACTGAAGCGCTGGTTCGCGTGGAACACGCTCCGAAAACACTGACGAATTAGTCGCCACGATGGCGTCTTTCTCGATACACTCTTCGAGGAATAAGTTTCCTCCTCTTCCGACTCACTCGCCATCAAGGCCCCTTCACTATTTCGTTCACTTCCCACTCCCCAGCAGGAATTCCCCTTGATGTGTCCGTGAACGCGGGTTCGCAGGCCTCGCCATTCCGGTGACGTCAACCAACCGAATAAAAGAAGAGGCTCAGGAAGGAGAGCGTTGGAAATTGACGGCGATCGCAGCGCCGCGCGGCCGAGTTTTCCTCTCGAAGTGACTCGCCGTCTGCGCCTCACGCAGTTGGAGAGGAGAAAATAATCCTATATATATTTTTAACCCCCCGTGCTTTGAGTCGAAGATGTTAGTCAAGTTATTTTTTTTCTTTAGTTTTTCGCTCGCCTGATTCCTTTGGCTTGGGTCGGGAAGGTGTTATTATTGAATCCACGCTATTATTTCCGAGATGTAACTATCTCACAGAAAGTTCACTTCTATGTTAGCCTACGAAACGTAAAAAATGTGGGTAGCGTTAATTTAACAGGCTCCCAACACTACAGTCAGGCGTGAATTATTTTTCACTACCTCAGAAACTTATGATCTCTGACTTTATTGAATATTGGTGCACCAGGTGCCGACGATCTATAGGACTTGACATAAATAGCGAAGAAAATTATGCTACAGTTGTTATGTCGCTTTTATCAATTGAAAGAGGTCTAAAACCTAAAGGTCGCCTTATGTATTTCTGAAGGGGCTAAATTTCTTCATTTGTTGGGTGATTTTTTTAAAAATGGCTATTATTGCGATACTTATTTAAAATTGCCAATTTAAGGGCCCATTCATGTAAGGTGGAAGAGTGATCACTGATACCACCTCTCTAGAGACATACGTAAATTGTTATTTTCATTACTACGAAAGTGTACCCTAAAATGGAGATTTAGGACAATGGGTCTCGTCTCCTCCAAGTAAGAAAAATTACCTACAATTTTTAGGGTCTCGAATGCTTTTTTTATGATATGGGCCATTTCCGACGTAATCTTATGCGATAAATCGGATCTGCTCACGAAAATTGCCAATCGCATCAGGATTTTGATATATTATAATCTGAAAGGGGTAAAATGGCCATTTTTAGGTCTTTTTGAGCGTGAATATCTCGGAAACCAAAGGTGATAGATTAATTCTGCAAACGTACACGAAGGCTGCGCTAAAAAATGCATAGAACACATCTGTGAAACCTAGAAAAACTATTGTTACCATGACCTGTGTTAACTTTTCAACTATCAACAGCTTTATAATAATTGAACGATACTATAATTTTGAGTAAGTACACCAATTTGAAATATAAGATGTAGGTTATGGAAATAATAGTTTTTCTAAGCGTCATATTTGGATTCTACGTATTTTCAAACGCAGACTTCGAATCTGTTTGCAGGATTCCTCTTATCACCTTTGGTTTCTGAGATATTCAAGCTCAAAAAGACCTGAAAATTGCCATTTTGTTCCTTTATGGTTAGATCATTCCAAAATCCTGACGTGATTGCCCATTTTTGAAGCGTAGTCTAGTGTTATAATGAAGTTATTTTCAGCACAGAGTATTAATGGGCTACTTATTCCACAGAAAAGAGTGACTTAAGAGCTAAACTTCAACATACTAAACTTCAGCGTTTGCTAAATTCTTGTGTAAGATTCGTGTTCAGCCTACGAAGAGATTTAAGTGCATATATCGACATACTCTAAGGAAATCGGATGGCTGACCACCAAAAACCGACGGAAATATTTCCCTACCTCATTTCTCTATTCATAATTTCTTAATATGAATCCCGAATATTTGTATGCTTTCTTCAAAACATGTCCAAAACAACCAATATAACTACAGGAACTGATGTAAATTTCCTTTACTATCCATCTTACCGGACAAGCTGTTTTCATAAACCATTCCAGATAATAGGACCCAATTCCTGGAATTCCCTCACAGATGAGGAAAAAAAGGTCCCATTTCAGTCGATAATCTGTGCTTAAACCATGGTCGGCGACGAAAATACAAGAAAGGAAATAGTACAAGTTTTTAGTTTCAAATGTGGAAATCCGTAGCTTCCAGGAAGTTTGTGGCAATGCGCGCTCTTACATGCAAATGTGTATATAAATGCAAATCTCTCGTAAGATTGGCGACTGAGGCAGCAAAGCAGCCTGCGTTGAAGATCCTGCCTGAGGTTGGCCAGGTAGTGTCCGGAAACCCAAAATGGCTGTGTCAAACGTGGCTTAATTTTGCTTTTTTCATTCTATAGTCAACCCACGATTTATATTCATTTCAACTTCTCTGAAAACACTCTTCTGTCCTCTGCTAGGTGCGTTAACACCTTGCTACCTCACATTATCTCCCATAATCAGTGTGAATTTTCTTGGAATTCGGTACTTAAACTTCCTAACCCTCTCCCGGCCTTATCTCAGCTCTTCGTTTGCCTCCCTATCCATCGGAATGGCATTTTATATCATTTTGCGACCACTCCCTTCAAGGTTTCCCATCACCGCTCTCGCAATCCTCCACTTCAATGTTCCTTGTACAGTCACTTCAAAAAGTATCCCGACACACTACGCTTGCGGTTCGCACAGGTCGGCTGTTGAAGCCCGAAGTACGTTGGCTATCCTGGGTCGTCATGGGTGACTATGAGAAACGTCTGGTACATGACGACATATATTCTAAGTCAAGTGGGACTTAACTCCGACAGCGCTATGGACTTCGTTCGCGTTGGAAGGCTAACACTGAAAGGAAATCACAGCGGGGAGCATGGGTATTCGCAACTCAGAGGAATCGTAATCATACTCGGCAGTTCTCTTGCGAAGAGGAAAGTGAAAAGAGCGTGGATGAGTCAGTATTTGCCTCGATGATGGATTCTCCTTTGACAGTTGGTTGCATATCAACTCTTAAAAGGGATTTAAGACTCAAGTGTAGTTAAAAAAACAGTGCTTAATATATTTCACGAAGCCTAATAATAGAACGAAGAATAATCGTCCGGCCTGGAAGCCAAAATTGACCGAGGACCAGAGGGCCGCCCGTTTGGATTCTATCACAAAAAATATCACCAATGATTAATCCTTTCGAGACCTCACCATGTTCAGCGATGAAAAGTTTTTCTAGAATAATTGAGACGGAAAAATTAGCCTGTGGCGTCCAAGAGGAACTCGATAACTAAAATCACTGACAATTTTAATCGCCTTTTTACTTGTGGTTGTTTGACATATGCATTGTCGCGTTTCTTTTTTTTAACAATTACGCTGTTACTTATTTGTGACTTAATAGCGATATGAGTTCAACAGGTGAGCTGCTGGTAATTAAAGGAGTAAAAACGGAACTTTATCCTTTTCAATTCTCTACCTCAAAATTGTTATTATATTGCATTTTTTATAAATAATCACGAAAGTGGTTTTACAGCATCAGGATACTATACACTGAAATAATAATACTGTCCAATGGCTTTAGTCAATATATCTCATAAATGTCCATTAGGTGGTCAACTTAAAATATCAGCCTTTGATGCCCGAAAGGCTCTCTGGTTCGCTGAGCTTAGACGATAGCAGTCCCCTTTCTCCTTCATACATAGGTTGGAGCTCGTTTTCCCATGCATTCGTCTCTTCATCGTTTTACCTCCGTGCGACTTCACTCGTGTAATCACTCAATCGTTTACTCCATTCAATATTGCCTTTTCACCACATTTCCCTTCTTACTTCTTTCACCGAATACGTCCTCAAGGCCAAGTCAAGGAGGAACTCTGTCCTCGCCTCAGAACAAGAGCACTCCCATAATGCAGTCCCACTTAACCAGGCGCTTTGTCTGATGGAAAATGGAAAGTGCACCTGCAAATTCTCATTGCTACCAGAGACGACCCAGGATAGCCAACGTACTTCGAGCATCGGCAGCCGACATATACGAGCCGCTAGTCTAGCGTTTCGCGGTACTTTTTGAGGTGACTGTACAGCTAGCCGCAAAAGTAAATGTGGATGGCTCCGCTTCGCCGCGACACGGTCGGAGCTGGAATCACGGGAAAATTTTACTTGCGTTGGCCCTACGTGAAGGAATCACGCCGAAGTCATGGTGATCGGGTATTGGGCGTAAGACGGCGGAGGAAAGGGGGGGATGTGACGGACGATAGAGAGATTCGTCCCAAAGAGCGAATTGAATGACGACAAAAATTCTTTCGAGAACAGAGGCCGAGGAAGACGGAATACGAGTCTTTAACCAGCAATCACGAATCGCCCAGTACGCAAAGAGAGAAGCGCTGAAAAGAAATGAGCGATTTCGCGGTGTTTGTCTTTATGAATCAATACCACTGTGAGCCTAAAATTTCTCATTTTGTAATTAATAAACTAATGCTGAGTTACAGCGATCAGACGAACGCAGTAAAAGTTAAGTATACGTTTGAGAAATCATCTCCGAAAAATCAGAATATTCGAATCGATTGGGATTGTGAAATGCTGACAGGAGTTTTAACTTAATGATGTTTAAGTTCACGCAGAACTCCTGGTTGCTATAAATCTTACTTTAACGGGTCACTTTTTTGCGTGACTTTTTCTCGTCATAATACTTTTAGTGCTGTTGCCTAAATGAATGTAGACATGATGGTTTTTCCTTGAGTTCAGTGCTATAAATAAAGCTTCCTTTATGTGAAGGTTTTATTGATTTTTGCTACCTAATGGTCGCGTGTTCCTCCTTATTGTTACTTTCCTTTAGAGAGAAATCAAACATATTATATTAATCCTTGTAACTGGGTGAATAATTATAAATAAAACAATGCTACAGCCGTATGATTGATTAAGAAAACTGTTTGAAGAGTTGTGTTTTCATGCGAGTAAGTGAAACAATATGAGGAAGAGTAACAGGCTTTTCCTTAAAAAATGTGGTTTTTGACTTGTCTTGTACTGAATTGCACGATAACTTTTCTTTGCAGGACTAGAAGATTTAGCCGAGCATTGCGTCTTTCAGATCATAAGTGAAGATCAATGAGATAAATCAAATTAAGATTATAACGAAAATAGCGATGGGACTTATGCAACATTTTAATGAGGATGATGAATAACTTAAATGGTATTATTCGACACACCCGAAACTAATTATGTAGGCATATTGAAATGTTATTAACGAAATGATTCATGTTTCAAATATATACCTCATAAGCTTTTTATTTAATTTTTTGCATCCCCTTCTGCATCTAGCACTTTCTGAAGGCGGATTCTCATTGAGCCAGTCAATTTCTCGGCTAAATCTTATAGTCCTGCAAAGAAAAGTCATCGTACAATTCGTAACTCACGTATTCAGTTAAGAGCTACCTTTGACTCATGTACCCTAGTCATAATAAGAGACCGTATTCAAATTGTACGTTTTAATATCAGCAGCTGTAGGCAGCATGAAATAAATCTTCCATCATTAGAGATGCAATATTATACTTCAACACGATTGACGTTCGATTTAATTAAATAAAAACATGTCTATGTAAGTCTTTCATATGACTCATTTTTTCATGCGGCACGTTAAAAACTCCTTCCCACGGAAGGTTTTTTGTGGTTCCGGAAAAAATTACTGAGGTGACAGTATGATTTTTTTCAAAAGTTTTCCACTGGTAACCGCTCTGCTAAAGCATTAAAGGATTTGGGTGGAAAGAACTGATGAACTTAAGTGACCAGCTGAAAAAGAAATTGGTTGGAGATTGCATCAGAACCAATCAGCAACTCCTAATTTTGACGTGGAATTATATCATTATTTCCCTTATGCCTTCCCGTTTCACATTCCTCAAGCTCAGTTCATCCCTTGCCTAAACGTGAGGTTCATAAGCCAACAAGTAACATATTTTCTTCCTCCTCATCATCTTTTTAAAACTAACTCCAACTGCGCAATGCCTCATTACCCACATATCATCGATCGACGCAATTACCTTTCCTTGAAAGGAAGGATCCTTTTTATGAACCCCTATTACACCGAACGTCGAAATAATTATTGCAACCAGGTGAGCTACGACATCTGCGCTTTATAGATTAGACTCATTGCAAATTATATCACTAGAACCTGTCCATTCAAGTACTCTTTCAGACTTTCAGCCCTCATCATAACGCTGGAATAGAGGAGGCCTTGCGGCTGTCCATCCACTTCACTCAATGGTGTCCACAGTTTTCAGCTCAGAGTATAGCTCGATAATTATTATGCGGTAATCATTAATATCTGATGAGAATATATCGATCAGTAATGAAGACCGTGACTCACGTGAGCGAGGCATGGTCCATTACGAAGAAATCTTATTGATATACTTTATACATTTCAAAGGAATACTTTTAAAGCGAAAAAAATTTGGATCGGTGCGAAACGAAATGGGATTGCTTAGAAATTGAACGGCTGAAAAAAACAGCCACCTTGATTCAGGAAGGAAATTTGCTCGATTCACTAAGGCAAGAAAGATGAGGCGGCTTGGATATAAGAAACCCGTGTTTGACAGTCGAGATCCGAGAAGCGAATTGGTCTAGAGACCCAGTGAGGGAGAACAAGAGAGAGAGAGGTTCCTTGGAGAAGATGGAAAGATTTTCAGGCAAAAGACCTTAAGGTAGTTTGAGTGGAATATCATTTCCACTAGAAGTCGATAAATTTGGTCTCACATTAAAGAAAAATATTTCACCCTTTTCAAAGATATAAAAAACTTCAACCTTACCTGATTACTTTCTGAGATATTTGCCAAAAAATAACAACACTATTACACGGTAAACGGTACGTGTATACACTCCATAGACAGCATATTTTAAACAATGAGAGATTTCTAAAACCTAAATCTCGTCAAAAAAAACTAGCAGAGTGTATTTTTCTCAAATATTTTTGAAAATTGATCATATTGCCACCGCAGTAAATTCTTCGTGGTCACAACAAACCTTCCGTTTGGATGGAATTTCAAACGTATCGAGCAAAAATACTAGTCAAGTTGAAGACTTATTTAGATATTTTTAGTTAATTACTGAGAGTTTCAGTCGTATAATACACATATGACACCACCATTAATAATACAACATTAAATCATGTGTCCTACAGCTGGTGAAATTAAAACGTATAATTCGAATATGGTTTCTATCATGAATAGGGAAATTTCTCGCTCAAACTACCTAAAAAAAGACGGGAGTCAAAAATTGGAGGACTGTCGCAGCGGATAGAGGTGAGAGGACAACGTCCACGGGGACTGCAGCACCAAAGAAAAGAGAATAATACTGTTTTATGCTGCCGTATCAGTAAAACGATAGATAAAAATTCGAATGCCGATTAATAAGAATTATTCTCCGTAATCCCATTTTCCTCTTGCGATAAAAGTTTGGACATGGCCACCTGAGAGCTCTTTTCAATTTTCTCTTCATTAATACGATTAGCCGTGACTAAATCTCGAATTTCAGCGAACAAGGTTTCAATTTCCAGGGAATGGATAACCATTAAGTTCGCATGTCTCCACAGCTGTAACTTTTTTGCCATGTTCTACAACTACAAGTTGCCGAATAAGGACTCGTTTGCTGACCTTTTGAATATTTCTCTCAATTGGGTCGCATTACGCATAATAAATGCATAAATACATATTTACAGCAGTTTACAATGCATATTTAATGAGTTCCTACTCCCATAATTTGCAATTTGGTGTTAACCCGTTACCTACGAATGTGATGCCGTCCAGCTGTTGGTCGTCTCCAAGGGGTAAGTACCCTGCCACAGCTTTCTTGAATCAAAACAATTATAGTGAAAACCTACTTACGTGTTGTACACTTTACGTTGGACAAAACAAACAGCAAATTCTTTTACGAAACGAAATTTTGAATGCGTAAGTACATTCGCCATGCGCGAAAATTTTTTAAAAATAATTTTGTTAATTGCCGTGAATTCTCCTGTAATACGAACATTTGTTCTCCATTTCTAAGCTTTAGAAATGTTGGCGCGTTTAAAATCCTATGATTGAAGATTTCAAAGGTATTTCAAGCATTAATGGCCAAGTATTGGTTCGACATTTATAAAATGCTTTTCAACTAATGTTTAAAATCTTGAAGGGATTGGTCAATCCATAAATGTCCTTAGCTGAGGAAAGAGATTTATTTTCTCTTAGTTTTGGAGAAAATTAGATCATCATTATGAAGGATTGTGACTTTTTAAGTGTATAGCCCGCTAAGTAATGAATTGAATTAATCATAATTGGAGTTTAGAAATAAACATGGATGAGCCCAATTCTATGAGTATATGAGACAACACAGCAAGAACTTACCGTCGAAACTGGACAACTCATACAGCGCTGTCAATAATATTAGTACCTAGGACTAAAAAATTGGAACAAGATGGAACACAAAACTAAGAGAGTCAATAATGATCCACGACAGTTGGAACAGCCATATAGCTGCTTGATATAATGCGTTGGGACCAGGATATAAAAAGGAGTATTTGCACAGTACAATACCGTTATAATAAATACCAACAACAACGAATGGCTGTAGATTTTAGCCCCTGAAAGAAAAATCAGAAAGAATTCTTCGGGCGGTTGAGACGAATTTTTGCATCCGAGGCGCAGGAATACCACGACCGGTACAGGTCCGGGAATGCATAACTATCGAAATCATAGGCGCATTGCATTACTTCAATAAAATATAATGGAAAAACAATTTTAGTAGTACGGCCACGTCCGTAAAAATGGTAAATTTGAGATACACACCAATGGGAATAAAATCGCCATGAAAAAATAATTTACTAGACTGGGAGTCGATCCAGAATCTTCAGGACGCTCAAGCGTTTAGATTAGCGACACTAGCGTTAGTTCCACAAACAGAAACACCTGACCGACCTTTACGAGATATTATTAATTGTGCTGTATTACGATGACTAGGAACATAATTATGCTCTCAACTACGATTATAAAAGAAACAAATTATTTCAGACAAAAACTAATCTCCACTCAACTGCATTTCAAAAAAACAAACTTTTTTGGCAGAAAATAATTGTCAGATTCGTTTATTATTACCGAGGATCTGAATTTGTTCCCGTCGATAATATCAACTGTCTTCTTGGTTTGCCTTCCTGACATAAATTTGCAACGCTTGGGACTGAAATAAATGAAATCTCAAAGAAACAGTACTTCCTGGGATGAGTCTCGAGTTTAATATCTAGATTGTTCGATCCGCTTCTCTTCTCGACAAGTCACTAGATACTACACTTTCAGAGGTACGCGAATGACGATTTGAACGCCATCAAGAGTGCCATATTCTAAGATATATTACACAGTGTTAGAGGATAAGTTTGGACTCCCAAAAAAAATGATAAACCTTGCCAAGATGAGCATAACAGAAACAAAGAGCTCAGTGCGGGTTAGTGGCAGCACTTTGGAGTCGTTTGACATAAATCGTGGTGTTAGGCAGGAAGACGAGCTATCCCCAATTCTATTTAATATTGCGGTATAGAAAGCACTGGAAAAAGAAGTAGAGATAGACCTGGATATCTGCTTTGTAGCTCCCCTTACCCCTTGGAGACGACCAACAGCTGGACGGCATCACATTCGTAGGTAACGGGTTAACACCAAATTGCAAATTATGGGAGTAGGAACTCATTAAATATGCATTGTAAACTGCTGTAAATATGTATTTATGCATTTATTATGCGTAATGCGACCCAATTGAGAGAAATATTCAAAAGGTCAGCAAACGAGTCCTTATTCGGCAACTTGTAGTTGTAGAACATGGCAAAAAAGTTACAGCTGTGGAGACATGCGAACTTAATGGTTATCCATTCCCTGGAAATTGAAACCTTGTTCGCTGAAATTCGAGATTTAGTCACGGCTAATCGTATTAATGAAGAGAAAATTGAAAAGAGCTCTCAGGTGGCCATGTCCAAACTTTTATCGCAAGAGGAAAATGGGATTACGGAGAATAATTCTTATTAATCGGCATTCGAATTTTTATCTATCGTTTTACTGATACGGCAGCATAAAACAGTATTATTCTCTTTTCTTTGGTGCTGCAGTCCCCGTGGACGTTGTCCTCTCACCTCTATCCGCTGCGACAGTCCTCCAATTTTTGACTCCCGTCTTTTTTTAGGTAGTTTGAGCGAGAAATTTCCCTATTCATGATAGAAACCATATTCGAATTATACGTTTTAATTTCACCAGCTGTAGGACACATGATTTAATGTTGTATTATTAATGGTGGTGTCATATGTGTATTATACGACTGAAACTCTCAGTAATTAACTAAAAATATCTAAATAAGTCTTCAACTTGACTAGTATTTTTGCTCGATACGTTTGAAATTCCATCCAAACGGAAGGTTTGTTGTGACCACGAAGAATTTACTGCGGTGGCAATATGATCAATTTTCAAAAATATTTGAGAAAAATACACTCTGCTAGTTTTTTTTGACGAGATTTAGGTTTTAGAAATCTCTCATTGTTTAAAATATGCTGTCTATGGAGTGTATACACGTACCGTTTACCGTGTAATAGTGTTGTTATTTTTTGGCAAATATCTCAGAAAGTAATCAGGTAAGGTTGAAGTTTTTTATATCTTTGAAAAGGGTGAAATATTTTTCTTTAATGTGAGACCAAATTTATCGACTTCTAGTGGAAATGATATTCCACTCAAACTACCTTAAGGTCTTTTGCCTGAAAATCTTTCCATCTTCTCCAAGGAACCTCTCTCTCTCTTGTTCTCCCTCACTGGGTCTCTAGACCAATTCGCTTCTCGGATCTCGACTGTCAAACACGGGTTTCTTATATCCAAGCCGCCTCATCTTTCTTGCCTTAGTGAATCGAGCAAATTTCCTTCCTGAATCAAGGTGGCTGTTTTTTTCAGCCGTTCAATTTCTAAGCAATCCCATTTCGTTTCGCACCGATCCAAATTTTTTTCGCTTTAAAAGTATTCCTTTGAAATGTATAAAGTATATCAATAAGATTTCTTCGTAATGGACCATGCCTCGCTCACGTGAGTCACGGTCTTCATTACTGATCGATATATTCTCATCAGATATTAATGATTACCGCATAATAATTATCGAGCTATACTCTGAGCTGAAAACTGTGGACACCATTGAGTGAAGTGGATGGACAGCCGCAAGGCCTCCTCTATTCCAGCGTTATGATGAGGGCTGAAAGTCTGAAAGAGTACTTGAATGGACAGGTTCTAGTGATATAATTTGCAATGAGTCTAATCTATAAAGCGCAGATGTCGTAGCTCACCTGGTTGCAATAATTATTTCGACGTTCGGTGTAATAGGGGTTCATAAAAAGGATCCTTCCTTTCAAGGAAAGGTAATTGCGTCGATCGATGATATGTGGGTAATGAGGCATTGCGCAGTTGGAGTTAGTTTTAAAAAGATGATGAGGAGGAAGAAAATATGTTACTTGTTGGCTTATGAACCTCACGTTTAGGCAAGGGATGAACTGAGCTTGAGGAATGTGAAACGGGAAGGCATAAGGGAAATAATGATATAATTCCACGTCAAAATTAGGAGTTGCTGATTGGTTCTGATGCAATCTCCAACCAATTTCTTTTTCAGCTGGTCACTTAAGTTCATCAGTTCTTGCCACCCAAATCCTTTAATGCTTCAGCAGAGCGGTTACCAGTGGAAAATTTCCTTAAACCAAATGTGACGTGAGTCTCACCGCATTCTTAGGAAGCGGAGACTCAGGAATACGCCTCACTACCGCGAAGCTGCCCAAGTACAGATATCGGCGCTTATCTTAACATGATAACTCTGTGGTTAATAAATTGTGACAAGACTTTGAGAATCAAGGTACCGCTTAGAAGATGTCAGTCTGCGGAATGAAATCAACTTGTCCGAGTAAAGCTATACACCGAAAGACATGCGGGAATATGTTCGAATATATAATCATGCTAAAACTGTTGAAAAAGTACAGAATATTTTATGAGGAACTTTTACTGAGGATGAAAGAGTGATTTGCTTCTATGTAGCAAAGCTAGCCAAGTAGGCGAGGAAGGATTTAATGGATTGGAAGGAACGGTCGAACCATTAAAGTCGGTCCACGGTCCTCCCGTTCAGTTCATGGAACCGTTCCTTCGGACCCGTTCGTTCACGAAAGACCCACCTTTAATGACGATGTGCACTTACCACCCTCACTGCAATGTCTATGTAGGTTTTTTTACTATCCAAAACTAATATCACCTTGGAAACTTTAACTTGAGAACTTCAACTGTGCGGGTAAAGAAAGACAATCGAAATCGACACTTCATTTGGGAAAAGCTTCAGATTGCGTTCAAATCGGTTGTGCAATCTAAACGAAGGTAACAAAATTATTTAAATAAATCATGCATTCTCTACTCAATGGTAACGGAAAATTAAGAATATTACAAAAAATCACTAAACATAAACCATGCCTTAATTTGAAAATTATAAACTTTTGAAGTGGTCGATTAACAGTAGGAAAACATGATTTTATTCGATTTTCTAGTAGAATAACCGTATAAACGCGTGTAAGACGCGCACCCCTCTTTTTAAGCGTTGAAGTTGAAGAAAACATTTTGGGGCTTTTTTTCTCCTATCACAAGGTTTGGCGGACCTAACTTCGAACTTTCGGCCATTATCAAATCCTTCCGAAGAGTCACACCGAGCTCTGATTTTTAATGCCGTTTTCCCCCAACATTTTCCTAATGCACAAGTCGTAGTCGCTGTGAGTATGGGTCCTTTTAACTGTATTTAACTTTTACAAATTATAATTTTCTGTAAGCGATGATGAGGGGGAATGCGAACGCGTTAAATGCAAAAAAACCCTATCGTCAGCCTTGTAAAATACGATCGGCTCTCCGGGGACTTGAGAGTAGGAGGCAGATAAAAAATTCGTGTAAGAGGCGCACCCTCATTTTGGGCTGCGATTTCTGGGAAAAAAGGTGCGCCTCTTACACGAGTTTATACGGTATTTAAGTATGATACACTCTTCAATGTGGAGCAATGGCTTCTGTTTCTTCTTCAAAACGTTGACTCGATTTCCACTTCCATACCTACACTTGAATACCATAGGCATCGAGGTCGCACATGGAATGGCTATCGGTTCTATATCGTGCCGTGCGATATTTATGTTTTTTTCTCATTGTTTCCCATTACACCGCAGACTGTGAGTATAGTATATTTATTTGGCTGTGCGATGAATCTTCACTCTCTCAGATGCAGTTTTATTTTTAGAAAAAACTAGAATATTGCTTCGTTGTTGGCAAAATTGATACCATAAAAAATGAATGAGTCATAAAGGAGGAAATATCAATAGAAAAAAATAAAATTGGAAAAAATGGTAAATTGATACAACTTTGAAAGTTTATTTAACAATAAAACATCGATATTGTCAGAATTATGAATATTTCAAGTAAAAATATGGACGTATATTTAAAAAAAGAATGTTAGTTTGTAGAAAAAACTGTAAACTGATTAGTGCAAAGCGAGGTATTATTTCATTAATTACTGTGGGTAAAAAAAACCAGCTTTCGGCGTTCAATGATGTCAAAAAGTCCGGGCGTCCTAAGGTTAAATAAAATAACAAGTTAAAAAAAAGCAGAAATTTATTGCACTCTTATTTGGTTGAAATATTTTATGGGATGAAAATCATATTTAAACCTGTTAGACAAAATCGACCATCATGATAGAGAGCAATGGTACCTACAAGAGGTCATTTCCCTCTTATTTTTCGGCTGCTTCTCCTGGCATTGACTCACAATTCTTTTGAGGATTGTCTTCTGAAACACATACGTGCGTTAAATGAGTATTGCATTTTTGTGGAATACTGAATGTAAATAAAAACTGAGATTCTTTATATAGTTTGTTGTAAATGTGTTTATCTACTAAATAATATTCCTGAGAGACTTATCTAATAGGGGATCGGGTTGGTGTGGTGGCTAGAGTACTGGCTAACCATGCAGACGCCCAGGGTTCAAATCCCTGCAGAGGAGGATGTTTTAAGGAAACCCGATCCGTACTCGAGTTTCTTGTGGAGGGCGTCTAAGTACAGAGCTAGCTGTTGACTCTGTCAAAGTTACTGTGCAGCTAGCTCCGTAGTTCTTTGAAATATAGGTGGGTTGGTTGATATTGATATTGTTACTTAGGGAATGGAGAAAGGGCGAGAGAAAATTAATCGTCACAATTAACAATGTCTCTATTACTGAGAACATATAGAGAGAGCACAATTAGTTTCTCCGTTTTAGATTTTAATCGGTGATTTTTGCGCGCATCCGCCACATTATTAGCCAGTTCCTTGGGCGCGAAGCTTGGAATCATTACCCTGCGTCCTGTGATTTTGGACAAGTATGATGCTGGGAAGTGGTACAAGAGGAAAAAATACGTAAATAGTTCGTCCAGACCTGGAAAAAGAGTAGTGAAATATGGGCAATAAAAGGGAGTAATTCAGTTTTAAAGGGAGAACTATAAAATCTGACAACCTGTAAATTTATAAATGCGACGTAAAATTCTACCACTTACTTTAGTGTATGCAAGTGAAATATGAAGGATATATTACGAAACCTTCTCGTCATTTCAAATGGGAGCAATAAATCCAACTCCAAGTGTATCCATTGTTTCGTAGACCTTGGTTTTGATTTCATAATATTTACATTGGGCTAAAATACGAAAATTTGACGTGAGAGTCACTCGGGTCATTACTTTCAATATATATTTTTCTCTCCGATAGAAATTTTTTCTCACTTTTGTCACCGCACATTTAGCATCTAGCCGGCAGGGAACTGACGAAGAACATGACGGATTGCGCGAAACATTAATATAGCAATACAGCCATTGTGGCATTGTTGCTTACTCCGTGACCAAAACAACCAATATCAGACCCCTTCACTTATTCTATATAATCACCTGTTCATGAGTTTCAGTCCAAATAAAATGATATTGAAAAATTTCTCCATTGAGACTGGTCGAAAGTATTACCTTAATTCTGCCCAGGACTATGCCATTGCGTGATTTGTCGCCATCTTGCATCTCTGTAATTCCCAGAGAAAAAAATCACTACCGTGGGTGCACTGCACATGAGCTTAAACTGTACGAAAGAAGGCAGTTCCATTCCTTCTAACTGTTCTGGACAATACTATGGTTGAATTGTTAGGGATGATTTGCATTGGAAGTGAACTGTAGAGAATGAGAGGCGGAAAGGGCTGTGCTGAAAATGTGCTGAATCGACCTGAAGGAACTGTAATGTGGTTAACGCTGTATTGAAACAGTGCTGTATTACAGTGCTGGGAGTGTACTTTTGCATTAACTGTGCTGCGGAAATGCTGTGTAATGTGGCAAACGGTATCGTTTTTTTTTTCAAATTAAGTACCATCTTGAGCACACCTCTGTCCACAATATTTTTACAGCGATTTAAGAGCTAATCTTTCAATATAAATTTTGAACAGCGATAAAGGACCTTTAAGTACTCGACACTCTTCTCAGTTTTAGAGTAATGTGCTTTCTTACCATCTTATTTACACTTTCAGTCCAGTTAGAGTTAAGTTGAAGAACAGATCAATCCAAATTACAGCACAATTGTTTTCTCTGAGTTATCGAACTGCTGCCGAATATTGTGAGGTAATGGCAACAGGAGACTCCACTCAAACACGGAATTTCAAATTTGGGACTCTGGGTCGGATATTCAGTCGATCCCAAGTGGTTCACACGTCCGGGCACCAGTGATCCCAGCGCTGGATCAACTCCCAAAGCATCTTCCCAGGGCTCTCGGTGGGGGAGACCTGCCTGTGGCCGAGAAGCTTGTACTCCGGGGAGATCTTCCCCAAGGCAACGCCCCGTTTGATCAACCCCTGGCACGCTCTTATCTGAGCATGGGGGGGCTTAGAGTCGATGAAGGTCCCGATGAACGAGATTCAGATGGATAAGACGTTGAAGGCCCTCGAGTGACTACCCACCACGTCCCAATCCCGCCCCTCGTACACTTTGCCGTCGCCGCCGACCAAGAAGTTGTAACCGATGTCCGCCCACCCCCTCTGCTCCATGTGGTATCGCTGTATTCGGCGGACTTCGGTGCAGCCGACGTACTTGTCCATGCAGCTCATTCCCGCCGTATGGGATATGATGACGTAGGGGACCGGGAGATTCAAATATGCCCGTTCCTTGGGAGGAAATGCCAGCCACTCTGTTCGGGACACTATTTCCAAAGTGTATATTTCCCTCCATCTCCTCCGTTTCTTCCTGATATCTTCTGAAAAAGTTTATACAGAGAGTGAAAAAGTCGTCTTTCAATTTACGGTATCAAAATAATAGATAATAACCTGTGATATTAGGACATTGAATGGCCCATTGAGAGTTAGGGGCCGTTCAAGTTTTATGCGAGACGATTTATGCCACTTTTGACCTCCCTTTCCCCCTTTGTAAGATAATGTAAGATTTTTCCAACCCGCCTGACTGTCTTACGTAAGACCTTAGATATTAGTATATACTCGTCGTTAAATGCATGCTTTCTGCAGTTTCATCTTTCAATAGAAGCCATCAAACAGCTTTGAGTACTGGATATCGTATAAGTATGCAGTATTGGAGTGCGAATTTAATTAATATTACGATTGGAACAGTATTACAGCTAAATGGAAACGATACAATTTTTCAAGACGGACAATCATCTTACGTGAATTGGTTCCAGACCCCCTTCCCCCCCTCTCTATAAGACTACGTAGGATGATCCCAACCCCTCTTACACCAGAAACGTCTTACATAATACTTGAATGGCCCCTTAGAATGTCGTGCCCATGAGTCTTAATTTAAGATGAATGTAAAATTAAACCGTAATTTCTGATTGACTTTAAAAAAAACCGAAGGCAGTCTCACACCATTATTGCTCAAACTAGAATGTCCCTCAGTGCAAAACTGAAGCGTTGCTAAAAGAAAGCGTTACCTCTCGTAGACAGCAATGTCCTCAGTGAATTAAAAATATATTTCCACTACTTTAAGGTCAGTGAATGGTTTAGTTTCCTTTGATTATAACCTTCTTAACTAACACGGAGGCAGGGATTTCGGGAACATTTCAGATTAGTTGCAAATTTAAGTGGTTCCATAATTTTCCTCACTTATTCTATTAGGAAACAACCAACCAATAGTTTTTATTAGTAAAAATAATTTTCATAGGCGAAAGTGACGGAAGAACTCTGTGAAACAGGACAGATGGTCCGTGCGGTAAATATATCAGACTGAAGCGTATGAAGGGTTTAAAAAATTTAGAGTACTTATTGTAAAAACAGAGGTACGTAGAAATGAAGCGCAAAAAAACATTCATTTAGCTCTAAGTCTTTGCGAGGGAAAAGATAAAGGTGGTCACTGAAGACGAAAGGTTAGATTTTGGACACATGACCAATGGAACGGCATAATTAATGATTAATTTGACAGTACATTCATTCAATTAAAACGACACACACAAGTAATTGACGTGAACAACTTTCTTTCATGCAAATTCTGGTGGGATTTAAACGAGCAGGAGAATTATATAGGGCAAATCAAGAAGAAAAGTTGGTGGATACTTTAATTCATTCACATAATTTATTCATCTGTCACCGTTACCATGCCTCAGAGAACTATCACCGTTCCACTGAGACTCAAAGGAAATTCAGGATTCTCTCATCTGTAGAGTAAACTTCTTCAGGTGAGTCTCTCTTGGAGGCTTCTCTGTTTTCTTTGTGCTCATCGTACGAAGAATATTGACTGGCAGAAAAATTAAGAAGTCCATCAGCGTTGGAATACATGGATCATGTCGAGAAAAGTAAATTTAATAGAATGCTATGCGCTGATTTAAGTCGTATGCTGATTATAGTTTAATGAACATGGAAGCATTGAATATGTGATAACATTAAGAATTTCGATAGTCTCAATATACCAGTTAATTGCAAGAACTTGCAACATAAGAACGATGCTTAATTACCAAATATTTTAGTCTTACTCCTCGTATATCAACGAATCACCGCACAATGCTCGCAAAACTCAAGTCAAATAGTGGAAAGTTCTTGTTATGAATAAATGGACTAATTTTCACAGCAAAATAGTATGGCATGCATCGTTTATGACCGGAGTCCAAAGCGATGCATTGATCCTTAAGGTAGTTTGAGCGAGATAGTTCCCTAGTCATGATAGAGACCATATTTGAATTTTACGCCTTAATTACAGTGGCGGTAGGAATCATGAAGTAAACGCTGCAATATTATTAATAGTAATTGTGAAATAATAAATATTTACTTGACTGAAATTCTAAGTCATTATGTAGAAACTTTTGCATAAGTCTTTAACTTGACTCATTGTTTTCGTGCGATACGTTCAAAGCTCCCTCACAACGGAAGATTTATTCGCGATTCTGAAAAAATACTGCGGGGACATAATGATTTATTTTCCAGAAAAAAACTGAGGATACATACAAAGTACACGCCGTTAATTTTTTGACGAGAATTAGGTGGTAAAAACTCCTCATTTTTTAAATATGGTCTCTCTGGAGTGCAAACACGTACTGTTTCCCATGTAACAGGGCTGATACTCTTTGTCAAAAATCTCGAAAAGAAGTTCGGCTGATATTTTGGTATTTTTGGAAAGATGAGATGTTTTTATTTGAAAT
The DNA here is from genome assembly GCA_963169105.1 of Ceriagrion tenellum. Taxonomy (NCBI): domain Eukaryota; kingdom Metazoa; phylum Arthropoda; class Insecta; order Odonata; family Coenagrionidae; genus Ceriagrion; species Ceriagrion tenellum. Next base: position 153,034,155 of record OY720632.1, on the reverse strand, counting down.
GAGACCAAATTCATTGAATTCTAGGTGAAATGATATTTCGATCAACTAACTACTTAACAAGTTGGACGGCTTAAGAGGCTCGTTGTCTCAAACCTTATATCGTGTTTCAGTGGGACCTTGCTCCAAAAGACGATTGCGGTAGTACTGTGTGAACACTTAGCCATATCGTTCTAGTTTAGCAGCTCATCTCCTCATCCCCCTTCGCGAAATAAAGCGGCAATGCCAGCCTCTAGTCTCATATTTTTCGCGTCCCCATCTTTTGTGTTGACCCTAACGACGGTCTTCGTATTTTTTTCAGCTAGCCAATATTCATCGTACGATTAGCTCAAAGGAAACAGAGTAGCCTCCAGGAGAGACTCATCTGTAGAAGTTAATTCCACAGGTGAGAGAATCCTGTATTTCCTTTGCACCTCAATGAAACGGTGGTGGATCTCTGAGGTATGGTAACGGTGACAGATAAAAAATTCGAGTGTTAAAAATCCTAGATGAAAGATACACGGTTTAAATATTTGATAGTTAAGAGTCACACAATGTGGTGTACTTACAGAAAGCTGAGACGTGAAGACAATGATTTTGAAGCGGCAAGAAGGAAACGGACTCAGTCAAACCATAAGCACAATGAAGGTTGAGGTTGTATACACTGAATGATAAAGATTCAATGGCGGGGCATGCAAATACAGACAGCATCACTGGTCAGCACAGAAACAGATTTTGCTGGAAGATTTTGCCATTTAGGGAACTCGATAAAAAATATAACGGACCTAGAGAAAAAAGAAAAAACACGAACCGTTGTAAAATGAAATTTACTTTTTTAAACACTCATTCCCCACTCGCATTTATTAATTAAATGTCCGAAAACATGTGCACCACAGATTTACATATTCTCATTCCACTTTTGGTCCATAACTGCGTCAAACGTCAAAAATAAGTTAACAATCTCAAAGACTTCCGAGAGTCCAAGTTCACTGAGCACTCACGATTAGGAAACCTCTTTCAAAAGGGATTGCTCATACACCTTAGAATATCACACGAGTATTAGTCCTCGGTGCACTGCACTTGAAACTCGTAAAGTCCAAGGAATAATCCTCACGAAATTGTCGAGAAACATTAAAATCATGCAGGGAGACAGCCGAAAGTTTTCAGTCTTTTTTTCTATGCCACCGATGTCCAGTGTTCCCAAGTCTGAATTTCCTCGAACAGTTTCTTTCCCGGGCTCTCCGACTGAGACACCTGTCGGTCGCCGATCAGCTTGTAGTTAGGCGAAATCTTCCCAAGTTTGACGCCCTCCATGATGAGCTGCTTGCACGCCTTGATCTGAACGGGTGGCGGCGTGACGGATTCGAAAGTGCCCACGAAGGATATGCCCACGCTGATGCCATTGAAGCCGGCCGCCGTGTGCGCTCCCACCACGTCCCAGCCCCGACCCTCGTAAGCCTGGCCGTCGCCGGCCACGAGGAAGTTGTAGGCGATGTCCATCCACTTCTTGCCCTCGACGTGGAGCACCTGGATGTATCTGACGGTCAGGGTGCACTCCGCCTGCGTGGTGCACGGATCCGAGGCGGTGTGCGAGATGACCACGTACTCCACGGGGTGCTTGAGCAGTGTGGTGGATTTGGGTGGTTGGGCGACCCATTCCCGGCGCGGGACTACTACGAGTTGTCGGCGGCTTAATATCGTCCGGTCTGGTGGGAGAACAAAAGACAGGAGACCGGTTGAGAGGAGGTTGAAGGTTTAAAGTAGTATTCATGTACACCTTATTTTATAGGGAGGTACAAATCTGAAATATATCGGGGCGAAATTTTACGAAGATATGGACTATGCTTTTTTTAGGTGAATGCCAGTTAGTTTTCTAAAGGTAATTCAAGGAGGTCCTGACATTAATTTCTATTTAAATAGTTAGGTGGTAGGCATAACAATAATATCTTCGTATATTCCACATTTAACTGTGTCTTAATTAAATGTGGAATATACTAAGTTATTTTTTTCGTCGTGTCTGTGACAATTGTCCGCAAAGTTACGCCTTCAGCAATTAATTTTATTAATGGTAGACTTAAAATGAAGAATATGTGATGATTCCTCCATTACCACTTCCACAGCGGCCGCAGTATGGTGTTTAAACGGGAATTAATACCAGTGGCCTTTCTATTTGATCAATATGAGAACTAGAGTGAAAATTTAAGAGGGGTATTTTTCACCCCAATATCTCCACCGTTGGTTGATGAATGATAAATGGTATGCTAAACGGTAAATGCACTGCGCACGTGAGAATTGCGTAAAGTGAGAATCTTTGAACCCTATGAAACGAGGGCAATTTTTTTTTCTTCCTTTTAAATTTCAACCGGGCGCCCTCTCCTGTTATCCACGTAAAATTATTTTTTATCCACCTTAGTTTAATTGAAGTGCAGCGTCAAACGAAACCAAGATCATGTATACAAAATTTAATGTTTACATTTCAAGCTATTCATTGTTATTAGCATGAAACGGTTACGCAAAGTTACGCTTCAATCAATTAATTTTGTTGAGAAAAGGTGAAGAGGCGGCGAAGATAGACACGGAAGATCTGTCTCAAGATACTTTATGGTTTCGACCTGTTTCCGCAATCGTCTGAAATGATGCAAGGGACATCAAATCCCATACTTTGTTTTTCCGGAAGCCTTTCTTATTCGAGAGACACCTCGAAGATTCCATTTGCGGGGTTTTCGCCGAGCCAATGAAGACGCCATTACGGTCGTTGTACTGCTGGCTACTTCGGGTCCGATGTGACCGGATATATATCTTCCCTATCGTAGCAGAAGCCCCGGAAAGCGGGAGATCCCAGCGGGTTTATTTTTCCTATTTTTTGGCAGTTGTTCGACCGTCGAAGGAAGTCTGGCGACGGGAATACTCTCTCGCTGTCGCTATGAAATAATTTTTTCCCTCATCTCAGACAAAAAAAACTAAAAACACCGTGTGCTTTGATATATGAGGGACTTAAATGCGGTGTCCTCAGAAAAACATATTTTGAATACTCTTTCGTCCATGATCGAAATACAGAGATGGCTGACCAAAATAGAAAATAGAAATTACAACTCTATATCAGGCCCTAAACATATGCACTGTGATAACTTTTAATTCCTTTCATGATCGAGTACATAACTGGATATATGTATTTTTTCTTCTGTGCTTCCTGCAATATTTTAAAGATAACTTACTTTTATTTTTTCGGTGTAATTCAAGTACATGCTATTTACAATTTTTTCTAGCAACGTTTTTTTTTGCGCCAAAGAAAAATGTATTGAAATGTGTAATTATTTATAGCACTTGAAATCCTAACACAACCATGAATTGATAATTGTGTAATGTTCACCTAAGTCACTAACAATTTCATTGTACTGTAAGTGATGTGAACTGTTGTGAGAGTTTTCTCTACGACAGCTAATCCAAACACTTCTTACTATTATCTGAAAAGGTAAAATTGTTATACCTATATACCAAAATAATTGCACAGTTCAGCAAATAATACGAATGAATCCGTCAATAGCATCGCATTGGATGACACAGGCTTTTCCATTTTGTGCCCCCCTTAACACCTGATGCTAACTTTTTGTGCCACCCTTTTTCTCCTGGCGCTAACTTTTATCGTTATTTAGTATTATTTTATATACATATTTTTATTGAATATTATCGCATTGTCATCCAGTTCTGAGCCGTGTTCAAAGTTTTAAGTCTGTAGCTCATCGAGAAGTTAGTTTAAAATTGATGTCCGTTCGGCAAAATATTTGCCGAACGGACAGACAAGAGGGCGAGTTAATAAAAACGTGAGTAAATCACTCTTCCCAGGGCTAATAAGAGAAAACATTCCGAAGACAAGTTTTCGAAGACTATCGCGGTAAGAAAGATAAGTTACGCTCGAACGAAAAGATAAGAATGAAATGTTACCAATATTGAACAAATCTCATCACACGGAATGAAAACAAGGAAGACGTAACTATTCAAAGTGAAAGAATTAATTATGAAAAATGATTATACCTAGTAATAAAACTATTCTAAGCATAAACCTAAATTCTAATGGATAAAATTTAATATTAACCCTTTATCCCCAAAAACTGAAATAAAAAATTACAACGTTAATGAACTACATACCCTGACAACAACAGTGCTAATATTCTGCTGCCTATAAGGGTATTCACCAACGTAAGAATTAACCTAAACTACAAAGCCAAAAATATTCCTATCGCCAAACTATCTACTAATGCTACTCCTATAAATAGCTCTAACGTAGAAATTACTCGTTTTAATCCACAGAGCACCTTCGATAATCACCATAACACATAAGCTGAAGAGAAAATGGCTGCACTAGGAGCTTTATCCCTACGCTAAACCGTGACACCATTGGTTTAACTTCCTCCGGACTAAATTTACCGAGACTTTAGTCGGTCAGCGGTAAAATGACACTATGAATATGGGGTTTAATCGAATCGCCGGTATAACTTCTTAAAGCCACTCTTAGACTTAGAGTAGTGCAACTATGAATACGGCCGTGTTTCCGTAGTAGCCATCGCGAAAGTAGTCTCTATGACGTTGTTATGTTATTGCTAGAGATTCGCGAACTTGCTTCTCGGGCAGCTCTATGCCTGGAAGAATGATAGTTTTCCGTTCATTTTCCATGGCTTGCCTTTCATATCGATAGCCATGGCACGAAGATGTAACATGAAAGACAAAGCAAGCCTTGACGAATTTTTCGCACTCCAGCTTTGAACCTCTCTTTCCCCTCACACCATTCCATGTAACCAGGGGGGCTGTGTTTGGATCGCTCGAGTTAATCCCGACCACACAACTTCGGAATCACGCGGTACAGCAACGAAAGGTTCGAGATGTAGGTGTATTTTAACCACTTGTAAAAATCTCACGGAGCTTTCTCCACCTAGTCTTCCTCGCGGTTAATGGATGATTATATCCCGATTAAAGGCACGATAAACTACGTTCCATACGGTTAAGATATCCATCTGAGTGAGTGAAACTCACCACAATCTCGTACCTTTCGTTGTTGTAACCCTTGTCTCCTTAGTTACGTGATCGAGATAATCTCGAGCGGTTCAATCGCAACCTTCCAGGGCCTTAATTCTTCCCTTGGGAAAAATGAATGGTAATGTTTTCTACTCGACCCTTGAATCGAAATCACCGTAAACTTCTATAGAAGCTCTTCCTTATAGCAATAGGGAAATGATTCATGTTTCTTGAATGATTCACATATTTATCGGCCCGTGTCATTGGTCGAGAGACAATTTTACTCAGACTAGTTCGTCCGTACGTCCGATGGCAGACTGATGAAAAATGAAAAGTATTATAGAAATACAAATGGTAGCAAACTCACTTCAGTACCTATAATTTTTTTCCTAAAAGTGCAGTGTCTATTTTATAATTTTTTATACATGCGTGAGCACCAAAATGTCTGTTTTCATAAAATGATGGCAAAATGCAAGATAATCGAATGATCTATTCAACCTTTAAACAATGCATTATTGATTGGGATATAAGTTACGACTCGACTCAGACTTCTTAAGGACATTATGTAATGGCTATTTGCAACTAGAATAACCATATTCGTTTATCTGACAGGTTAAGCCTCTGTATTATAAAATTAAGTTCTCGGAGCAGTATTGTAATGAACCAATAAACCAGACGAGCATAATGAAATGTAGAAACGGGAATCTCCGATTGCCTCACCGACATTTAGAGGTTAAGAAAGCATGTGGTACAAAGCTATTTCTCAAGGACAAACTAATTCCATAGATTTATCCAAGGTTGGAATAATCTCTACATTTGAAATTTATACAATTCCTACAACCATTAAGAATCACATAGCGCATTCTACTCGCATTTAATTGTGAAATTCAATAATACGGGAAAATACGTTAATTCATTATGGACAAATGCGCGTCGACCAACCGTTTTCCTCAGACCAATTCTCGTTGCAAAGTGATCATTATTCTCCTATTGAGGAATATCCCTCCATATATTCTCCTTTAACACATCCACGTCCAAGTCCACATCACCAAGTGTACCGAGAAACCGACTTCTGGACTTGAGGCCTTTAATTTCGCGCCACGTTCGCATGTACCTACTGCCAACGTTACATCGCCGTTTCAGTAAATTCATTTATCGAATCAGAATTTCGTAAAGAGTCCCATGCATATACATAATAAGTATCAACTTGACTTGGACATTTCCCTGTCTATTCTTTTCACCAATCATGAGACGCCTCCCAGTTATTGTAAACGGAGAGCCAGAAAAACATCCGAGATGCAGTGCTTATCAGGCCTCCCTCGTCCTCGTCAAGAGAGAACGAAGTCTCAAGGACATGCCGCAATCCATGGCCGCTTCGCTCAAGGTTCACCAAGCAGGAAGGAACACCAAGCTGTCGAAACATTACGGCGCGGACATATAAGCAGGGGAAGGGGACTCACCAGCACATTGACAGACTCATAAATAGAATTTCTATGGAAGCATGTAGACAGACGGTTGTGGAGACAATACAGAACACTTGCAGAAACATAAAACTTAACTACACACGTTTTATAGTCTGTAAACTCACTTCAAAATGCAATCAATCAATATATTATAATTGATAAATGTTATCATCCTTAAATTTAGGCAATGCAAATGATTGAGATAGGAATTGAAATGACAGCGGATATCACTGGAGTTATTACTATCAGAAAATTTCGTTGTATATAATTCGAAGAACAATTACGTCGGCTCCAAATTTGACAAGGTTTAATAGATAAACGCGAGCAAATTGGCGCGATTCCCCACGAGAATACACTATTAAAGAAGGCACTTGATCAGAGCGAGCCACTGCAAGTAAAAAAGACAAATTAGGTGATACATATGTGTTAAACATCTGCTTGTGAATGAATTTGAGTTAGAGGGTATTTTTCCGTTCGTTTAGAAGGCACAAGCCACTTTATCTTCTCATGCATTGCAGCTTTCCTCATAACGGCTAAAAATAGACCGCATGTGGCCAACAGCTCAAGGGCGCGTGTGAAGTCGCCCATTGCATCCTCAGCAGGAGTTTGAGCTAGTTTTTAACATAACTCCTTTGTGCAATTCCATTTTTATCACCAATAATATAAAGCTAGTTTGCATAATTCTACAACAGGTTAACATTTAAGCTGTCTACATATCCACAGCTATGAAATATTAAATCAATCGGTTAGTCCTACCGAACTCACCCAGCTAAAATGTACCGCGGAATTATACAGGCATTATCACTAGATGAAATCAGATTTGGAATATTACAAAAAAAGCAGGTTTGGCATATAATGGATTATTAATATTAATGCATACTATATCACATATTACTATGTTTGTCTTCATGCAGATAACATCTGGGGCATAGGGGTCCAAAATTTAATAATATTAATTTTTTTCTTTCAGGTTTACTTCCTTGTAAGTTGTTTTTGGGACAAAAGTTTCGCCGGCTGTTCTGCCAGCGTCTTCAGGTTCCAAAAACTGGTGTCCCAAAAACAAATTACACGGAAGAAAACCTGGAAGAAAAAATACAGAGATAATCATTCCAACTCCGCGGAAACCTAAGAACCAGCATTCAAAAATATACATAATATTCGAAAAGCTTCGATACTAGTTCTCCGCATTTTTGCACTGATTTCGCCAATCGTAAAAAGCGCTACTGTGTTGGAAATGACGAAAAGAGACGCGATGAAGAATGCAATAGAATTAATGTGGCTGTCGCGGTAATGAGGAGTCTTCCAATGCACATTTTAATAACTTTTCGAGTAAGTCGAAAACAAATTCTTAGACCACACTTCACGCAAGTTCCTCTGTTTATGTGGCGGAAATGACCACACACGCAGTTATGTATGATGCAAGAATTATATTTTAAAAATGTCGACGCAAGTAAGGGGTCGTGCATAAACTACATTACCGTTTTCGGTGATTTTTGTTACTCCCTCCCCCAACTTCGTAGACAGCCGTAGTGCTTTTCCCCGCCCCTATCCACCCGACATGTGACGTTGTTTCTACAAATGAAACTTTCAATTCAAAAATAATTTATCAATAATTGTGTCAGTTTATTTTTTGGGGATAGGTTGAAATAAGAAACGTAAACAGGCGCATTGTTTCATCTACGTTACTTGGAATGAACCCCCCCCCCCCTCTCCCTCGTGACCCACCGTTGGTTTTTAGGCGGCCCCCTCGCCCCCCCCCCCCCCCCCTAAGTTGGTAATGAAGTTTGTGCGCGACCCCTAAGGCGTTCTAACGACTTGGGGTTAAGGAGCGTAATTCCATCGAAAATCGAATTCAAAACGATTTTTTTCTCGTCTAGATACCTTGATATTTGTTTGGAACCATTATTATGATATGGGACGCATTATTTCGCGTTTATGGGAAAATCTGTTCCTACAATAGAAACTGAGCTCCACTAAATACACTCCCATAATGCACGCCACCATTTCACCTCCCAAGACCTGCGCGGCTGGTGACCTTGCACCACCTCCCACACGCCCATGCGGCGGGTCGCAGGGTTGCATGCGTACGTAGATGTAGAAAAGCCATAATGGTACGTGATAAGAAAGCTTCAAAGAGTCCAAAATCCAAATCGGTATCATGCGGTTTTTTTTAAATTTTACCTTTACATATTTCTAGAGGCACCTGTTTTTAGCAAAGCGCAAAGTTTTTTCGAAATGTTTACTAATTTGACTCAAAACGCGAAACTATTGACCTTTGAACAAAATCGCGAAATAATCGACGAAATTGTGTGGAATCGCATACTTTGAAATTATCGGCGGAAATTCGATTTGAGATATGATAATAAAATCCGATAATCAACATCAATTGATTCTACACCACTTCGATATATCAATGTGAGACGGTGTACTGCGTGTTGAAAATTGTTTCTAATCGATGCATTCAGTCATATATTTTGTGATTTTTTTTCTGCTCCAGTTTATTAATATGGCAGTGACAGTTTTTGATCGAGAAAAAGAATTTTCAACAGAAGGATTGTACGTGTGTGACAAAACTAGAAAAATACTCATGTGCACATACTGCAATGTGCGAATTGAGTGGCAGAGAATGGGCACGTGCCTGAAACATGTTCATAGCAGTGCAAATGCAAACGCCACAGTTGATGAGAGATCCCTTTCTATATATTGTAATATAATGTCTGACAGGAGAACAGCTCTGACTCCCAGCAATAAGGAAGTCATGGTAGCTCTGTCTTTCTCAGACTGATTTGTAGATTAATTACATAGGCTAGGCCCTTCGTATCAAAGTGCAAGATAATTGTTTTCCAAACATTCATGCTTTGATGTGCGTGTTTTCATCAGTTGTATAAGTTTCATGTTTCTGTACTTATATAAAAATAAAAGAAGACGTTTCACTGCAAATATGCTATCAATGATTATTTGCTTTAGCTTTTATTGCTGAGAAGTGGATATGAAATGAGAGAAATTATTGACGAAAGGATAGACATAATAGTAGACTAAACGCCGTGGGTATGAGTTATCTGAGGAGTGTTTGCGGCAAAAGTAGGATGGATAGGGTCAGGAATGAGTGGGTCATAAATGAATGTGGATTAAATGCTCCTGTAATGGACATGTATGAAAGGAGTGTGCTTCGTTGGTTTGACCATGTTGAGAGAATGGATGAGAGTCGAATAACGAAACAGATATATGAGAGTAGAATGAATGGTGTGAGAGATAGAGGTAGGCCGAGAAAGTTGCGGTTGAATGTGGTTGACGAAATTCTTAGGAGGAGGAATATTAGGAGTCTTAAAAACAGGAGGGCGTGTATGAAGCAGTGTATGGGGGTAAATGAGGCGAAAGAGGTTTGCAAGGATAGGACAGTATGGAGATTACTGAATCAGAGTTAGGTATACAAATATGTATTTATGAGTGAACCTTTTTAACTGTGCCTACCCCGTAAGGGAACGACGTGATTGGTATGTATGTATGAAATAAAAATAGCAAATAATATATCGAAATAACTTTAAAAAAATTACAAAATCAGGCAAAATTTTTCGCCACAAAGAGGTGCCTCTATATGTTTCTAACAACCTCACTTATGCAAAGCTTCACAGACATCAGAGCATGTATACAATGATAGCTCCGACCATCTTTCCGATAGAACTCCGCCCCTCGAGTCCAACGTGAAAGAGAAAAAAACTCTCGCACCTGCGCTAATCTCACTATCCCGAGAACAGAGCGACTTGATCGAGTCGAAGTCTTTTTCACAGGAAACGCGCGGCGTCGATATCGGCTTCGATGAGGGAGATGGGGGGGGGGAGGGAGAGAGATAACGCAAAAAGGACTCACTCTGTTGCTTGGGGGGAGTTTTGTAACCGTTGGAGAGTTCGTCGGATTCGACTCCTCCCGTGTCTTGAGTGGCGACTGGCGCCTTCTTGGCGGCGCCGCTCAGGAACGTGACGGTCAGGATGACCGCGAGGATGGCCATGCAACCGAGGCAGAGGGCGATCCACGCGACCCACGTGGACGAGCCCGGCCGACCTCCCAGCAGGTGCCGCCAGAGGAATCTGCTCCCTCCTGCCGAAATGAAATGGAACATCAACACTAATTTCTGAACCCCAATTGCATGCTTCGTAATATTTAAAAATGAAAATAAAAATATGAGCATCATAAAGCACATATGATATGATATATTTTATTGAATCCCACATAATATTTACAATTATGAATACAAAAATATAACGGGAACTTTAGATGGTCTCCAAGGTCCTAAGACCTGAAGTGAGCCACCAGTAGATGCAATGAAAGTATGCCATTAATAAAAAAAGTAGTAACAGTAATGTATGTGACAGTTACAATTCACAATCATGAAAAAAACTATTAAAAAAGATACTCAACATTTTCACCAGAAAATAGCCAGTCTTTGGTCAGTTTTAGTGTATTGGTTATGGATTTACATTTTTTTTATTTTAGCGGGTAGTGTATTAAAAAATTTTGGCCCCATATACAAAAGAAAACGTTTGTATAAGGTTAATCGTAGTTTGTATGTTACAATATTTGATTTGTGTCTCAAATTATATTTGCATTTATCTGATACAATGGGCATATTGCCACTACTGGCAAAAAACAGTTTTAGGACTTTAAATAAATACAAATGCCTTAGTGGCAACAATCTGAGGGCCACAAACAATGGAAAGGAGTGTTCATGAGAGTTTTTACAAAGTATGATACGGATTATTTTTTTTGTAAAACTAGAGAACACTTAAATGTATTAAAGTAATCACTGCCCCAGCAAATTATGCCATGAGAAAGTTTGGATATACATGCCAAGTAAAAGACAAAAAACATGTATCGTGCTCTCGAAATTTGCCAAATGAGAGTGAGAAACAGTTACAGGAAATGCTGGATAAAATATAGAGGTAAATCGTAGGTAAACACTAGGAAAACTATAGTAATGAAGGCAGGAAAAGAGGAACGAGTTCTAAATGTCACCATCAATGGAAATAGTCTAGAACAAATATAAACATTCAGATACCTCGGAAGTGTTATAACATGGAATGGGAGCTGTATGGAAGATATAAGAAGTAGAATATCACAGGAAAATGCAGCCTTTAGTAAAGTCAACGAACTACTTTCAGCCAAAGCAATAAACATAGGCTTGAGGAAAATATTTGATAAATGTTTTATTTGGAGTGTTGTGTTTTATGGAGCAGAAACATGGACGGTCCGCAGGGAAGAGGAGAAATATCTAGAGAGTTTTGAAATGTGGCTATGGAGAAGAATGGAATTATTAAAATGGAGTTATAAAGTTAGAAACGAGGAAGTGCTGACAAGGATAAATAAGAAAATGAATATTTTAAGATCAGTAAGAAAGAAGAAGGCAAACTGGATGGGATACGTCTTGAGAAAAGCTTCTCGGCTGATAAGAATATTAGAAGGAAAGATCGAGGCAAAGAGAGGGAGAGGGAGACGAAGAAATAATATGTTGACAGATACTATGAACGGAAGGAGTTATTAAGAGCCGATCTTGGAGGGATGAGTTTAATTGAAACCTGTCTGAGGACAGATTCACCTCAAAAGAAGCTTGCTCATGTGAAGAATTATTCCAATGAGTCTCTTCGCTAAAGCAATAAGTCTGACATGTTTTTAGGCCAAATGACAAGCTTTCTGAGCTTCCCAAGATCTTTCTCAGGCTAGGAGTGACCTAGAATGTATTTGTGCTTTATATTCTCCATATTTTTCATTTAATTCTCGTTTGTATCTACTAACTACTGCTAACTGTATACTAAGTGTATAATTCAAGTTAAATATTATTTGACTCGTGCTTAGAGGTTCCATAGAAGGTGATTTTTCCTACCCATTCCGGAGGAATGTGATTCTGATCAGAATTTTGTCGTAGAATTATTTATTTGAAGATTGTATTTCTAGGAAACCGTTTATCTGCTGACTTGAATTATTGTTAAACTTGATAGCAGGTAACTTGTGAAATTACTTCAAAATCTGGTAACACTTGAGATGATAATAAAATATCTAATCGGTTACCTTATAACCTTGCAATTATCAGACACTAGCTTATCGAATAACCGTGATCATTTCCGGGTAACCGGAAAGTGGTTGCTGGTGACTTCCCGAGATAACAATTAATCTAACCAGGCCCATAGTTAACAACCTATAGGCATCCAGCACCAGCTGTCAGGTCTAGACTTTGCCATTTGACTTTGTATTTTCATGTCAATACTGGGTTATAGTTAATAATGTGAGGACAGAACATTGCCATCTGTCGATCGAGTTTGAAACACACCCGCCTGGTAACCAGAACGAAGAAGGTTCTAATGATGGGGATTGGATGGGCATTACGTTGTAACGTCATAGATTATACCATCTAAAACCAAATCTTACAGTCATGTATTCAGTGCCAGTATGACGTAACTTCGTAGTATCGCCTCATAACCTAAAGCTCTAACAGTGCTCAGTTTTTGGAAAGATGAAGTCATGCGTCAAGGCGTCGCATTATTTGTTCCAAGTGGATTATTGCTCTAGCTGCGCCGCTCTTTTTTGTAAGGTTATGGAACATTTTCCGGAAATAAAGAACGACGGGTTTTCCCCAAAAAATTAAAATCGTCCGCTTCGAGAGCAATTTCCGCTCTCTTTTGGGAGGCTCAGCTAATCCTTAGCTAAGTGAAATCGCACGCACGAAGTGTTTCGCCAATTATTTCTTTAAATGGTTTGCATATTTTTCAATATTCTTTTCCGCGCCAAAATATACTTCCAAGCTAAGATGAATATCCAGAATGCCGATTTTTATCGGCAAAACCTCGGCTTCATTGCAGTCCTTGGCCCAAGTTATGCGAAAATCGAATATTCATCTGAAGAGGTTTAATTTCTTTCTTGGCTCCTCTATGGGTTTCCAGGAACTACAGTCTACACTGGTCCTCTATCTGTTAATATAACAATGGCGGGACGGGACGGCGAAGCACAGTGTGATAAGCCGCTATAAAACCTTTTTAAGGTACCAATTCTTGTCTAAAACAGTACTCTCAGGAGACGTAATTGGACGGCATAATAAGTCTCCGCTATAACTAATAACTTCAGGCTTAACTTTGAGAAACATCTCGATACTTAACCCCATTAAACCCATCTAGTGAGCCTATACAAAGTGTATTATAATTTCTGTTAATGTCTCCGCTACTTACGAGAGCTGTTCCCGAAGGACATCCGATAGAATAATTAGCCTCCCCAAAGATCATTATATCTCCAATTCCTACAAGTTTTCGAGGATATTTTCTGAACGAGACAAGTTTAAGTTGGTCAGATAAATCTCAGAGAACACCGAAAAGAAGAGACTAAGGAATGACTTAGTTCAGCTACTTCGATTAATGAAGTAAAGAGCCTCTTCCCTTTGCTCCATTAGAAGCATACAAGGCATGCAGTGTCTTGAAAGGGTTGAGGGAGTTGTGGGTCAAAATCTTAGGTACTAATGATTTCCATTTTCTCTGGAAATATTGATTATTCCACGATCTATGCTTCAATAGAATAGACACTCTGCTTATCGTGTGCTTGAGCTTGTTGTGAGGAATGAGTATAAATCACCTATGAGTCTGTTGGCTTTCTCAGTATGAGTCAGTACAATCTGAACATGATTCATGACTAACAAGAAACCCTTTGTTCTTCAGCTTTATTCCTATCGTTTGATGACCTTATCATAAAAATATGTCTTTTATAATTTGTGGAGTGTCTTAATGATCTTCTTTGGTCAATGTCTTGTACTTCTTTCGAGAATTTGCCCTTTGGACAGTATTTTGAACTTGTTGTTATCGTGATTCATTTAACTTTCGGGTCCCGTGTCGTTTGGTCTTCATCTACAGTGAAATCTGTATTTAGCGACCACCGACGGTTCCTTTGACAACTGGTCGTGAAGAAGGGTGGTCGTTCGACAGGGGTTCAGTCTCTTGGAGTACATATCGTGCTAATGAACGGACGGCTGATTTGAAAAAAAAATGGAAAAATTCATGAAGCGGCGATTTTGTTAAAATCTATAGAGTCTATATATGTTCATAAGTCTATATATGTTCATCTATAGAGTCATATATGTTAAAGTCTATATATGTTCATTTCCTCATAATTTAGTTGCTCCTGGGAAATTATAATGCATATTTTTCTGAAGTATACGTACAGTGAAACCTGAATTAAGCGGCCACCGAAGGTTTCGCTGAATAATGGTCGTTGAGAAGGGTGTTCGCCTGATATGAGTGATCTTTAAGAGGTGTTTCACCGTACAACGTTTCGTCACCCATCTAGGTGGCGTCTCCAGGTAGAATCAGTTATTCTTGTTGCAATTTGGCAACAAAGTCTAAGCATTATGATATGTTTATTAAGGATAACTGGTGACTAAGAAGCATTCTAATTGACGGTTGTAGTTTGAATTTGAATCATCATTTCCTTATTGAAAATCTCCTGAGAGGAGAAACGTCGGACATGAAGCTACCAAACGTGAAGGAATCCGATTGCAAAACAAATCAAAGCGAGATTTACCGGAAGCCACGAGAATAATTTAACTGTCATTGTGTGTGTGGTTTCAGTTAATTAAGTTTAGTATTGACCTATGTCTATAGCACCAATCAGGTTTCTTCATTTCATTCACCGCGGCATGCATTTTATTGGGCTATTGACGAAAATATGAAAATATATGAGGGGAGGAAAATGTCAGGTTTACTGCTATCAGTTGTACAGGTATTAGTAAGCCTTAATGTGTATTAGTAAGCCTTAATAATATTTTATCGTTTACTGTAATTTTTGTTTACTTATACTTTATTCCCACGACTGTCGTTCTGAAACTTAAAAAGGTTAAATCGTGATGAGTTTAGTTGCATAACAGTAACAGGAAGTTTAGCCTAAGAATGATTTTTGTCATAGTAAATTGAATCTCATGAACTAGGTGTCAGTGAAATCATTGAATAAGTAGAGATCTACCTCGTCAGCGGAATAATTATGAAATATACCCGAGATATCTGCTATAGTTATGAACTTTTCCATTTGCATTCCTCACATCTCTTGGCAGGAGATTTGAGGAATTAGTGAATAGGACACACATCTTCATTCGTAAAATTAAAAATTTCATTTAAGGTAGTTCGAGCGAAATTCCTCCAAGAAATCAATGAATTTGCTCTCATTTTAAAGAAAAATATCCTACTCTTCCGAAGGTACCAATATATTAGCCCCTTACCGAACTACTTTCTGAGATTTTTGGCAAATGATACCAGCCCTTTTATATGGGAAATGGTAGGTTACGCTCTTCAGAGAGACCTCATGTTTAAAATGTGGAATTTCTGACACCTAGATCTCGTCAAAAAAACAGGCTGTAGTTTTTATGTTTTTCCGACTATTTTTGAAAATAAATCGCACTGTCACCGCAGTAATTATTTCAGAATAGCATAAAAAAACTTACGCAGTGAAAGAGTTTTGAACGTGTCGTATGAAAAAAAGAGTCAAATCAAAGACTTATGTGGATATTTTTAATTGATTACCAAGAATTTCAGTCGATAAGAAGTATATTATTGCACTATTAATAAGGTAGTATTTAACTCATGCTTCCTACATCTGCTAAAATCAAAACGTATAATTCGCATATGGTCTCCATTATGATTAGGGACCCATCTCGCTCATACTGCCTTAAGACAACGGATGAATACCCACTCGGTAATTAAAGTTGTAAATGCTTCATCCAGTTGGCTAGTTATTATGAATTATGCCCGTATAATTCAAGCCGTATGCAAGTAATTTAGCTCGTCGAACGCGGCACGCGGAATGCAAACACACACCCTTTTCAAGCTCAATGTTTGCAAGCAGCCTAACGAGACCTCATCAAAGTCTTGCGCAACCCACGCCTCTCTTTCTGAAGGGCGGTGACGATTATGCATGCAGCACGAAGAAAAACTTCAACAGAGTGAAGTGAAAAACAAATGGCGGTACAACAGACTGGGGGAGTCAATTTCGGCCGCTCTATGAAGGGGTCTCATCAAAACATTGACGAAAAATTACGGACATCTTTGGAAGACATCTCTCGCACGAATGATTATTGAATTAAAAACAGTCTTTATTTTTCTGTGACTTTCTGAGAAGTATCCTGGAACATTGAATGATTATTACTTGCCACAACAAATGGGGTCATTGGTTACTACAATGCATACCATTTGCATTAAGGAGCACCACATATAAACCAACAATAATCAATCCATAAGATAATGCACAACATTTGAAAATCAGGGTAACAGTACACAGAGTTAAGATGAAGCATTAGGGACTGTGAACTTCGAACAGGCAACATAGATAACCAATCGCATCACTCACGTATTATACATTAAGCATAATGGAATATAAAGTAATAGACACAGCATCAAACAGTATGATGATGCGATAGAACATTCCGATTCTAATTAAAAAGTTATATTATTCGGTTATCGGTTCGATTTCGGTTCTCTACACGTGAAGTACGCAAATTTTGGTTTTCATTTACAATAATTCGGGTGAAAAAATGTTTGTAGCCAAATGGAAGATGTTTTACGCAAATCCGCTGCAAATGAATAAGAAAGTTTTAATCACAGCCAGAAATAATGGCGAGTAATATAGGTAGCATTATATATTTGAAAAAAAAATGACAAAATTCTAAGGCAAAATGAATCAGTTGAGAAGAAAAATGATCATCATGCAAACAATTCAATTCAAGTATCCACTTGAACATAATACATTGATACCCAAAGGTGTGTGGCAGGGGTGAGCTATCACCAACATGCATTTAACAATACACTTATTTATGTTGATGTTCGTGTAACTAAAACATTTGATCATAGTTGTAGTTAATGTAACCACAACTATTGTCCAACGCGGCTGGATACTGGAGCATGATATATGAGCAAAATTTTAACACAAATTACAAAATGTTCATGTGAAAACGAAATAAACATCACCACATAAGATATGCATGCACTTGTATAATTTTGCCGGCAAATGTAAACTGCGTTTATTCTAATCTGTTAACAATTAATTTGTTTACATTGAGCCCGGTATTTCATGACAAAGTTTACATAACTAAGCATTATCCTTCAGCATAGAAACGTCTTTCCCGACTGCTTATCTGCAAACGCATTCCCTATGTCATTTGTCACAATTAGAACTTCCCAGATAACTTCGAGCGGGCCTTAAGTAACGCTTATGCATGTTTAAGCTAATGCAATATCCATTTTCAACAATCTTAGGTTGATAATGAAAGATTTTGCGTGAAAATAAGTTTTTACGTGAATAACGCACCAAGATATCATTTTTCTCCTGCATAAAAATGAAACGAGTGGAATATGTGTAATTATACAATAACCTCATATTCTTTCGTCTAACTTCGCGCAGTTTTATATGTTGTGTATTGTCATGCGACAACTTGTGTACCATCACAAGGTATTGTCTCGCATGCTTCTCACGATAGCTACACAAGTAATGGGAAATAAAATGGCAAAGCATTCAATTTCGTTTAACGTTAACTATTAAAATAAAAGTGCTGGCTATAATGAGAAATTAATGGAAACATGATACTTTTCCCGATTGAATGACTGATCAAATTGAAAGATTATTGCAGTAATTTTTTGCTCGTGAGAAACAGAAAACACATTTAACAAATTTACTCTTGGACTTAATCAAATCATCCGGGCGGAAGCGTCCATGTTGGAATCATCTCCCTCGTGATCATGTTTCACGTGTGCAGCACGAATGGCTGCGATGGAATGACTGACGACGGAATACGTAAACGCGTATTTTATTTACGTTTTTTTAACGGTTTGTGACCATTCGTCATAAATATTTACTCAATATCCAATTCTTTTAATCTGTAGTTCGCTATAATAAGAGATCTGAGAAGCTGTGATCGCTTCTTTGCTGTATTTGGCAAATAATTTAGCGATACAGAGCTGTTTACACTTATTGTTAGTATGAACACCTAAGGTTCCGTGCGTGAGTGGGTACATGAACGAAATTAGAATAAGTTCTAATTTGCCGACATAAGCTCACACATTCTCTCAAATTATTTTGTTCACGCAAAGAATAATTTGAAGGAACATTCATTCATGAACGTACTCGCGAGGGTTTATCATTTAAGCAAACCTTGATTCAGAAACACAGCTCCTCTACACAAAAACTATTTATTAATATTACTCTAAAAGCCAACTCAAGGGTGCCTGGCAGAGGGTGAGTTATCATCAACATGCACCATAATGTACAAGAAACTTTCATTAGCATACACTACACTTGAGTTATGCTACCGATGCTAATATAACTGTGTGTATTAAGGTATATTGTAACTACCTAAACTAGATAAAAGAGTCATGCAGGGGTCATGCGAAACATGGTATTAAGCCACGTCTACACGATGCATCTACCCTCGAGGATAGATACATGAAATCATTCACCATTGAAATTGCTCCGTATGATCACCAAAATTGCGCAATTGCATGAACGCGTGGCCATAAAAAGCCGATGTTCCAATTTGGAGCAATTGTCCACGCAACTGTCCAGTGACGTACTTGTAAACGCGCCATTAGTATTTCGCGGCCTATTAACAAGCATTTGGGAGCAAGTCAACTAATCGGCTGCTCCACCTGTCGACTAACCTACTTCAAAGTCTAAATTGGCTGCTATTAGCTCCGTCGAAAATGCCAGCCACTCACCTTTGGAAACAGTCGTTGACGATGGGCCGATTCGGAAAGACCCTGGACTCAGCTGCAACCCCGTCCTCTTCTGGACCGCCGCCGCCCCTTCCGATCCGTCGGTTATCGCCAGGGGACCCCCACCGAACTTCAGCTGCAAACTATCGTCGATTTGTTTCGCCGACTTGGGGCCGTAAACGTGTTGCTCTATAATAACCGGCCCGTGGTAAACTGTCTTATTCCCGAAGTGTATCCCCGAGGAATCCTTCACCGTGATGTTCCCGTACGAGGCGACGTTGGTGGCCTGCTGTTGAGGAGGGAACGCTCCGACAGCGGGCACCACGGCACCCGTGCACCCGTCGTGGGCCAAGTTCGGGTCCCCGCACTTCCTCTCGAGGGCCCCGGGGCCTTCGTCGTCGTCATCCGAATCGTCGTCACTGTCACTGTCCTCGTCACTGTCATCTTCGGAGGTGGACTGCGCCACCTCATCCGCCTCCCTCTCGTCCTCATCGCTCGTGACGTCGCTGGCGCTGCCCAGGTCGGTCAAGGTAGGCTTCTGTCCCTGCGGTTGAGCGGCCGCGGGCGCCGCTGGGCCACCGACGCCCTGTTCAGACATCTCGGACCTTCGAACATCTCCGACCCGGTCGGGCGGATTCGGTCCCGTCTTCGCGGCCGGCCCTGCTGGTGAGTTCCGGACCTCGAAGCGACAGCCGTTGGGTTGTGATGGCGAGTCGTCGGAAGCCTTATAGGCAGCGGCTCTCCTCCTCATAACCCAACACCATCACTACAACGCCGGCGTGAACCGAAAAGGCCTTGACTCGATGCTCTGCGCACTACCCTCTCCGCGAGTGACGGGAAAACAGGCGGAAACCACACACATGTAAGCGAGACGTCTCGCGATGCACCACGGAACGAGACTGGGCAACGCACCAGGTCCCGACTGTTGATATAACAGCCCCCCACTCCTCGAATCAGGATTCCACCTGGTTCCCACCACCTATCGCCCACCAACTATCTCCCCCACCCACACCGGTCTACCTCCTTCCGAGGATGCAAACCACCTCTCTCTCTTTCTTCCACCACGCCCTCTCTCTCTCTCCAATCTACCTCATCTTGAATAATCCTCTCCGGGTGAGAAACCACTTGGAAACCTCTCCCCAAGATGGAAGGCTACGCACTACAGCGCCAATTTTCACAGCGACGCGTGGGGAAAGGCGGGTTTTCTGACGTCACCCGTCGCTCCTCTCCCTCCCGCCTCCTCTCTACTTTAACCAGCCGGCTCCTCCTCCTCCTCTTCCATTCCCCCTTTCCTCCGAAGACGGCAGCGCTCGCGAAGGCCGTGCGGTTTCCATGCGAAGCGAGCGCTTCCATTGCGAAGCGCGAGGCGACCGCAGCGTCGTGTAGCGGTTGGATATGGAAGCTATCGGACTTCCGAGAATTGTTGGGTTTTTCCGAGACGGCGCTCGGGAAAGCTCTGTCGTGCCTCTGGCCGCCCTACCCTTCCCTCCCCACCTCACCCGCCGAAGAGACTGTATCTCCTCCTCTTCTGTTTTTATGCCGCGAGCGCAGATAATTTCCTGGTTCTTGTGTTCGAGAGAGGAACGCTTACTGAGAATTCGTCCCTTTATCATGAAGAACGCCCTCTCAACGTGTCTGTAAAAATAATCCCTGCCTATCATCAGGGTATGATGCGATGACGCCTCGATGAAGGGAAATGATTTTTCAGTGGGCTTTTCACAATGGTGAGGTAACCTTCCTGTTTCGTTTGTCAAGTGGTCGGTTAGTCTTGAGAACTGACCGTGGGTCAAACGATCTAAATGTAGTCCACGGTGCAGCGAAATATATGGAGGTGTTTTAACGTTTGTTAGTTCAATAGGAAACATTTTTATCGATAATCTTTCCGAGATAAATCGATATGCGGGCCATGGCATTAGTGTAAATGTCGCTCGTATTTCAGGAAAATGTCCTGTCAAGGCTTGACTATCATATTCAAACAGATTTTTTTCTCTTCAATTCTGAAGACTTCTTTCTAAGGTGATGATTATTTTATAATCTTGAAAAATCAGTTCTGCAAAAGCAGAATTTTTCCAAAAAAATGTTTATATTCCTGGTGGAAATCGTCTATTTTCGTGGGCAAAGAAATGATTAGTCAATGCATTTACGAAATAGGTCTCTTCTTCGATAGCTTTTAATCGTTAGGCCACCACTGATTATTATGTTCAATTATAAGTATTTCAGCTGGGTTTTATTTTCCTTACAGTCCTTGTCCAAGTCACTCTAATAAAATTCTATTCTTTACGAAAAATTTGTTTTTTCTGAAACCCACTTTTTTTAGTGACATACCAAAAAAGACTTACTCCTGAGCATACGGAAATCCTGTCGGTGGAGTACTTGAGGTTATGATTATAATATGCAATACGATTAAAATGAGTATACTTACGAATTCCTAAAATAAATGTCACTGTAATTTGGGGAGTGTTTGTTGTGTGGATGCGGTGGGAGACGGAAAACACGGCTTGCCAGAAGAGCATCTGATCTCGGCTTCCCCGACCGCATGAACGGATATTCCATAATTCCTGGTTATCCCAATTCAGCTACTACGTGTCTCGCATTCAAGATTCTCACTTTTCCATTCTTTCTATTTCAACCCCCTCTGGCGAACAAACACATTCTCTGCTGACAGCGATGGACAATGATAATTTATTCGCCTTTTTCCTTATGAAATTTTTATTTGGCTTGCATCTACCATGAAATAGTTACTCTTAATTATTTCCAGAGCTTTCTGTATTTAGTTTGATACCGCTTAGTCACTGCCAGCTCAATTATGTAACACCCGGGGGTCTTTTACAGTCGTAAAGCATCTTACGATTACCATGTAAGAGCGAAGAAAACACCTTCCATGCGCCTTTAATATATTAACCTTTCCGTAGGACAGTGAAAACCATCTTAGCGACCATTCCTACCAAGCCTCCTGCCACTCCTCTCAGCGACCATGTTTCAGCGGAAGATTTAAATTCAAACTACAACAGCCAAGTAAAATGCTTCATAGCCACCAGCTACCCTAAATAAATCTGTCAAAATGATAGCTCATTGCTGCCGATTTGCAACAAGAATGACTGATTCTACCTGGAGATGCCACCTAGATGGGTGACAAAACGTTGTACTGTGAAACCTCTCATAACGACCACTCCTATCAAGCGACCAGCTTTCTCAACGAACATTCAGCGAAACCGTCGGCCGTTGCTAAATTCAGGTTTCACTGCATTTGTACATCAAATAAATATGCATTGAAATTTCCCAGGAGCAACCACATTATGAGCAAACAAACGCCATCTGTAAACATTTTAACTAAATCGCCGCTTCAAGACTTTTTCCATTTTTTTCAAATCAACCGCCCGTTCATTTGTATGATATTTACTCCCAGAAACTGAACCTCTGTCGATCGACCTCCCATCTAAACGGGCATTTTTCAGCGGAACCTTCTGTGGTCGCTTAATACATATTTCACTGTACCTCGTATTTATTTCACAAATATATGAAAGTTATTACCTCTTAATTTCGAAATATATGAAAATATTTCGCTCCCCGCGAGGAGCGAAACATTAAGACGTATAAAAGTCAGGGTATGTTAAGGATTCTAGCCCCTTGATGGACGCAACCAGGGCAGCACCCCTGTATAAGGGGCGTTGCCGCTGTTGACCCTGTTGATACAATTGGGGAGGACGACCGTGACCGTGAAATAGTCCCGCGGAAACTGTCTGCGTACCTAGCGTTCGAAATAATTCCTCTAGATAGGCCTATCTGGGGATATCAGTCATTCTCTGAACGTTAAACTTAGCTCTCTGGGAAATGAGCCCTCGCGATATCCTTGGACAACTGAAGATATAAGAATAATATACGATATAAGAATGGAACGTGAATGGGATGATTCTATAAATAGAGGAGCTTACTCAAAATTGAATACTTCAGTAAAGCCTGAATCCAAATAAGGGAATTTAAACATAGACTGCATTGTAATTGTGATATGTGATAAGTGTTTGACGAAATCTCATGAACTACGGAAATCAGCGCGGCGAAAAATTACTGAGGGGGTTATCTCCCACTTCCACTCATATCGAGTTACATCATTCAGTGAGTAAACGTCGGGACGTTCGATTACTCATAAAAATTACGAGATATCGAGGAAGTCGCTTGGTCGCTTGTGAGGATTATCTAAACCTGCAGAGGAGACGGATTGACGTCCAGCAACCGACGCCTATACCGTGTAATTTAGCTAATTTATCAGTATTGTTGGTTTCAGTTGATCAGTAAGTGGCTCAGTTCACTGTATCGGACACGCGCCACGACAGACTCACGTGAGTAAGCAGAACAACCGCCGCGTCGCCAAGAAAGTGAACGGATAACCATCTCGAGCAATTATGTTCATACAATCGCCGCGCTTGAACAAGGTCGCCGGACTCCCATCGGGGGTCGATAACCCCGTCGCGGTGACCTATTTACCCTTCTAAGGTTTGCGGCGAATGTTGAAACACATGCCTGAAAGCATTATGGTGATATTTCTGAAAGAATGGCAGCGTGACATGGTGGCAGTCGCCTCTGAGGGGTGTGACGTCAATGGGGGTAAGGTTCTTGTGTACGGAATCGGCTGAGGACGGGAGGTTAGAGGAGTGAGGGGTAGGCAATGCTGCCAACATAAATGTATTACATGGAAAGCCGTCACAAAGATGGGGTGAGCTTCTTACGGCTAGACAATTAAAATAAAACAGAGAAAGTCTCCAAAATCCATAAACAATTGGCACCCTTCGTCAACAAACACCAAACTTACTGTGTCGGTATGCTGGGAAACCACAGCAGCGACCAACCACAGCATCTCAACCAAGAATACCCCCCTGTGATGGTTTACGGGAATGATACTTCCTCGCCAGGAACCAAACACAGACGCACACACACAACCAAATAGGATCCTTCGCAAGGGATAATGGGACCCCGCTAAGGATGTTTGGGAAATAACCTGGGATCATTCACAGGGCTAATGAGACCCCGTTAAGGATGCCGGGCATCCTTATGAGGATGAGGGAATGTGTGAACAGCGTTTTTCGCGGAAATGTTGTCGATTCAATCAAAGCCGAATAAAAATACGCTGCTAGTGTTCGCAGTACAAGTGAAAATCCTAAATAAACTATTAGAGGAGGAGCCATATGGAGAACTTGCTTGGATTGAATGAGAAATTGAGAATAGTGATCCCGGCAGTAGCGGCATTGGGTACACTCAGTCAAACGGGGAGAGTACCTTACCGATTGTTATTTTGATTTTACACTTTAATTAACTTCTATTTTTGGAGAATTAATCCTAATTTATTTGTTTTATTATTTAATTTTTGGCCCTTGTATTGTTAAATTTACATGTTTTGCGAATATCTAGCGACTTTAGAGTGGGCTTTCAGTGACTTGACAGAGTTGTGGGTTGGCTAAACTGCTTGAACTATCTCTATCAAATGAAAGAGACGTGAAATACAATACACTTTTAAAATCATTTTCTAAGTCGTCAGTAATTACTTGAGTCGCAAATACACCAAGTTGGGGATGGTGATTTTCATTTATTTGCATGGGAATTTGGGGAAATTTTATTTTCACTGAATCATCCGAGAGCTCCCCCATAAAAGTTGCCAATTGGCTGGAAAATATGATCGGCAAAATTTTTGCTGCGATTTTTATCAAAAATTTATAGCGGTAAATCACAATTTTTTTTCCATGACAATGAAAAAAAGTCCTATAAACCAGGGGTTTGTTTCATTTTAAAGGAAATGCTGCTGCCTTGGAGCTTTGACCCATGTCATTTTTTTTGCTAAAACTAACAGATTTAAAGTTATTCAGCATTTGTCAGGTCAGATTGTGGCCCACGTCCTCGAAATTACCCCTTTTGGAAAGTGATAATTACAGAATTAATTTCTCCAACTTCAACCGTTTCTTTGTGGCCATGTGTCATTTATATAAAAATGCTGAATAATTGAAAAACCTAATTTGAATGAAAATGAATTATTTTTCGTAAATCTATAAAATCATCTTCTCGAATGGTAGAATTGCACTGATAGAAATCAGGTGTTGGCACGAAAGGAGGGTCCTCCATTTGTATTGCACTTTCACGTATATTAAAAAACGGACGTCTAGTGGTCCATGATCCCAACTAAGTGCGTAATGTCTACTATTGCTAAGGACCCCATTTTTAGCTGCCACGGTTGACGAACAAATAAGTCTTCTAGGTAGGTCTTTTGACCAGTGCCACAAACAATATGCCTGTACTGCTTTGTGCTGCCCAGTAATCCTCTACATAAAATCTGCTAGAGTTCTCCGACTCTTGAAATCTTTAGTGAACCTCTGGAGTACGGATAGTAAATGTCTTTAACTGAACATTTTTCTTGTGACTTTTGAGGGATATTGGCTGAACTATTGACTTCTACAGGACCAACGATAATGAGTTCAAGGCAGAAAGATAAGATTCTTAAAATTGTACACACTTATTATCCAATAACCGACAATAAATTGCCGTCTAAATGTTGAGTTCTAAGCATTTTATTCTATAATATGTGCCGAGTAATACTGAACACCAAATATGCTGCAAGACTAACATAATAGGTGGTTGAAATATTTTTCGAAAGCTGTGAAACCAACCAGAGAAACATGTAATATGATTGGGTAAGGCTTGAAAAACTGTATGATTACTGGAGAAAGTATTTTCAGCAGATGAACAGTGGAGGACAGTGAGGAAACACCGGGAAACGTTTTGATAGTAAATACTCTTTGCTTCAGGGAAACCTGCATGTTGCTAGAAATAAATTGTTAATAATCTTTTGTACGCACTATGTCACGACCAGATTATAGAAGTAATTATAAAAGCAGTTTTTATTGTATCTAATATGAGCGCAGGCCCTCCGCCAGATATATTTAAAACATTCCAGATCGGGTGGTCTGAGACAATATGAGATTTAAACTGAAATTAAAGATGAAAATTCCTGACATAAAATGACTAAACCGAACTATATGTCAAGTTTTCATTTTTGAACTATCAAGAATCCAACAGCTTATGGATGATTACACCGAGTTCATCTAACTTTGTTCAATTCTTTAAGGATAATGGATTGGATATTTGGGGAGACGACCGACGGCTAAAGTCATTTGCGCCATAGGGGATAGGTAAGGGAGGAAGGGTGGATTGAAACCCGGTGTCGGCAGTAGTCTACTCTTAACAAAAGGCGCCAGGGGACCACGACTTAACGTTTTATCCGACAGAAGGAGTACTCCACTTGAAGTGCCCTACACAAGACACTCAAGTACGGATCGGGTTCCTCTGAAAAACATCCGCCACTGCAGGGATTTGAACCCTGGCCGCCCGTGTGGTAGGCGAGTACTCTAGTCACCACACCAACCCGATCCCCGTTAAGGATATTATCCTGCAAAAGGCATTTCTTTCAGAGAAGCTGATGGGACTCTATTGATGGAAAATGCCGAATATTCTCTCAAAATAAAATTTTAATAGATTAATTTTCATTCGCAGACATAGAGAAAAACGATACTAATGATTTTTATTTTTTTACATATTTAGTAAAATCGTGGTTCTAATTCCCAATCCCGCAGGAACAGTCATGTTTGTTGAATGCAGGAGAGTTGATGTAGAAGTTCCAGACAAGACTTTGTCTAAAATGATGGACCAATCGCAACTATAGAGCAAGTTGCATTATTTTCGGTCATTAATTTGGAAAAAATGCACACAAATGGAAAATTAACGCCCAAATAAGAAAATTATAAAAATGATTTAGGTGACTTACATACGAAAGTGACACTTATTCTCAACCAAGTTGTGCATTCATCGTTTCAAGTTTTTTTGGTTCTCCTCGAACTATAAATTTTTTCAATAGATTTTAAGTATAAGAACCAATGTATGCATCGAGGTATGGAGAGAGGAGCGGCGTGAGAAGCGGTGTTTGCAGATTTGAAGGGCGACGTTTTGGCGCACATAATCCCATTCGAATTAATTTTCTTCAAGCTTGGAAGCAATCCCTCTAAAATCCTATAATTTGTTAGTCACAAGACTCAGAATTGAAGGTTTTCGATTCAATTGTCATCTTCCGCGAAGGCCTTCCACCTCTCCTCCTCCTCACCGTCTGTTTAGGGTGTCGTATTGGATAAAGGCACCCTCTGTACTCTCATTTCACAAATTTTGTTATCCCCGGGAAAAATTCAAGGGGGCAATCTACCCACGCGGGTGTGGGAAACGATGTTAAGCAGAGCGATGACTCATTGCGTAAACCCGTCGTATTTCATGAAATACATTCCGAAACCTTACGCCGCGGCGTACTTAGAACATTTCAATCATTTACTAATATATGTAAAAATAGTGTAAAATAAAATATTTCTAGCTCATATATGTGGACCCCAAAAGTCAAAGGGTCTAAGTGACATAAAAAAAAGTTATGTACAGGAATGGGATGTGAAAATATACATCTTTCAGGTGGTAAAGGGATCCAAGTGATTTTCTTGACAGGTGATGCTTCTTAACTACTTAGTGGGTTGTACTAAACATTTTCAACTTTGACTTAAGTTTTCTCAAAACAACGATTTTGTTACTTAGACCCCTTGACTTCTGGGGTCCTCATATCTTATCATATCTCGACGCCGGCGATTAAATGGAAACGCCAAAAAAATAGTTTTCGTTATTTAATCCATGTACATTCTTCAATCACAATATTCCATTTCCAAATCCCAAAAAAAGGTAAAAAATTTGGATGTCGGCCATCTTTATTCGATTTTCGCCCACTGTGCTCCGTGCCCCGTGAAAAAATAACATTGATCCACGTCGGCAAAACAGTCCTGTAATAGAACGCTATCAATAACATCATCATTTCTATTAATGACACCTAATGTGTAGATTGCATTAATCTCGAGGATTGAAATTCGCCATGAAAAAATCATTTGACTTTTGAATCCCGGTCAAGTCAAATGATTTTTTTCATGGCGAATTTCAACCCTGATATTTATGCACCCATGCGAGTGACTTCGTACCGCATGATTTGCCAATGCAATGATTGGAAATTTGCATTAATCTCAGTTCATGCGGCCATAATTAAGTATCCAGTGATTGGGTGGGTGACAACTAGTAGGCCGATATAGGTACCTAACGATGAAATCGGCGGCACTCATCGGTGACAAACTAGTAGCCAGAGAGTGTAAAAGACGTACTGATGTACGGAAATATTTACTGAAGGTCAAAAAATTTTCATTTACCGGCCATTGTTGATTTTTTTCTACTTTCTGATGTCATTTTCTTTAAATACGAGTACCGACAAGTTGTACAATTCAACTAGAGTGCCTCGATGTAAAAAGGTTGCGGTCTCAGGCATTGTTATTTTTTCAAAGCTGTCCTTCTGCTTGAGTCGCGTTTTTTTCCCTCAAATGTGCACTCATGGAAGTACTCGTGGAAATACTCATTTCCTAACATGTGGAGCTGATATGTGCAACTAATTACTCTGATACTTTACATTAAGTTCGGTTATTCTTTATTCTTTGGTGTGTCTTTGAATATCTCATCCTCATGCTGTCAAAATTATTATTTTGTAATACAACTTGGTTTGTTAGTCTCTACCTCTCACTTTGTTTCATAAGTCGTAACGTGTTGCTGGAATCACTTGTTGTGTGAATAAATGTACCTTTCTTAAGTAAAATGGATTTGTTTTAGCTATAGTAATCTGTGATTTAATGCAGTGCCTCAGTTACTGATTAATATGGTGAGTTATATACACATTCGTTATTTTATGATCGGGGTTTGCTTAATAGTGCCACCGCTCACTAGTTCGAATATCATGGCAGCACCTTGTCTGTATCTACCTCTGATTCTGAATATTGATTTTTTATGGGCAGACTTGACTAATTTTGCTTTTTCTCTTAGTTTGTAAACTATGGTTAGATGAAGTGGTTGCGATAGATCTATAAGTAATAATGTTCCAAGTTAATGTTATAAGTAATAAGTCATTATATGTTGCTTAAAACACCTGTTGTGTATATAAATGTACCTTTCTTAAGGTAAATGAATTTGCTTTAGCTAGGGGAATCTATGGTTTAATGCAAGTCCTTATTAACTGCTTAATATGGTTAGTTATATATTTATGATTTTATGATCATGGTGAATTCTTGATGAAATCACCAAGTGTTTGGAAAGTTTAAAGGTTGGCAAAAGTTTTAGACGGAAGATATTAATTTGTTCCTCAAAACAAGTTAAAAATTATTCGAGAGAAATAAAATATGTTAAAAATGAGAACATTTTAAAGTAACGCCTTATGATGTTAATGCATTGAATATATCTCTATGAGAATGAATTAAAACACCATTATGCCGATAAAATATTCTTCAACAAATTAAAACTAAAACTTCAATAGTTACTATTGCTCTTTTCAGGTATTCCCGTCGCGTGTTTGGTTTTTCTGACAACAGTTTCTCCCCTCTTCCTGGGGGCGCTAGAGAACAACGGATACCCTAGGCATAAGTCCTTTTAAGGACCGCAAGGAAAGAAAAGGAATTGGCGGAAGCAAATGATCTAATAATAAACAGAACCAAAGAAAGACCTAAAGAAAAGCCAGCTGCATATGCCACAATTCCATACATCGCAGGGACGGCACAAAAGATTCGTAGGCTCCTTCGGAAGTATGGTATAGTGACGAGATTCTCAAACTCGAAGAAAATTGGAGATATCATCCCAAAACCCAAGGACGAAATTCCCGCTGCAATGTATGAGGGAGTCTATGAAATAAAATGTAGATGTGGTAAGTCCTACATCGGCCAAACGGGGAGAGCAATTCAATGTAGAATTAAAGAGCACCAGAGGGCCACCGAAAAGAGGAGATTCAGCCTCTCCGCAGTTGCAGAGCATGCGTGGTTCGAGCCAGGACATCAGATTGCCTATGACCAAGTGAGAGTACTCTCAAGGGAAAATCGTTATTTTCCCAGGCTGATCAGAGAAGCAGTAGAGCTGGTTAAATATCCATCAAATTTCAATCGGGAGGATGGATACCCACTTACCTCAACCTGGGAGAGAGTGGTCAAACCACGGCGAGGAGCGGGCAATGGAGACACCCTATGGTCCTAGATGAACTAGCAACGAAATACATAACAACGGAAAATAAATAATAACAATTACAAAATGTCCAACGGACCTGAAGACGCCCCCAGGAAGAGGGGAGAAACTGTTGTCAGAAAAACCAAACACGCGACGGAAATACCTGAAAAGAGCAATATTAACAATTATAAGAGTCGTGGAAGCCTTCAAAGAAAAAAAATTAAAACTTCAATAGTTTCTCTTACATTTTCAATTCTGCGTTAGAGTCATTTATACGAAACCTTTTGCTGGGGAACCTAAGTTGGCCGACCCCTTAGAAGCACCTACCACCGCAATCACAGTATCACTGTGAAACTGTCGTCTGTCAACAAGCGCGTACGCTAAAAGACGAAAGGGTGAGTCATGCGTTTGTGGGCAAAATTAATCCCACTGTCTGAGTCATCCCAATATCGAAATAACACCATTTCCGGCCATTATAAATCATGTCCGAAGCGTCGATCGGAAACCATCAGTGCGTAATTTCCTTCTCTCGGCACGAGAAGGAGAGCGAGGGAGATCACCGGCACGGATCTTAAAAAGATGCTGTGCAGGTGGACGGCGTTCGGTTCAGTGATGACGCAAGGGACCGTCCGCGACTACGTCACCGTTCCGCCGCCTGCGTCATCAAACTCGTTCCGCCCGGGCAAACTCCGACGCTCACGAGAACGCTCGTCTTGATGCGGGATTCCGATTTCGCCGGGAGAAATAGGTGAGCCAAAATAAAAACGGTGGAAGGAAAGTTTTTGACGTCCGAGAGACCTCGCACGCATTTGAATCACCGTCGCGTCCCCACGGACGAAAATAGGTGGTCTCACGCCAAATCATTAAGCCCGTGCGTCAGTATACCCCCAGCACTCCACAAAGACGCACCTTTTTTGCTGGAGCATGCATTCGTCCCGCGTCCATCCGGGATGGGCGTGATTGATTTTTTTTACCAGGGGCAACAAACTTCTTTGAGTTCACCTTGAATAAAAGATAACTCTCCTTGAAGGTCTTGAAGGTACGGTTTCCATGCGAGCAAGAGGACGTTCTAGTAACTGCCGTGATGCCTTACCGTTCATACAAAAAGTCGAGATACCCGAGTTTGTGACATTATAGCCGCTTTTCTGAATGAAATAGCGTTAACGCTATCTGCCAGAAATAGCTTTCGTCAGGCTTTTGTTTCGAAGAATAACACGCAGCTTCGAAACAAACAAGCAACGAAAGCTATATCTGGCAGATTGCGTTGAGGCTATTTCATTCAGAATAGCGGCCTATATCTCGATAATCGAGGAAGCTAATGCAATGACTTGATGATTATTCTTTTCTCCTATTTTGATTGGATTGGACATTTTTTAAATACTGTAAAATGATTTGTACAATGTTTGACTCAAAAATATTACCAAAATTTTCAGGCTAGGTGGAGTTAACACAAATTCGAACTCTAATAACTAAAAAAACCGGGGAAGATCAATATAAGAGCTTTTCATGAAGTTAGGACGCATCTGTCGTGGCACTGAAGGTGCCAATATAGATGGATATTTTAATTAAATGAATGAACTAACAAGAAACCTTAAGGTATCCTTTTGAACGAAAATCATCTCTCAGTGAATGTTCATACTATTGCCTGAATTTGTCGGTTGGTAACTTTTTTCGCCCTGAGAGGAGAGTAATTAGAGCAAGTGGATTCCTTCACCTATCTCGGAAGTACCATGACATGGGACGGAAGAAGTACAAAGGACATCAAGTGGAGAATAGCCCAAGTGAAGAAGGAGTTCATGGGAAAAACGACAACTGCTGTTCTCAAAGAAGATATGACAACAAACCAGGAAACAGTATGTGAAAACATTCGTGTGGAGTGTGGCACTCTATGAATCGGAAGCATGGGCCATAGGAAAAGTTGACCAGAACAGACTAAAAGTCATCGAAACCTGGTGAAGTAGGAGGATACTAAAGATAAAATGGTCGGTCAAAATAAGACATGATGAAGTGTACAGAAAAGTAGAAGAGAAAAGGACCATAAGATAACCCCGAAGCGGGCATTCCCAAAGGGGTGCCTATATTCCCGACAAATTTGATGTTGTTTATTTTTTTATGTAATAACCTATGTAATAACTCGTTGTCGTGGAATAAATTCCTAATTATTCCTTATTATTCCTTATAATATGAAACACCCTGCAGAAAAGAAGTACCAGATGGATTGGACATACCCTTAGACACAATGGGTTTGTGAAGAATATAATTTATAGTAAATTAGAGGGAGAAGTCCCCAGAGAAAGGCACAGGAATAAGTTCATGGACCAAATGAAGAGGAAATTACATAGGAAGAGATACTAGGAGGCAAGGGAACTAGCATTAGATAGGGAAGAGTGGAGGGCTGCATTCAGCCAACCTTAGGATTGAACGACAAATGAATGAACTTTTATCTATCGTCTATCGTTTTCCTTGGTAGCTCGTTTCCCACTAAATAAATACATTTTGTTGGATCATTTCAAATATAGGGAGGCCACACATAGTCAGTTTTTCTAGCTTTCTCCGTGAATACTTACGTGCGCACCCTTAAGGATACGGATATATATCATTGGATAACCTCTGGTTTAGCCCACTCGCCTCAGCATATTTGATGTCCTTCATGCGTACAAATTTTTAAGACTCGGACTATATTATGTGGAAATGAAACAGCACTGATAAATTACAAAATTGAGCAGATTCCACTCATAAAATTTGCTCAGTTTTGGGATTTATCCGTCCTATATTACAATCCGATTGTAATTTTTGGCCACAAAGATGGCGTTTGTTTGAAAAAACTGGAAAGATATATTCATCTGTTTACATTTTGTACTCATGCAAATAATGCCCCAGGGAACTTGGCTGTATTAAATCTTTATTTTGTATTATTGTCGTCATTGGTTGGTCTAATGACTAGTTGGTAGACTACTGGAGAGCCTCTGCTTCAACTTTCCATTTGCAATGCCACATTTAAACTTTTAATTCATAGTTAAATTCGCCTGCTAAGGTCTCTCTACGTCCATGGTAGAGAATCGAGCGTGCAAATTTCTCGTATTCAACGCGAGTCTCTCTAGTTTTTTATCACCTTCATTCCTCTTCCGTGCCAGCCAAATGGGAATATTTATTTATTGAAATTTACGCAGGAAATTAACTTAAGATACAACTGAGGACACATATCTGAACTGTAAAAAAAACCTTCAGTCGTAGCTCCATATCTCGCCATGGTTTATTCATTATTCGGGGGTTAGTTGGTTTAACTCTTAAAAATGACCGTGAAAAATTGAAACCTGGGTCAATATAAATTAAAAATAGTGGAACTGGAATGAAATTTTTTCTTACCTCTAATTATAGTAATCTGACCGTAATCGTCGGATACAGAGACCAATTATGGATAATATTGTAAAAATAATTTGGATTTTCCATTTTAAAGCTGTGACATTACTGGCGTTACTCGGTGAGGATAAATGTGTAAAATTCTTAGTAAAGAAATAGTGATCCTGGTGTCAATAAAATATTTTTTCCGGACTTAAATTTGAATCCATATCCCACGATATCGACCAATATTAGATCACACCAACTATGAGGACTAGCTTTCAGACCCCGGTCAAGTCGAATGATTTTTTCCTCTGGAATTTTTTTTCCTAGCTTTCAATTCGAGAAAGTCTTGTTTTACCATTGAGTAAGCATGCGCTAACTCTATGGTGATTACAATTTGGATTGCTCATCGGTGATCATGTGAGAACTTTTAGTTTCCTTTAAAGAAGTTTGAGCGATGTATCATTTCACCAAGAAATCAATGAACTTGTTCTCATTCAAAAGAAAAATATCTCACCCTACCAAATATATATATATCAGACCCTTACCGAACTACTATCTGAGATCTTCGACGATAAATACCAGCCCTTTTACTTTGGAAATGGTACGTGTCTGCACTCTAAAGAGACATAATCTAAAAAATATGAAGAATTTATAATATCCAGACCTCGTAAAAATTTAATACTGTGAAGTTTTTATGTTTTCTCGAATGTTTTTAAAAAATAAATCATACTGTCATCGTAGTAATTTTTTAAGGATCGCAAAAAACCTTCCTCTGTAAAGGAGTTTTAAACGTACAGTGCGAAAAAAATGAGTCATATTCAAGAATTATGAAGATATTTTTATTCAATTACTTACTTACAATTTTAGTCAAATAAAATTATCTTATTGCACTTTTAATAATGTAGTATTTAATTCATGCTTCCTACAGCTGTAAAAATTAAACTAAAATTCGAAAGTGGTATTCATCATGACTCGGGAATGATCTCGCTCATAATACCCTGAGCCTCGAAAATCAGAATGGAAAAGGATAAAGGTCATTAGTGACGAGCTTGTAGGAAGAGATTTTATTTCTGTTTACATTTTTTTAGCCTTTAGGTTTCGTATCCGTAAGTTACAAAAGGATTTTTGGTTACTTTAGGAGTGGTCAGACAAATTGTAAAAAATAACTTTTCTGTTAATCTAGGGTTGGTTACGCTATTCAATTCTCCTACTTATATGTAATTAGATGGCTTCGGAAACAGCCTTTATAGCCCTTTTACAACAAAAGTGAAAGGTTTACAGTGCCACAATGTAGCTCTGGTTTGAAATACAGAGAGTATTCATGAGCTATACTCTTTGGCTTGGTTTCGTAATTTCTAGTTAAATATTTTCTTTAGGTGGAAAACATTAATACGCTCGCTGATGTTAAAATAGCAGTCTGACGATTAGATGTAACGTGCAAGTGAACCCAAATCTCAGTTATCTCCTTGTTAACGAGTGGGTTCTATAAGCCAGAGGCTAATGCGTGTAATAGGGATCTGGATTCGAATTTTAGACCAGCAAAAACTTTTTTTCATACAAGGAACACTATTTCTATATTAAGAATTTTACTCATTTATCCTCACCGAGTAACGTCAGTAATATCACACAGCTTTAAAATGGAAAATACAAATTATTTTTACGACTTTATCCATGATTGTCCTCTGTATACGACGATTGCGGCCAGATTATTATCATTAGAGGAAAGAAAAACGCCAGTATAATTCCACTTTTTAAAAATTTAAATCAACCCGGGTTTCAATTTTACTCAGTCATTTTCAAGAGTAAACTCAACTATCCCCCGAATTATGAATCAACCTTGGCGAGATTTGGACCTACGACTTAAAGTCTTTTGTTCTTACCGTTCAAATATGTATCCTCAGTTGGGTCGTAAGTCAATATCATGCGTGACTTTCATCAAATAAATATTCCCATTTGGCGGGCGCGGAAAAGGAATGGAGATGGTAAGAAACTTGAGCGGCTCGCGTTGAAAGCGAATGATTGATGATTTCAATCGTTAATCGCTCTCATTCAGTTTTCCAATACCGCAAATTATAAACTTTCACGGTGGTAATCACATTTTTTGGAGACCGGCTGACTCACTCATCCAGAAACAGATGCTTTTTCACTCGGGAGACTAACCTGGACGATGGATTCCTTTTTCCTCCTCCTTGTTGGGTCCGGCCGCGGCGGACTTCCCTCGTCACACCCCCCCCAGGTGCTTCCCCGTTGAGATCCACTGCAATCGCGTCGATTCACCCGCTACAGATTTTTTTTCCATCCTGGCTATTTCCGTCCCGATGAATGGAACTAGCGGCCTTCACACACGCATTACGCTCTCAAATTGCTTCTCATCTGCAATTGATCTCGCGCCAATCAATGTATTTTCGACTCCACTCCCTCGAGAGACTAATGTTTTTGTTATCCATACTTAAAGAATATAATTTTGTCCTTTTCCACAGAATTTTTTTCTGGATGGTGCGACACGTTTCACCGACTTGCGGCATCATCAGTATCAATAGTCTCTAACATCGCTTTGAAGAATTGGCCTGAGCTGGGCAGGTGGTCCTTTGCAGTGACTGTTTCTATATTCCACCTGTACTGAAAAAGTCCGCTCAAAAAAGGCTAAATTATCGCTTCTGAGTAATCCATCAGTTGTCAGTTAGTGTCAAGGATTAGATCATTTGGCCTGTTCCACTTTTGGTCAGATATGAGTACTTCAATCGCATCTTTGATCATCTACAACATCTTTTCTCAGCCATTCTGTAGTATAGAAGACTGGGTAATCTGTTGTTCAACATTTTTAACCCAAGGCTATATTTTGGGGTATCTATCGCGTTGTTGTTTTGGTGACAAGTTTCTGATCAGTTTTACGAAACTGTTGTCATCAAACACAACTCGATTAAAACCCCATAATGCAGCCTTTAACATCGGAGCACATCGGTAGCCTTCGTACCATCTTTAGGGTAGTTAGAGCGAGATGGTACCCTAGTCATAATGGAGACCATATTCGAATTATACGTTTTAATTTCTCCAGCTGTAGGAAGAATGAATTAAATATTGCATTATTAAAGGCTAAAAAATTTACTTTAATTTGACTGAAAGTGTGAGTAATTAAGTAAAAATATCTAAATAAGTCTCTAACTTGACTCATTGTTCTTGCGCGGTACGTTTGAAACTCCTTCACAGCGGAAGGTTTTTTGTGATCCTGAATAAATTACGGCGGTGACAATGTGATTTATTTTAAAAAATAGTTGAGAAAACATATTAATTACTTACTGTTAGTTTTTTGACGAGATCTAGGAGTTATAAATTCATCATTTTTTCAATAAGGTCTCTCTGTAGTGTAAACACGCATCATTTCCCAAGTAAAAGGTCTGGTATTTTTCGTCAAATATCTCGAAAAGCAGTGCGGTAAAGGGCTGATATTTTGATAACTTCGGAAGGGTGGGGTACTTTTCTTTAAAACGAGACCAACCTCAATGATTTATAGGTGCAACGATATTTCGCTCAAATTACCATAACATACGCTCATCCCTTTGGTTACGGTATATTCCTGAAGTTTCGGTGATGGCCGGGATGTTTAGTTCCATGGGGACTTTCGTCTCGTTATCCCTCTTATACTTCGTATTACCTCATTTCGTTAATTTCGTTCACGGTCGTATTGAGTACAGCCAAGGGTTTAAGTAATGGTATTTCAGCTACTTTTATCCTTCTCATTTGTTCCTCTGATATTAAACCATCACCGAAACTATAGGAAAATACCGTAACAAATGGGGTGAGCTTGTGTTAAGTATGTTGAACGACAGATTACGCTGTCTTCTAAACTACAAACTAACTGGGAAAAAGATGTTTTGAACGATCCCATTTTTCAAAGCCAAAGTTCTAAGTCGAAATTGTTATAGTTTTGTAATGTTTTAAAACTGATTTTGGGCGCGTCTTTCTTGGCATTTTATCCTTTATCGATCTCATCATATGTTGAAATCCGTCTATTTTTATGTCAATATTCGCGGGACCCTTGCAGGTGTGTATGTGCACCAAGAAGTTCTGGGAATAACTACGACAGGAATGGATCTTGAGATGGAATGAATCGGGTTCCTAAGGTAGGCTAATGATCTTGGCAAATGGGAGACGGTAAGGCTGCGTTGTCACCAACCCGCGGAGCCGTGCTTGGCCGTATGAACATTAAACAAGGCGCTGACCTGAAATTCTCGTTTGGCCGGCCATTCGATTGGCGAGGCACCGCGTGAGAACAAGCTCATGTGCTCAGCGATTTAATCCGTCGATAAATTAGTCTGTTTTTCCTCAATCTGAGTGTGACACAATTATTGCGGTCATCGCGTTAGAGCGACTGAAGAATCGGCCGATGAAGTGTTTGCGCAACTAAAAATTACTTTATGCTCCGTTGCCTCAATTGAAAAGCTGATACGGGAGAGAACTCGGAGAGGATAAGATTCATTGCGATGGGAGTGAGAATTCTTGGACGATGCTGAACGCAGGAATCGCGAAACAGGCTTGGCAGATAATGAAGAAAAATATTTAATCGTACATTGCTGGTATTTAAGACACTGTCTCTGTCGTTACTTGGAGGAACTCCTTCATAATCAATGAAAAACGAGTACTTGGTTATGATTATAGACTTAATTTAAAGCAACATGACCTAGGCTGCGGCGTATCATGCCTGATAATGGCATGATTTGCCAAAACCTAAGACGTGTTGCTTCAAATAAAGTGTAGAATCATAACCAAGTACTTGTTTTTTATTAACTGCTAGTGTTTCTTGTATCACAAGAAAAGAAGGGGTTAGTAACTTCAGAGAAAACAAAACGAGGGTTGGAAGTGAAATATTCTTTTCGTTAGAGTAGTCATTAGCATAAGTATTTGAAGCTTAGATATGCATGCTTGTCTGAAATTTACCGATTGATACCCAAAAAGGAAGAGCCCGAGAAGTACAATCAGTGTTGACGGATGAAGTAAAATGATACTACGTGTAGGGTATTCAACCAAAGAAGGAATATCACCAGAAGAACAGTCAACAAATAAACAGAATCGCAAGCTTAGGCGTGATGAAGCACTTCATCAAAACACGCGTTAGAACCGACGCTCTTGTATGGCTCTAAGCCTCGGCAGTAACAGCTGCGGAGCAAAGAAGATTGGACATGATGGAAATGTGGTTTCATCAAAGAATAGTGAGGATTAAATGGACGGAATTAGTTTTCGACGAAGAATTTCTAAGATTTGGAGGAAAAAGATGTTTTGATGAAAACATGAGAAAAACTTTTTTTTTAATGTAATTGGACGGAAATAGTTCCCGATGAAAAATTTCTACTAAGATTTTGAGAAAGAAAGAAGTTTCAATGAGCATCATGAGCAAAAACTTTGAAAAAAGAGAATAAGAGTATTGGAAAATGGAAGGAGAGGGAGAGATTGGTTGCGAAGAAGGCAAATTTGTGTGGCGATTTTTGAGGCACCTTAAAGTGAAGACTCATTAGGGTAGAATAAATGAAATGGTTAGTGGAGAGGAGAGCTGCAGCAAACGGATATCAGAATTGATAACTATTGGTTACAACACTAGGGGACCACATGGCACATGGGAGCGTGTCTGGTAAGGAAGTCAATTGGAAGAGAGAGAACCATAAACACAGAAAGAAAATGGAGATGGTTTCAACGTCCGTCAACGTTACGAATTCCGAGGGAAGTCCGCATCCATCTGCGCTCACATTCAAATTAATGCTGCGACCTTCCATTCTCTTTTTCCCGATAGAAATCTTTTCCTCGAATGAGTGGGTTCGCTCTGTCACGAATATCTGGAATTTACTACTAGAGGACGAGGAAAACCCCCAAATAAGAAACACAACTCTGTTTAAGCAGTGACAGAATACATATAGAGTGGGAAATGCAAATTAAGTTTCAGTTTAGACCAGTAAAGTGAGCGGATAAAGAGAGGTCGACCCGAATGAAAATCCCTTGTCATTGCAGAAGGAAGCCAGTCAGACGAAGGGATGAAACCCGGGTGCAATTATCCGCTGGTAAATGAAAATATAACTACGACCTAGGTTCCATTGTGGGTACATCATCACACGCGTATCCACATGATAGATCCACACTGAAACGTACTTATCGAGATTAAAGTTTTATTCTCTTGCGATGAATTGCGCATGGTTTATTCCATCATTATAGCCAAATCCCACGCAATGTTGACGGAATGTTTTGAACTTGCCAGCGAATGAGATCTGGTTGCGTAAGGAAACATTTCGTGGTGGAGTTCTCTTTGACCTTGGATATTTGAGACACTGAACGCTACTGCCGCTCAAAGATGCGTGGGGCAGTGTTGGCTAGTAAATTCAAGGTTAATATTGAAGCATTTTTTCACGGTCAAGGGCGTGCTAACGGAACAGACGGCGCAGGATACGATCTAGGTGTCATATTTATGAATTTTGAGACTAAAACTCTTATCAATGCCATGGATTCTTATGCAGGTTGCCGTTGAGCACTAAGGCATTACACTTTCACACTGATTGGAAGGGGATATGATTGTCGCAAAGGGGGTGTTATTGTTTTAAAACTTATGTAGCATTGTCGCGTAGTAGGTACAAAAAAATTTATTACCAGTCAAACCCCAAGCGTGACATTTGTAAGCTCCCTCGCTTCGCAAAGCTGATCAGGGTTATATTTCATTCACTTATGCATTACAGTCAATGATCACAGCAACTCGTGCAATCACTTATTGAGCTTTCAAAGATCTATTTCGTGTCCGTACGTGTACTCAAACTTGACGCCATTGAATAGTGATAGCATTGACTGGAATATTTGCAAGATTTGCAAGAGATTACTTGTGAGGTACCGGAACCGGTCTTTTACACCTAGTTTTTAAAGTAAATGATCTCAGTTAGGATGTTAGTCGTTATTCATCAATCATAAACTTATGTTCAAAGTAAAAACTTGTATTGAATTGCATTCTAATGAACTTCGTAACTCACAGCCCTGGGAATTTTACTTTATCAGTTCGGAAAACCTCACCAAAGGAAAATAGAACTCAATAATCAAAGGATTGGTACCAGAGAATAACGAAGGTGTATTCTTTAAACCATCAAACTTTGATAGATGAAAAATGTTGAATTTATTAGTAATGAAGGTTTTTCTTTCAAGATTATTGAACTAATTATTTCAAGAACAAGAAAGAAATTAGATTCCTGAGAAATAATGAAGAAATTTAGTATGCTTTGGTAGTGAGAACTCGCCTTCACGTGAAGGTAATTAACGGCTTCTGCAGTCAATTTAGTACTGCAGGAAAATAGTGCAGTCTTCAGGTTAAATAATAGCTCTGTTTATCATATAGACCTCTTAGAATAGTAATAAACTTGAATAAGGACCTACGCGATGCAATATTTTCGCCGTAAAACTAACTATTCCTCGAAAAAAGTTTGGCAAAAACTCCTTTCATTAACTATTGTTCCTGATGTGACGTTCAGAAAGATTTATTTTTCGTGTATTTCTGATTTAAAGCGCAGGGTTATCATCCTGTTATTACATTAGTATGAGGAGTAGAATGAAACCTTTCTCGACTGAAGATTTCCAATTTTCTTCTTTATTTGTCAGATTTGCCACACTCAACAATACTTAAGCTTTGTGATTATCAGACTTCATTGCTTTCCTGGAGGGACTTTGGCGGCATTGTTGAAGGAACATCGATATCCCGGAAGGGATACAGAAGAATTTTAGCATATCAGCCATTCCTAAGTCTTTATTGGGTGCTTTTGAAATCTGAATAAATACATATTAAAGAAAATTTGATGATATATACGTGGAATCGGGTTGGAGTGGTGGATATGGAGACTGGCTTCCTATTCAAAGGGCTTGAATTCAAATCTCGGCTGGAATTGAGGCCTTTTCAAGAGCACCCCACAGTAGTCGAATAGTAAATAAAACTTCACCCTTCCTATCGCTTTTAATTGAGAGCAGGCTAATGCAGATGCCGGGTTTCTCTTCCCCCTTCACGACTTCCCAAATGGTTCGTCCCAAAGGGTCGAACCTTCAACCACGAGTAAAATAAAGAAATGGTCATCTAGGAAAGTTGTCTACAGAGCAAATCCCAGGCGTGTGACTCTTTAGTATTTAAACAAATCTTTTCGCCGTCGTTAGTAATGCTGATGTTTGACAAGCGTTACAATTTATGAAAGAGAAACTGAAGAAGAAAGCATCAAATGCAATTAATTAGACATGCTTTCGACGAGGAAGGACATTGGGCTTCGTGTAAAATGAGCTTCACTTGAAATACAAAATTTTTTCTCATAATTTGTCAGCTAACTGCCTGAAATTTGAAACAAGTTTGGGTGAAAACTACTTATAGACCAAAATTCTGATTTACTTATGGCGATAACTGCGTAATAGTATGTCACTAGAAACCACTATCAAAAAAGAGGAAATACCTGTGAAACGATGTGCCTCCTTGCTTCGATTTTTCTTGGAAGTTAGCTACAGTAAAATTGCATTATAAAAAATTGCTAATGAACCATAAATTTTCAATCGCATGACCTATTTCTTTCTATTGTTTCATTCTGTTTCGTTGAATACACATCAATGGGTTACCATATCTGACGTCACATTCACCAGTTTGCTTCGGCCTCATTAACGATTCATTGCAAGGACAGCGCTAGCGCGCTCTATTTTGTATAAATGCTCGAAGGGGCTAACCCTCCCATTCTGAACAGCCCAAACGACCTCAGTTTTCGGTCGCCTCCCAAGACGACAAAGATCCAATCAACCGACGACTTTTGGCTCCGACTGGGACAATGCTCCGATCTCCTACTCAACCATATGCGTCACGCACCGCACGAATACATACTCGCTGCCATCTTCGATGGACCGCAAACTAACAAAATCTTGATATTTTGAATGTTGAAGTAACTAAAAGAAGTAATTATGGAGCCTGGAAAGTGTATTAGTAAGCTCATTAGCCCGGCATACCAAGGGTCAATTGATGAATAATACACAAAGGATATTGCAGTGTCTACTTTATTTTCAACTCTTACTACGTGTGTTTCAACTGACTAGGAGTCATCATTGGGTACAACTGTTGTACCTGATGATGACAGCTAGTCAATTGAAACACGTGTAGTACGAGTGGAAATAAAGTAGACAGTACGATATCCTTTTTGTATCATTTGAAAATGCTGCTCTACAACATCTCGCCTAAGAAAGTGGAATTTATTCATGGGTCAATGTTTTAATTACCGGTCCAGGCCATTCCATCGTCGCTCAGCACAGCAAGATGTTGAATCGACAGCCTAATAATCAATGAAACATGAAATGGACAGAAGAAGGAGGTAAAGACTGCAGGAAAAACTTTGAAAATTACTATTTCTTCCTCAAGATTTCTTAAAAAATTTTACGGTAAACTAGGCATTATGTGAAGGATGGACGAAAAATAATAGTGAAATATGTTAAAAAATAATAAGGCGCAAAAAAGGCAGTAATTATCTGATGATGATTATTGTTAAGCTCCCAGGATCTGTACTTCTTGTAGTAATTGATCTGAACAACGATTGCATAGGAACGAAAATTATTATTAAAAAGTAGTTAAACCCTATCGCAGAATGGTAGAAAAACTGCCAGGGCTCTTGTGTTAGGCGGTTATAATAGCAGTCAAAGGAGCAGATGATAAAAATATTATTATAGTAATCGTGTGATATCTGTAGAAGCTAGAAAAAACTATAGTGCGACAATTTTTTAGCGATCTGGAGTGCGGGAGAGGATAATTAAACACCAATGATTGATGGGAGCAAGCTTATTCCTCGGGAATCGCTAATCAGGTAATGATAAAACGCCTGAGCAAGTAAGAGCCGGAAGAGCCGGCTCTTTCTAGCTCAGGCGTTTTTTCATTACTATATAATATTACTGCTTTCATTACTGGCATGTGTAGAACCGCAAAACCTAAAATCTTTTCGAGTAATATAAGTACCACAGTGTTTTTGCTAATCCAGTCAACGTTAAGAATAGTAGGCTGGGGTTAAAAGAACAGTCCTCTCGGAAAAATAAGGATTTACTACCCTGCATTCTTCCTGAAAACTTGGCTACCATTAGCAAACGTACAGGAATTAGTTTTCATTGAAGTATATGCTTTTCCTAATCTCATCATCTATTTTTGTCACAAGAGTCACAGGTTTTTTTTGCTGCGCTTCGTAACAAACTGTGGGAACGCATTGAAAGAATTTTGAAATTAAATAATGAATTCAGATCATCCAATTCTAACCATTTATGTTTCAATCTTAGGTTTTATTCCTCTCAAAATCAGAGACGGCGTAAAATGGTTTGTGGAATGAATGGGTACGACTGTTTAACAAGCAATTAGTCGGCGTACCCTGGTCCTGATTGCAAGGCAGAAATGTAAAAAATGAAAATGGACAAAAACGAAATGAAACATCGGCACAAATAAAACCTCGATGTTCTGACACACGATTGAAACTATGCGCACTGTCCTCTTCGGGCTGACATTAGGAACCGTTTCTGGTAAACATGAGTTTACGGTTAAACGTGAGATTACGGTGGGCCCAGCACTCGTTAAAGATACAGTAAGTGATGAGTGTTAACTTTGGGTTCACTTCCATTACGAAGGTTACGTGGGCGGGGCGGGGCACAGCTGCACTTCAAAACGGGAGTAAACTGTCGTCGTTGGTGAAATGAGGTAGGACCGCGATTTGCTTGTAAACGGAGCTTCCCGGGCTCAGAGTGTTGGCCGTTAGGTTGTGAGCGACGACGATGTAGTTCGGAGTCAACTTCTTCAGTTCCACTCCCAATGTCAGGATGTTTTCCGTGGCCTTCAACTGCTGAGGTGTTGGTTCCAGATGGACGTAGTTTCCTAATAAAGCGTTGAAAGAAACGAAAACAGAGGAATAATCACAAAA
This sequence comes from Ceriagrion tenellum, assembly GCA_963169105.1. Lineage (NCBI taxonomy): Eukaryota > Metazoa > Arthropoda > Insecta > Odonata > Coenagrionidae > Ceriagrion > Ceriagrion tenellum. The sequence continues at coordinate 152,989,632 of OY720632.1, read as the reverse complement.
ATGATCAATAGAACAAATAATTAACAAAAACACAATAGATTAACATAGTAAAAACTGAGATTTACTTCGCTCCCATTACACATTTCTTCACTGTACCGCCCAAAACCTTTTCCTTTAAACGATTGGTTTCCTAGCACCCCCTGCCACACGCCCATGGGATGGCAAGCAGGGTAGTATGTAGGTGTAGAATGTGATGATATTATGTACTAACTTCTAATGTGATTCAAGCGAACTTCTTATAAATGAACCATTTAAGGAGACGTCTCCATGACAGACCTCTCTAATAGTCTACCACGGTAATTTTTTATAGTTAAGTTTAGAAAATAGATTTCATTTAAAAAGGAAATATGTTCCTCTGTTATACATTTAATGTTACCCATTTGGTCTGTTTATCAAATTTGAAGAGAAGCAACTATTTTAGGACTTTATTTTCAAAAACTATGGAAAGTTGGCGCTGATACTCCCATCAAACGTTTCTCATTTGACGGCATAAGGACGGGTAACTGAGCATCAGCGTCCGTTTCCGCCATGTAAGATGACCCCAAGCGGAATTCTGACAAAAAACAGGCCCTAAATGGAATTAAATTTTCATTCAAGAATATTCATGCTTCAAATTAGTCTTTGGAGTCTTGAGTACTCGACCATTAAGGTGAGAATACTTTTGATGCATGAGAAAAGTGTGGTTACAGTCAAATATTGCTTTGAGATATACGTTGGACGTCTATGTCCATGAACAAGTTTCAGTGTCAAAATAGGCAAAGTGCCATTTTTTTCCAGCGTAGACACGAGAGATCTTATCGTAAAAATTTCTGTTTCTTTTTGTCGATTTTCGCTTGACATTATTTCACAGTACTGAAGGAATGAAATACCTTTGTTTACTGAGCTGGGAATAATACCGAAAACAAATTTTTAATACCGCCTCTGCGTCAGATGAATGAGGCCGCTTACCTTCATCTACATCTACTTATTACCCTGCAAACCACCACAAGGGTGTTTGACAGTGTGGACTTATCACCAACATGAATTACAGTGAAGAAATTAACTTTCACCAGCATGCACCCATAATGGGTATGCCTCAAATTCTACACAAACTAATAAAATAATCCTTAATGTGCTTATGAAAACGTGACACAAGAGTCACGCAGGGAACATGCAAAACATGGTGTTAGCACTACTTGGCAGGTTTAGAAACATGCATTGGGTGCTTACGAATAAATCAGCTGCACTACCTCTCAAATAACCTAATTCAAAGTCTTAACGTAGTTTTTATGGTCTCTTATCGATCGCGAGAAAAAGGACATTTTAAACTTTTCTGTTCTACATTCAACTTCCCTTATTTTATTCTCATGATATGATCTACCGTAGTATAGTGGAATTCGTAGGATATTGAAAACTTCATCTGAATATAAGTCAGTTTTAAATTTACATAAATGATTGAGTCTAATTTTCAATCGACGGTCTGCAAGCTTCATGGGACTAGGTTAAAGTGGTGGCTCAGGTTATAACCTCCCGTCCCTGGGGTCCAGTTAAGAGTATGATTTAGTGGAAAATTTTCCATGATTTGCACGGTGGGGACAAATCACTCTTTACTTGGGTGATTTGTCCCCACCGTGCGGTACTCCTCTAATGGGACGTTAAACCACATAATAAAGACCTACGGAATAGTAGTTACTAGGAATTTAACCCAGTGTATTAATTCACTTTCCAATGTCTTATTCGAGATACGTATCGTTTGTTAGTCATTACATAGTTTGGCTCATCCCTATGTAGATAAAATTATATTTCGAGCAGAAAGGAGGACTAAGATACCTACTAAAGACTGGCGAATTTATGAGCAAAGTCATAAAATATTTATGGGGTAATAACAATTATTACCACCCGTAGAAATAACAGAGTACCATAGTCCCTATTCTGCGGCAAGTGGCTTAAAGTCATCTGCTTTACTCTCCAGGAATATGTCGGCATTGGTACTAATTTTGCTCACCAGGTGGAATCTTGGCCACGGCAATATACATGTTATATTCGGCAAGTAACCCTTCTGATCCTGTAGGTCTTTATTCTGTGGTTAAACATTGGACCTCTTGACGTCTATCTTCATGAGTAGGCTGATACCGTCTCTAGGTTTCTCTCCACTCTACCTTCATTTCCCAAAAAAGGCTCCCCTATCTGTTCTGACCACAAATTCTTTTTAGTGCAGATGATATCAGCTGTCGATCGACTTCTCAAATTACCAAAAGTAAGCCTAATAAGTGGTGAAAGTTTGACGTTGTCGTAGGCAGGTGTTAATGCCATGGTAAGGGGGTTGAGAAAAAATTAAAGGTCTTAATTAAGATGATTCGGGAAACATTACGTGGGATTAGAACGTAAAGAATAAATAACATATAGTTGTAAATTCCCACAAGCAATATCTTCAATGATTTGCAAGCTCGCTTTGTGGAATTTACGGCTCATATTGAGATAAAATAAGAACACTTTGTATAGTCCACAAAAAACTTAAATGGAATAAGCCCGACCGATTTTAACACTTTCGTGTCATTCTCAAGGGACAATAGTATTGTCTCTTGCAATACTATTACTTACATTACTATTGTCCCTTGAAAATGGCACAAAAGTGTTGAAACCAGTCGGGCTTATATTTAAGTTAACCATTTAAGTTTTTTGTGGATTATACAAAGAGTTCTTATTTAAACTCAATATGATCCCACAAGCAACATAAACTTTAATTACGGCCCGGGTTTTGGTGTACCGGATGATGATGAGGGGACATAGAACATCGAAATACAGGTCATGATTGAAGTTCTTACGCATGAAAGATGGCAGATATTTATTTATCTATCCGCAAAGACGTAGATATATGCCGACATGCATCCAAATTTAGGATTTGTATCATCCAGAGTTTTAGCTCTTTCAAAATAAATTTCATATCCTACAAGACATCTCAAGGGTTTGTGGCAGAGGGTGATATGACACCAACAAGATATCGCCCTCCTCAGAACGTTTACGGTATGTTAACTACAAGTAGTCCTAACATACTGAGACTGTGATACATTCGGGATACATTCTCAGGATTAAAAAATTGAGGAGAAAGAAACGAAAGTGGGAATAACTGAGAAAAAGATTGGTTCTTTCTTGATTCACCCACTAGAGTTGCAAGTGCTGCTAGAGACGGGAAAGAAAGGCGAAGGTGAAAGTAGTCCGATATAAAGAACTTTATCAAATGTTTTGGGCGAATTTCCACAGAGAAAGAAATCATCTGCCTTGACCGGGATTCGAACCCGGATCCCTAGATTTCCGGCCGAGTGCTTTAGCCAGTTAAGCTACCGAGGCGTCCTCTTTCCCTGTAGATGTTTGTGACCTTTACGGGACTAAGTGTTCGACTGCCGGACACACTATAACAATCAGTCGCTACTGAGCGCTTAGTGCCACTGCCCACGAGGAAAGATCGTACTTTGAACACAGAGAGGGGTTCACTCTTATTTGACAAATTTTAAGCTATCCGGGACTAACCAGGGAGTTACACTTTTATGGAGTCACCCGCAATGCACAAATGTGCGAATTTCCACAGAGAAAAAAATCATCCGCCTTGACCGGAAAAATACACAGGGAATGAGGACGCCTCGGTAGCTTAAATGGGTAAAGCACTCGGCCGGAAAACGAGGGATCCGGGTTCGAATTCCGGTCAAGGCGGATGATTTTTTTTCTCTGTGGAAATTCGCGCATTTGTGCATTGCGGGTGACTCCGTAAAAGTGGAACTCCGTGGTTAGTCCCGGATAGCTTAAAATTTGTCAAATGTTTTGGGGCTGATATTGCTATGATAATTGGTAACTAAATTAGCAAAGCGTCACGACACGTTTCCAATCGTAGGTAACTGTAATTTCAGCTGGTCGGATATTCGTTTTGCGCAATCCTGTGTGAGCCTCAGGACGCGCGCACTACTGGCCCGCAGCATAATTGCCTCATGTTTTTGCTGTGATGTTTGAATTGATGTAAATGAGTTAAAGCTGTCACTTCAGGATGTTTATGACTATGCTGATTGTTTTCCTAAAAAAGCCGCGCAGATAGTGAAAATAATAAGTGCCAATGCTTGCAATATTCCGGAGGTAGAATAGTCCCCCAATCAGATCTCCGGATGGGGACTACTGGGAGGGGTACATCAGTCAGTAAGGACAATTGAAGAATAGGAACAAGGCATGTGAGATCTTTAGGGGTGAGCAGGAATCTGGAGAACGTGAAGATAGAGAGTCAGCGAGATCAAGTGGGCCGGGGCAGACGACTACTGGAGCCACCCGTACAGAGTGATATACTCAGGAGACGACCAGAGGGTTTCAGGTGTAGGCATCACACTGAAGAAATAATGGGGCAGGGGAGTGAAGTCAATCTAGCAGTACAGCGAACGGACTCTAATGATGAAGCTGAAAGGAGAGCCGACGGACTCAGTGACCGTGCAGGTCTGCATGCCGATGTCTAGCAATGCGGAAGAAGAAATAGAAGAAGTGTACGAGCAAATTGAAGAAGTCCTCGAGGTAATGAAGGGAAAAGACAACCTCATAATCATGGGAGACTGGAACGCAGTGGCAGGAGAGGGAAAAGAAAGAAAATTGTGTGGGATATTTCGGACTGGGCAAAAGAAATGCCAAGGGAGAAAGGCTGGTAGAGTTCTGCAAGGAGATGAATAAGGTAGTAACTTACACTCTCTTCGAGCACCATCAGTGTAGGAGGTACACATGGAAGATACCAGGGGATATTGCCAAATACGATATAGACTATATACAAGTCAGATTTAGATATAAAAACCAAGTAAAGCAGTGCTACAGCTATCCCGGTGCGGATATTTATAGATAGACCACAACCTAGTAGCCAATCTTAGGATTGAAAGACCAATGAATTAATGATGCTATTCAGGTTCTCCATGGCCAGTCTTGACCTTTGAATTGTGATACCTTTTTGGAGAATGAATACCGAGCAGTCCCTTACCAGCTGATAAGAATGCCCCTCGTGAGAGAAAAAGCGATTATATGGATGAACGATTGAAGGAAAAGTTATTCGGCTCATCGCCAGAGCTCGCTCCGTGAGCAAATCGTGAGTTACGCGTGAATACGCCCATTGAGTCAATGGGCTGTAATGTGGCGAAAATTAGTGAATATGTGGAGGAATTAAGGCACGTGTGAGTTTCTCCTATCTGTAGCCAAAATGTATCCTTCGAATGGAAAAAAGGCATCTAGAAGAAAAAAACGTGTGGGCGAGTTTATTGACATTTGGAGACAGGGATGATATTCCTTTTGTGGCGCCATTCCTTTGAGAAGAGTACCTACAAGGTCAAAAAATGCTTGCTTCTATTATATATATGATCTAGTTTTGTACGAACTCAAAGGTTTTGACGCGAAAATCCTATCTCATTCTGACGGAGCACAAACAACAAAATGTGGGGGACAAAATCCACGCGCAAAATATGGCCGTCGACTTCCGCTCTCAAGGGATTTTACTTTCACTGCCATAGTTGTCGCCTCATGACCCCTTGTCATCGAGAGATTAGATGCCTCCGATGCAGAATTCCTATTGTGACATTTCTAGCGTCAGAAACTTGATTGAACACGAATAAAAATTGCGTCACTCGTCAGCCATCACAAAGGAGAAAATATTAGTATTTCATCCTCGTGCAGAACTCTTCAACTTCACTTTCCACTTGATGTGCGTTGGTTGACGTCAAAAAGGAAAAAGAATGGCACAGTCCTTGATTTGACCACAGTTCCGTGCAAGTAAAACTAGTTGCCATTCGGTGAAGAAGGAAAACGAAGGCTTTGTTCGTCCACACTCACCTCGAAGGCGAAGCCGATGAGGTCGATGGCTGAGGAGTTTTCGGTGGTTCTTTGAGGGCCGGTGCTCCGCGCCGTGGGGCACCTACCTGCCAGGAGGGGACTCTGAGCGGGAGTGATGAGTCTGCGCTCTCGTGGGGCAAGAGGACTGGGGCGGGAGGAGGGCGGGGCGGAGAGGGGCGAGGGAGAGAGATTGCCGAGGGGATTCCTCGGAGAGGAGGAAGTTGAGTGGTGAGGACACGCAACCGATAAGTGCATCTTTTTCTCTATGCGGGAATTGGAAAAGGATTGGGAATGGCAGAAGTTGGTCGTTCAATCCTAAGATTGGTTGACTGCAGCCCTACACTCTTACCTATCTAATGCTTGTTCCTTTTACCTCCTGGTATCTCTTCCTATGTACTTTCCTCCTTATTTGGGTCATGAACTTATTCCTGGGTGTTCCTCTAGGGACTTTTCCCTCTATTTTGTCTTCAATTATATTCTTCACAAACCCATTGCGTCTCAGGAAGTGACCAATTCATTTATCTTTATGGTTCTTTTCTGTGCTGATGGTCGTTTCATTGTAGTCACTATAATACGTCCAAATCAATAGCGAATTTGAAATATGCATTTATGGCTTAGAGAGAACTAAAAAGTAAACTATTTTGTAACGAACGCGTAATTCAAACTCCGGCCACATCTTTCAAATAACCACGGAACTGTAACTTTAACAGTGTCACCCGCTAGTGATCACACAATTGTGTGAAATGCAAAGTGGGAAAAATCATTCGCCTGGTTTGGGAATCGATCCCAGATCCCTCGATTTGGCACCGAGCGCCCTAACCACATCTTGCTTCTTAAAGCCCTCAGGAGATTCACATTGGAAGAGGACGCTTGGGTAGCTCAATTGATGGAAGCACTCGGCGCGAAATCGAGGGAAATGGGCTCGATTCGATCCCGAGTCCAGGCGAATGATTTTCCTGCTGTAACTTTCACACAGCTGTAAAGCCACCATCATGGGTTTCTCTGTCACGTGAGTCCCGTGCTTGGAGAGAGGAAATGTTTTTAACTGCATCTCTTATTTTGTGGATTATCTTTGGAGATACAGTGCGGGGTCAACACAAATCTTTTGTGTCACTTTAAAACCTCCACGTTCTGAGCTCTTCAAGCAATCTTACCTTCTCGCCTCCGAATCACTGGGGGCTCTCTACCCCTGTCCTTCCATGTTTTGAATTGAACCTTCTGTTCACTTGTCGAAGTTTCTAACGAATTTTTAAAAAATAATTTGTGTTTTTTATGAGATTTTAATGTTTTTCCAACTTAAATACAATGAGTTGCATTTTTTATTTTGCGAATTAGATATTTAATGCGAACCCAATGCGAATGAGAGACGGAAGTCAGATAAAAGCTAAAATTAACAAAGGAGTAAGACAAGGATGCAACCTCGCTCCAGTACTGTTCTACTTGTTCTTGGAGGAGGCTATTAAGAAGCACAAACAAGAATTAGGACTGAACGGAATAATGATCTACGGAGGAGGAATAAGCATGCTCCGCTGCGCAGATTAGATCGTAGTCATAGCTGTGAAATTGCGATGATCTTCGAAGGTCACTAGACGCAATGGAGCAAGTTCTCCAAGAGAACAACATGAAAATAAATAAGGCGAAGACAAAAATCCATGCATGCGGAAGAGAGAAGCTGATTTTAGAATTCACCCTCGGAGGAGAGAAATTAGAGCAAGTGGATTCCTTCACCTATCTCGGAAGTACCATCACGGGGGACCGAAGTACACATAGCACTTCAAGCGGAGAATAACCCAAGACAAGAAGGCCTTCATGGGCAAAAGACAACTGAAAACATTCGTGTGGAGCGTAACACTCTATGAATTGGAAGCATGGACCATTGGAAAATTTGATCAGAAAAGACTAGACGCCTTCAAAACCTGGTGCTGGAGGTGAATGCTGAAGATAAAATGGACGGACAAAATAAGAAATGATGAAGTGTAAACAAGGGTAGAAGAGGATAGTACCATATGGAACAGCAAAGAATAAAGAAGAAGAGGGATTGGACACACCCTGAGACACAATGGGTTCGTGAATAACATAATTGAAGGCAAAATAGAGGGAAATGTCCCCAGAGGAAGACCCAGGAATAAGTTCAGGGACCAAATAAAGAGGAAAGTACATAGGAAGAGATACCAGGAGGTAAGAGAACTAGCATTCAATGGGAAAGGGTGGAGGGCTGCAGACAACCAATCTTAGGATTGTATCATGAAGGCTTTCGGGTTTGCTTCCGCGTCGTGCCATTTTTGTTGACTACAGTTTCGCGAGCGTTCCAGCTCGCTTCTTCAACTCTCGCGAAACTATAGTCAACAAAACAACGCGGAAGCAAACCTGAAAGCCCTCATGATACATGACCACTCCGCGGAAGCTTAGGAAGAAACAATCTTCGGATTGAACGACCAACGAATGAATGAATTTAATATTTCTCTGCAGGGTCTCTGGTGCTCTCTAATGTACACGCGACGTGGCCTACCTAGAATTAGCATCGCTGTGGACGCCGTTCACTACTTATGTTTCTTATTATTTTACTATTACTAGGTATTTCTTTCTCCTATTTTCTTCACCCCCTGCCGTATCTGACGTTGCTTCTTTACTCCTTTCAGTTCAGTATCGTCTACTGTCCTTCCTCATACCTCAAGTCCAACTCATGCCCATCCTCTTCCCTTTTGCCGAGTATCTGGCCGCGAGTTGAAGCGCTTCACATGAAAAGCATTTGATCTAACTTCCTTGCATTTTAATAAAAATCATAATGAATCTTTACCACTGTATTTAAAATGAAACCTTGGTATAATTTCCACACTTTTATTTTCTGTCATCGACTATGGTTTCAGTATATCATGCCATCATCAAGACGGAAAGTAAGAGAGTGGAAGTTACACCAATGCATCTTTTCAAATAGGGAAATCCACAAAGTTAGTGCCAGTACGCTCTCTCTTAAACTTTTCTACTCTTTTTCCTCTCCCTTTTGAATGGCAATCCTTCTCCTTTCGAATCTTGAACCCTCTTGTGTTTTGACGGATTGATTGCGAAGTAATGCATTAACGCTATCTTTTGCATTGCATCAGCGATCATTGCGGGGGATCCTTCTGATACGGCGTGACGATATCGTACTTAAGTTATAAAAAGGGTGGTAATGACAGAATTGAGTGCCATTTAATCTGGAATCCTGCATCCTCGTTTTCTTTCGTGAACACTCGAGTTTTTAATCATCTTAAGTCATTCTTCATCTTGAATCACTGCTTCGTCTTTCTGTGGCATCATTAACTCTGGTTTATACCACCAAATTATAGTACATCACCGGATAAATTTATCGATTTACTCATAAATCCACTATTTCTCACTATTCCAGCCCACCGTTTCCAAGTTCATCGGGAGTCTACAGTATTACGATACATCGGCTTTTATAGAGTTTTCTCTTGTTTTGCCTTGCAAATAGAGAACCCTTGACAGAGAAAATTTCATAAATGTGTCTTGAGAGATTTAGAATTCCAACACCCATTGACGACACCAAAGGATATGGTTCCAGTATTCGCTCGTCATTCAGTAGCCCAAGATTATTGTGGTCCTTAACAGCGGGCTAGTGTTGAGTGAACTATAGCTAGTTACATTTACTTCTGTCGCATGTGCATGGTATTTTTTATGGTAAGTGTTATTTTATGATAGAGTTGGGTGAAGAATATGAACTATTTTCTGATTCTCTGATGTCTTTTTTCACACTCACAAAAGATACGTGCAGTTGCATCGATATCATCTTTCAAGCATCTTGTTACAACAACGACATCAGAGAATATTGTGTATGTTCTGTACCAAATTCCATTATAAAATAATAGGTTATGGGCCCAGAATACGTGAGTACAGTTTAGAACGAGGATTTAAGTGAATGACGTGAGACTGAGAATACGAAGACGGCTGAGACTGAGAACGACACAGTAAAGATGGCTGAAGTAATTAAATAGAATCTGAATATTCCAAAATTAAAGAATGGAAATTGTTTTGTTTGGAATCTACGAGTGAAAGCATATCTGATAGATAAGAACTGTTTGGATGCTCTTGATCCTGAATTTGAAGGAGAGCTGAATGCCGTTAGACAAAGAATTAATGGAAAATTTCAGTATGCTTCTGTATTAATATATCCTATTCTGGTTGAATTTCAGTGGGCACACACTACTAGCAGTGAGAACTCTTTTTGAAATAGAGAAACATGGCAAGACTTGTCCTGACGCTTCCCCCTTCCTCGGCGGGAGATGTGTAGCTATCTCGACCTTGCATTAACATCAAGATCACCAGCGTCTAGCATGTGTTAACATTAAAATATTAGGCTCTTAGATGAACGTGACCATAAAAATGTCTATCTTTGGATGTACTAAAAAGTTTCCCTTGTAGCAGTACATGATTTCCATTAATGAAACCCCTATCAATTATTTTATTTCTCGTGCCTTTCTCCATTGCTCACACTCTTTAAAACTCCCGAGACCATCCTCTCTTTTCCGTCATTGCTCATCGACCTCTATCTATCTCTCTCTTCAGCATCGTTTGTTTTCGTGACCGGTGTTCTAACACCCCCTGCCCCACGCCACTTCCCAAGCACGCGGAGCATAACATAGATGTAGAGCAGGTCTAAAGCATACTTGTCAGGCGAGTCGAAATTGGTGGATTGCGATCAAAATGGATTTAGAAACTAAGCACATCTGTATCGGAAGCAATGGGCTAAGTTTGCCGCTTAGTGATTGACTAAAACCTTAAAAAGTCTCTTATTCGCGCAAAGGCGGTTGAAGATAATAAAAACAAAACGTTGAAAATCATTCCACCAATATGCCCGCATCTACGCATTCCTCTTACATTGTGGACTTTCATTCTAAAAATGCCGCGATCATTCTACATCTACTTACATCTACTTAGTACCTTGCGAGCCACTACAAGGGTGTTTGGCAGGGAGTGACTTATCACCAACATGAACTACAGTGAAGAAATTTACTTTCGCCAACTGGCACCACATAATGGGTGTGCTACAAATACTACGGAAACTACTAAAATAATCTATTATGTAACTATGTAAACGTGACACAATAGTCATGCAGGGAGCATGCAGAACATGGTGTTAGCACCACTCGACAGATTTAGAAACATGCATCAGGGTGCATATGAATTTATCAGCTACACTACCTGCCAACTAATCTACTACAAAGTCTTGACGCAGCCTTTATGGTCCCTTATCGATCGAGGGGAAAACGACATTTTAAACCTTTCTGTTATACAATCTACTTCCCATATGTTATTATCATGATCTGATCTACTGTAGTATGTTGGAGTTCTTAAGATATTGAAAACTTCATCTGAAAATAAATCGGTTTTAAATTTACATAATAGATTGAGTCTAATTTTCAATCGACGGTCTGCAAGCTTCATGGGACTAGGTTAGTGTGGTGGCTCAGGTTATAACCTCCCGTCCCTGGGGTTCAGTGAAGAGTTTTGATTTGGTGGAAAATTTTCCATGAAACCCCACCTTACTAGGGCGATTTGTCCCTCCCGTGCGGCACTCCACTAATGGGACGTTAAACAGTGGACCTCTTGTCGTCTATCTTCAAAAGTAGGCGTACCGTCGCTGGGTTTCTCTCCACTCTACCTTCATTTCCCAAAAAATGCTCATCTATCTGTTCAGGGCACAAATCCTTATTGGTTCTGATGGTATCAGTTGTCGATCGGCATCTTAAATAACCAGAAGTAAGCCTAATAAGTGGTGAAATATTGACGTTGTCGTAGGCAGGTTTTGATGCCAGGATAAGGGGATTGAGAAAAAATTAAAGGTCTCAATTAAGATTATTCGGGCCACATTACGTGGGATTAGAACCTTAGATTAGAATTTTTTTAGATTATAATTATTAGATTAGAAGATTAGAATTAGATTAGAAGATTAGAAATAAAGGAGGATAAATAACAGAGTTGTAAATTCCCTAAAGCAACATAAACTTTAATTATGTCCCGGGTTTTGGTGTACCAGATGATGATCAGGGGACATAAATAAAGGTCATGATTGAAGTAGTACTTACGCTTGAAAAATGGCGGATCTTTATTTATCCATCGAGAATGGCGTAGGTTTATGCCGACATAATCCAGCATAAAAGAGTCATGAAAATATCATGCAAAACATGGTGTTAGCACTACTCGGCAGATTTAGAAACATGCATTAGGGGGCATATGTATTAATCAGCTACACTGCCTGTCAACTACCCTACTTCGAAGTCTTGACGCAGCCTTTATGGTCTCTTATCGATCGCGGGAGATACGATATTTTAAACCTTTCTGTTATACCATCTATTTCCCTTATTTTATTCTCATTATCTGATCTACCGTAGTATGTCAGAGTTCGTAAGATAATGAAAACTTCTCCTGAAAATTAGTCGTTGATTTATCGAGTACCCCTAGACCCGATTTAAGTTGTTGGGCTGAAAATGTATTTCTATGGCTTCCTTAAGTAGCCTTTCCCAATAACGATTGGCCTTGCATATGAGTTTCGCATCACTAAAAGAGATTCCAAGAGAATTTAACTCATAATATTCGCCGGGAAAGTAATAAATCATTTATATCTTAACAATATTTAAGGGTATCAGTCACTTTTATGAAGTCACGTCTTAAACTATTGAACTTATCAAATCTATGATTGTATTCTCGGGAGAGTGGTCTCGAAATGTCCAGATTATTTTCACCCAAACGTCCTCTTTAAAAAAAGACAGTAGATAGCGCTGCACACTTACCGACGTACGCTATGGATATGCTGCAGTTGTTGTACTTCCTGGAGAAGTTGCTCTCGCGGTCCCAGCCGACCCCCTCGTACGCGTTGCCGTCGCGGCCGACCAGGAAATTGTACGGGATGTCCGGCTTGCGGAGTTGGCCCACAGAATAGTCCTGCAGGTCCCGCATCTTGTTCCTGCATCCGGCCACTGTCTCGCACGACTGCCCCGCCGTGTGGGTGACGATGACGAGGCCGATCGGGTGCAGGAGATGGGGAGTGGCGGCAACCGAAGTCCACGAGCCCCAGTCGTCTCGGGCCACGGGCCTCCACCCCCGGCGGTGATCGGGAGGCGGCAAAACCCCCCCACTGCTGGACACTGCTGGGGAGGAGGGGTGGACTTAGACTCGATAAAATCGTCTCTTATCCGGTGAAATCTCTATCACATGACGGCGAGCAGGCATTTGAACCGTGAACAGGGAACGAATTTCCCAGTAAAGGACTTATTGTTCCTTGAGTAAATTTCTATTTATTCGCCAGGAAATTTTTCTGTTTTGAAGAAAGATCTAAGGCTTTCCCGGCGTATGATGATGTGAAAGGTTACTCGAGCTTTCCTTGCGGGTCAAACTCTACATTTTGGCGAAGATGGAGAGTTTCACCCGGTCAAACAAAGTCAACCCGACATATTTGTCAGAGGCGAAAGTTATTAAATGAACAATAGTCAATTAATTTGCATTATTGTATCAATTCCGCTATTTGTATCAACTTGAATACTATAGAGAATTAATGATGTGTAAATTTTAAAAAAGCCGCCGCACTAACGTGTTGTTCTGTATCTATTCTCATACTAGATACTTATTAAGTAAAAACACAGCGTCAAACTCTACATTTTGGCCAAGATGGAGATGGACGCGGTGGAAAGCCCGAATGACCTTTAATATATTTCGAGTATGTCAGAGATAACTACATGGTGGTACTCTGGACTGCTCCGCTATTGATCGAGAAGAATTATGTAAATTCTCACGCTTGATTACGCTTGTTTTTTTAAAGGCAATTATTCCATATGTTGAATGTGCAAATTTTGCATGACATTGAGCCATGAAACATATCTTCTCCTATGAAAGTAATTTCTCAGCTCACACTAAAGATTAGGATCGGAATGGCAATATTATACCTTGAACCCTTTCGGACCTGAATGTGGACAATCTGCTCAAGCTTATTGTCAAGTAATCGATGCCGTTGAAGAAGTTGACCAGCTTCCTTGCCCCCTCGAGGAGAAAATCAACCACATCATGAGGAGCTCACAAAATGAATACTTTAAATGAGGAAAGTTGAGACAGTCTAGACAGCCAGTATTTTTCTTTCCCTCTTCCGTTTAAGTGAGGATTTCACCAGTCAACAGAATTTCACTCTCCCACCATTCCTTTTTCAAGGAGTCAGTTCTTGAAAAGTAAGGTTGAGCTAATTTTATAATAAGATATCTAAGATTCTAAGCATCTTAATGACACCAATTTAGTGATGAGTTTCCTTTTCTCAATTCGATATTTTTGCAGTTTTTTAGATGCAATGTTCTCTTGTGTTACATAGGAGAAGGAATCTTATCATACAGAAAAAAATTAAATCAGACCTCTTACCGGAAGCTTTTGAGAAGCCAAAATCTAGGCGTAATTTAAATGATTTCACAAAGCATTAATATCTCACTCTTGGGATCAGGGAAAACGAAAATGAAAACTCACCACTCAAAGCGTTAAATAATATGTTTAATAAAGCGTTAAATAATACGGTTTAAAAAACTCTATACTTTTCATATTATTCTGAGCCAAATTATTACATTTCAACTGCGCTTTTACCTACCTTGGGTGGACACTAAGTGGGCCTGTTATAGCGTTCAACTTAAAATATCATTGCGCTTTTATTTTTAGAAGTCTGAGATTGGTTATATTTTTTTAATTTACCTCAATGAATTTACCCAATTGACAATTTTTCCTGTTCCATTGAGCAAACCACAGCATTTATCCTCGACTGAGACGCCACCTTGTTATGTAGAGATCGCAGCAGACCACATCTGGGCCGCGGACTTCCTTCCCTTCGCGACCATCTTTCCCTTATCTCCCATCCTCCGCCATCCACTTCCCTCATCGCCTATTCAGGGTTTTTCCCAGCGGGCTCCCGCGTTTTTCACGATCTTTGCGAGGCAAGTCTTAATTTCAGCGAGATATCACTCCACATAAAGTTAAATGAGATATTCCAATGAAGAGAAAGAAATCATAAAACTGTTGACATCAAAATGTTAATCAATTTTCGCAGCATTTTTCGTGACATTTACCAGAGCATGGAAATCGTTTCCCATTGGACACGGTACAACTTCAGCAGTGGCCGCTTGACATGATACATTTTATTGCACAAAGGAATGTTGAAGAAAAAAAATCGAATTACTACCAAACAAAAAAAAAGAATTACTTCCGATTAAAATTTGATTACCTTGAACTCCAGTTCATTTGATGCACAATCAATGAAAACAAGATCATACATTACTCAAGAAAAATACAAAATAAATACAACTATTTTACTTAGCGAGATCCTAAATATTGTGGTATAAGAACAAAAATTTTAACTTAGAACAGGACTTAAACCAGTTTTGAATGAAACGAATTCCGTCACTGGAACCAACTACATGTGGTATGCACTTAATCAAGGCTGAGCGTAGTCAGCAGAATAATGGAATAGGTGGCAGAACTCTTCAGAGACACTTTATAGTGATAATTGGTCTCACCAGATACCAGTGTAGATGGAACAACATGTTATGATGCATATGAATGGGAGACGTGAACGTACGCCATTACTGCTCCTGCGCAAATTTGAAAGACGAACATGTAATATCATACTCTGAATGGTCAGGAGGCACGAGGACGTCAATGAACGTTCATGCCTCTTAAAAAGTAAAAAAACGGCACCATAATTGAACCTTCAGTCACGTTATTCCCTTCCCAAAAGGGAACTGTATATGTTCAACAATAGACTAAACTTATGTCAACTGTGAACGCACTCTAAGGATGTGCGCATAAATATTTTAAACTTGCGATGAAGAAGTCATTAGAATAAATTGGGATTCATCTTATGGTTTCATTTGAATCGTGATGTATTGTTTGAGTAGTACCAGCACAAGTATTTTATTATTTCCTTGCAAATACGGCCGTTTTTTACACTTTTTTTCAGGTTTAATTTTGAATTTAAAGTAAACAAGTTAAGATTCCTTAATCACTCTGGGTGTGAACTATGAAATGTTTCGGCAACTGTATCGCAACTATTACTGTCGATAAAAATTACAAAATTCGGTTTCACCTTCGCAGCGTTTGACATCAGAATACTCTTCTTCTCAAGGTGTCTTTTCAATGGCAGTTTAGGGTTACCAACCAAGGTTTGAATTCTTCGGCCATTTTTAAGTAGAAATTAATTTATTCTACTTCCAAGCCCTGTTCCTTTAAAGCCTGTGTCGAAGGATTTATAAGTACTGAAAAAATGGTTAACTATCGCCAATTCCTGCGTCCGTGGTCCTAAAAAAATCCTTAAAAAATCCTAAAAACGATCCATGCTTCTCGCTCCAACAGTTCATTTACGTACACAAACATTACATGACCAGAAGTTATCGTTTGAGTAAATAAAGATTTACCGCTACTTGTTGGTCGTTTAACTTTACCCAAAAATCCAGCCATGCATGCAACCGAAGTAAATTATTATCACCTTTATTAATTGAAATTCGATGTCTCATCCAAACCAAACAACTATTCGAATATGACTTTTGCTGAGCAACATAAATGTTGTGAAAATTGCACCGAGCTAAAATATCATCCGCGTTGATAGTGACTCGAACTCTGTTCCCATGATATCGCGCCGAGTATTTCAACCATATTAAAAACCACGGGGTGGCTGCAGCTGGATGGAGAGGTAGTCGTGGGTCATCAAGTTCACTGTTTAATAATTTATCAAGCAAGTTTTGAAAATTCATGAACGAAATTTCACTATAGAGTATGCCTATGTGCGTTGAAAGTCATCGTGCAGGAAATGAAAAGGACACAAAGAATGTATTTATAATTTTCCTTGAGGTAGCTTGAGCGAATTGTCATGTCATCTAGAAATCATTGCATTTGGTCTCATTTTAAAATGAAATACCTCAACTTTCCAATGAAATCAAATATTCAACCGCTTACCACACAAATTATAGAGATATTAAACGCAGAATACCAGCTCTTTTACATGGGAAATGGTACGTGTATGCACTATAGAGAGAGCTAATCTAATAATGAGGAATTTCTAAAAACAAAATCTCATAAGAAAATTATCAGTGTGTAGTTTGTGTTTTCCCTTCCATTTTTGAAAATTAATCATATCATCAACGCAATAAATTCTTCGGAATTATAAAAAAAACCTTCCGTTTTGAAGGAGTTTCAAACATACCGCGCTAAAAAATGAGTCAAATTAAAGACTTATGATGATATTTTCATTTAATTACTCGCAATTTCTGCCATATAAAACTATATTATTGCACCATTAATAATGCAATATTTAATTCATGCGTCCTACCGCTGTTGAAATTAAAACGTATCATTCGAATATGGTCTCTATTATGACTAGGGGACTATCTCCCTCAAACTACCTTAAATAAATCATGTTATGAGTAGAGTTTTTGGCGCGTTACTTAAAATGTTGACGTCATCACATTGAATTAAGGTATTCTCTAATATTGGTTTGTGTGTGATAACTTGACGTTTGTCACCAAGAAGTTCAACAATAGGAGGTGGATAATTTCACGTTTAGAAGGACATCTGATTATGAGAACCAGATTAATTACGAAATGTGTCACCTGTTTGAAGGTTACGTGTTAAAATAGCATTGAATTGCAAATAATACCGGAATTACGCAATTTTTTTGCTTCTATTTAATCATATCACTAATGAGAACGCGTATGCAACGTTTGTACGCAAACAAAAATCGCTCCAACCGCCTTGACTGGTTAAAGCACCCGGCACGTGGGATCCGGGATCGAGTTCCGGCAAAGGCATGTTATATTTTTCCTCCGCGGAACTTTTACAATTTTGAACACATGCGGGTGACACAGAATAAGTAATACTGCTGTTAGTGTGCAGTTTGACTCTAATCAATAAAAATTTTACCGTCTTATATTGTTCAGTTATTATATTGTGCAGTGTCGTGAATTCAGGATTAATGGCCAGTTGAAGGAACGACATTCATGTATTCCATAAATTTATGGGACCCAAAAGCCATGGAAACCATTCAATAAGTGTTGCAAAGATATTCGATAAATATATTGGTTTCACTACTTATGGCATCCAGCCACGAATTCCATAAGTGGCCAGCCACGAATTCCATAATAGTTAGATGGCGGATGCGCAATGAACTGCTTGGAAACTTAATTACTTGATAAAATAGTTGTTTTACTGACTAATTATTATCTGCATTAGCAACTGTCCATTGGCTAAACTTTCCAAAATTTTATCTGGCGGTGGAAGACTAGATCAAATATTCGAAGCTATTAACTATTTGTAAATGAATGAAGTAGCTTGTTGATATGTTCCTGCTACCCGAATGTATTTATGAGATCTATAACTTTATGGATCTCATAACTATTGATTCCATAACAAAAATGTTCTTGCTACCGGCCATATGTCGGAAAAATGCTGAGATACTTCGACGAACAAATTATCCATCTTCTTGAGGGCATATGTAGCCAATTAATCCTGGTGGATTTCCCGAGAATAAATAACTCAAGTATTCTTTAATCTGGGGAAATCATTAAATCGAATTTTATCCTGTTTATCAAATCAGCCCACGGATTCGAGCTCAAGTCGGCCGATTTCTAAATTTTTATTCGTTGCGTGAGCATGAATGGTGGCGAATGAGTAGATTACGTAGGCTTTTTTTTTGGCACAAGCAAAAAGAGGATCTTTTTCGTAGGGGCTTAATATTTTTATCAGGCAGCAAGTGCCTCCTCCAAGTTCCGAAAACATTTCACTTGACGCCGCTCCCGTAAATATTTTGGTAAGGGAAAGCTGCTCCGTAAACACGTATTCCATGTGCCAGAAATATAAACACCTCTTTTTCTTTCCCTTTCATGATATTCGTCTGCTATGAATAGTTTCGCTGCGATTTTCTGAGAGAGAAGTTTCGTTCGCCCGCACGGGGAAATTGGCTCGTCGAATTATTCCCCACTCTCGAGTTACTGCTGCATTCCTGATCACCGGTCGTGTTCAGCTTTACACAAGCGAAATATGTTGCCTCCCCAAGTTTAACCTCAATTTATTTTTTGAAAATGGAGATCTTCCCATTACTTTGACGTGTCAAGGTAAAAAAAAATACGATATGCCATCGTCTTCTGAGCCTCCTTGGAGTGACAAATGAGAGAAGTGTTGTGATCAGAGACGCTTCTTAGTTTTCACCACATCGCATGCTAAAATTATAGGTCATGTAACGACGCGTGACGTCAACTAAACTCAAGCATTGTCGAGTCATCCGTTGAAAGATACGGAAACGATAAAAAAAACACCAACCGGGAAAAAAAAGAAGACCCATGTCTCAGGCGAGCAAATATTCCACTTCCCGGGGACTTTATTTCAGTGAACACCATAAAATTCGTTTAATATAAAAAAACCAACCTTGGTCTATACCTGCAGACAAATGTCGAGGATAATATATAAAAATTATGGAAAGTGAGAAAGTTAATAATGAATTCTTTAAAACCAAGGAAACTTGAGCTCTACAGCCTCGTAATGTGACAAAATTAGGTGAAACTTTTTTTTTCTTGCGGTCACTGGTGAGGCATTAACATTCCCATAAACCATCACTGAGGCTGGATTTTTTTGCTGCCGCTCTTCAAGAATCGCCGACCGATGACATCGTTGGAATCGCATGTGAGTGTCAGGCTAATTAAATGGATTACGGATCAAAATTCCCAAAAAGCATAAACGCGACAAGAGTAGGCAATTAATTACTAGGGATGTCTATCGCGAAGGGAATCAAACATGTGTCCCCGTATCACATGTTTCGTTCCAATCTCCGTTACTGGACAAATTCCAAGTTGCCGTTGAATCATTTCCAAATGGCGTTAAACCTTTCATGATCGCAATCTCTATCAAATGATTTCCGCGTCATAAAGCCGTAAAAGAGAGAGTATTTCATAAATCATGATGACTATATGAATACAAATAACATACCCAGTGACCCGTCGCCAAGATGTGCGGTCACAACTGCTACGTAAGAAACCTGATTTTGTTAAGTCTAAATTCCACTTAATCAGGCGGAATGTCATGGAATAGCATCTTTAGGACTCATGCAAGAGAAAGAGGAAAATAGATAAATGTGATTCATGCAAAAAATACTATCAATCTGCGGCAAATTATCAGCAAGCACTCACACTGTTCAACCGTGATAAGTGTGTTCATATTAGTGTAACATGGTTATTAGAATCGAGGAAACTTGAGCTCTACGGCCTCTTACAATAAACAAATAAATAATAAAGCGTTTTCTGGTTGAGAGGCTGTGGTTGGTCACTGAAGTTTCCGTTAAACCAACACAGTAAATAATTTCTTTTTTTTACGAGTGTTGCTAATAATTACGGCCATTGGAGTAAACAAAAATGTTCACCTAATTTTTTAAAACCCCTCAACTCTTCAAAACTGATAAATATATATCTCTGAAAAGGAAAATTATTTATATTTCTTTCTTCAAAATGATTTCTAAAATTTGCGTTTTATTCGCAGTAACCCCGAAGTCTACTGAGGGGTATTTACATACCTGTACGTAGGAACATTTTTTTTCCGATCAACGTCATCCGTTGGGAACATGACTCCAATTTTCAATTTGAGTCTTCGCTAAACGAATTCCGTTGCAGAGGAGGATATTTGTCAGAGGAAATCCGATCCCTACTTGAGTGTCTTGTGGAGGGCACTCCAAGTTTAGTACTCCGTCTGTCGGAAGAGACGTTAAACCGTGGTCCCCTTGGCACCTTTCGTTAAGAGCAGGCTAATGCCGATGCCGGGTTTCACTCCACCCTTCCTCCCTTACATGCCCCCTAAGGCACAAATGACCTTAGGGGCCATTCAGAAATTACGTTAGACGTTTTAAGTTACGTAAGAACGTTTAAGACGTTGAGGGGTTGGGATCATCTTACGTTGTTGTATGAAGAGGGGGACAGGGGGTCTAGAACCAATTTACGTAAGATTTTTGTCCGTCTTATAGCTTAGTATAGTTTCCAAATATCCTCTGTTTCTTCCATATATCCTGCGATTGTTAACAACTTCATCAGCTGTGGTACTGTTTCGCTCTTAGTATTAATGAACGTGGTACTCCAGCACTGCATAATCATACGATATCGAGTGTTCATAGCTGTACGATAGCTTCTATGGAAAGATGAAGCAGCAGAAAGCGAGTATTTAAGGAAGAGTAGATTCAAGTATCTAACGTCTTAGATGAGAATGAGTGTGAGGGAGATGGGGTTGGGAAAACCTTATCTTACGTAGGGGAAAGGGGGGAGGTCGGAAATGGCATCCGTAATACTTGAACGGCCCATTAGCTGTCAGTCGCCTCCCCAGTTATCCAATCCAATCCAACGAATTCCGTTTCACAATACTCACCGATGGTGTTCCCAGTCGAGTGAACACTTCCTTTCGAAGAGTGCTCGTCCTCGGCCCAATGCATTGGCGCTTCAGTCCCCTCGAACTCTGCGATTCGGTGATGAGAAGTCAGATTCAAGGCCGTGTAGATCACTCCAGCTGCTGTCATGGCGGATATCACGGCGACAACCATTAGCACGACACCTTTCGCTAATGGCCCGCACTCAGCGACTCTCTTTTTCGTCGAAGAATCGTTTTGATGTCGGTCCAATATGGCCAGTTGGGCTCCATTGCCGACCTTTGAATCAACTGCTGAGATTGAAATGATAAAACAGTGGTTATTACATGATATTGTTCTCGTACAATGTTTTTCGTAAGCATTTCGTCTTTGTAGCCCACATCTTTTACCTACAAGTACTTCTTCATGAAATTCAACTTAGGTAATACCAAGCGCGCTTTAATAGAAGAGTCGGATAAACGAATGAACTCGGAGGCTACACGATTGGCTTAGCTTGTTTAAGAAATTCAGAAGTGGTATGTTTCAGAGCGACACAGAGAATATTATCATGACGCCTCACTACATCTCTAGGTCTGACGGAAGCGATAAAATAAGAGAGATACATCGTCGAACAGATAGATACAAAAAAAACATTCTTAGCGCCCACAATAAGGGACCACAATAAAAACAGAGCTCCACTAAATACACTCCCATTCTAAAGGTCACCATTTCACCTCCCAAAACCCTATATATGTACACGGCTGGTGTCGTAATACTCCCTGCCTTACGCCCATGCGGCGTCTCGTGGATTAGTATGTAGAAGCAGATATAGAACTGTCTCAACTCTACTCCAAGCATTACTGACCAAAATATTTTAATGGCTTTGGTATTCTGCAGATGATGAAGATTTTCATGTCATGACTTTCGTTTTGTCTTACGAAACATATGTTAGGTACTGCTATGGCCATTGATCTCAACAGGATATCTTTGTTCTCCCCCTTGCGAATTTATTACGATCGCGCATCTCCGACAAGAATATTCATCATTTTTTTAGTAGGGCTTTCAATTCCTATGGATATGCACTTGTTATTTTGATTAGTTTTTGAAAATAGGGATTTCACAAGACCTCACTCATTTTATTTACACATCTATTTTTATAAATCAAATGCATTCGAAGTTTCTACAGTTACGAAATACCGGTGCAAGGCACCACTATAGTGTGTGGCACGGGGTGATTCCACCCCAGGCATGAAGCCCTCATCCCAACTGAAATCCGAACTGCTCACGTTCCCCTGGAATGCCAGGCGCAGGCCAAAAACAGTCAGGATAACAGTGCGCGGTCAGACCAGAAACCAGGAGAGTGATACGTAGAAGAACTTGCTACCATGCAGTACATTACTTAAGATACGACTACTGGTTATAATTACTGCGACATATAATTAGTTCTGCAAGGTACTAATTCATGCAAGAGTATATCATGCTGGGGATTACATGCGAGGCTAGTAGTTAATAATCATGTTATGATATTTAACACTAGTGCAAAAACGTATTCTGTATCCTAGAAAACCTTGTCTGTATCCTAGAACTGATCGATCGCAACCGTTATGGTCCCTTATTATGTAGAAGAGTGCTACATGGACGAGCGTGCCACCACGCTTAAATATTTTCATGTAGAATCGACCCCTTTATCTGAAAATGTGGGCCTTGTGGAGTTAATTCGCTCACAAGTTTTTAAAAATCCATACGAATACCAAATAGCCTTAGTTAATGCTCGAAAATTCACGTGTCAGCACAAAATTGCCTAGCGTCCAAGTACAGAATTTTTAGTTCATCAGACTCTCGTATATTGTACAGACGCCGATGGGATCTTGAGTCATGTCACAAATGTTGCAAGGCCTTCGTAGTTGGATTGCAAGACGATGGTGACCGCGTGTATTCCCAAATTCGGACTGGTAAATAGAAACAGGATAATCAGAATGACGTCCTTGGACAGCTTGAAGATTTACGTTGCCTAAGGGTTACATCTCTGGAGAATTAAGCCACATTTTTTTGACTTTACGGCATGGTTTTTATTTGGTATAGTTGTATTAGTATTCAAAATTGACCTGTTCCCAAAGTTTCAACTATATTCGAAAACAATAAGCTAGTCATGATTATGTATTTTGTTTTCTACTT
This sequence comes from Ceriagrion tenellum, assembly GCA_963169105.1. Classification (NCBI taxonomy): domain Eukaryota; kingdom Metazoa; phylum Arthropoda; class Insecta; order Odonata; family Coenagrionidae; genus Ceriagrion; species Ceriagrion tenellum. Next base: position 152,966,252 of record OY720632.1, on the reverse strand, counting down.
ATACAGGGTGTTTCAGGAGGAGAGTTCGAAGCTCCTGGAGGAGGTAGGGGAGGTGATTTAAAGTATTTTTTGTCTTGTCAACATGGGGTTGCAACTCCTTAGTTACCGAGCTTTGGCGATGCAAACATTTTTTCAGAAGTATTCTGCAATCACAATGAAATCACGGAGTGTAAATACCTAGTATCAATTGAAAGTTTTCACAGTGGAGCATAAGATATATATTGTTCTTGTTCTGCCATCAATCAATTCCAACAGTATCTTATTTTCAAGATGGCTGTCGCATGTTGGTCGAAATTTAATTCCTCAAATACAGTTTATGTAATGATAGCACTCTTAATTTCATAGGTATAAAAAATTTGTGAGGATAAAACTTTTAGTAAATTTATTTGTCAATATATTGCAGCAAAAATCATATCTCTATCTTTTGAAATAAGGAAGATATGGTAACTAGTTTGATGTTATTACAAAGAGGCAACAAATGTCCTGGTGGGTAAGAGCTAAATTTGCTTTAAAAACCTCCGTGATTAGTGTATTATTAGATAATTTAAATTAACGAGTGACTTTCATGACTACAGTCTGAAGGTATATCCTTGCACGCTCAGGTGCATCGTCGCGGCTGAAGGGCAGTCACGATCATTGGTTGCTGTCCAGTGTCCTTGATTATTCCAAAGCCGCGCTTGTAATGCACCTGAGCACTTTCTTTAGAGACCTTAATAGCATCACAATTGGGCTGGACCATGGACTACTAATGAGAGCGTTCATACAATGTATTGTAAGCACTTCTTTCAGGCGATGTCTGAGAATCCGTTAGTGTAAGGCATTAAGCTAATCAGTATTTTAAAAAAATGTCTTTCCTTGAGGCACTTCAACGTAAAAAATTTGGCACAAATAAACACTTATTCAAAAATTATCCATTGGTAAAGTCAATCTTATGATGGAAATGAAACCCTGGTCGTTTTCGAATAAGTTGATAAGGGTTTGTCTCAATTCAGTGAAATCCATTTAAGTAGCTTCTAGAACGGCGAGATATTTTTCTACGAGCATACAAGTAAATAAACTTTATGGTTGAAGGCGTAACTTTGTGGAAGGTTACAGCAGACATGACGAAAAAAAATCTCTTATAAGTGTGGAATTTACTAACTTTTAAAGGTTAAAAAGTTTTATGTGTGGAATTTACCAAGAGATTTCTTTTTCGACATGCATGCAAGTAAAATAGAATATCGCCGTGTGACGGTTTTTTGTGATATAAAAGTGTTAATACGTTAATTAGCTTTTTTAAAAGCTCGCCCTGGCTATGTCCCTCAATTTTCTTGTCGCTTTGAGTAACGTATTTGAACTTAACATTCTTTTCATGTATTGAAACCCAGCTGAATGGAAGACGAACGAGTGATGAAAACTCCTATCGAAATGTAAGAAATTGGAGACCTCGGAATTGGTCGTTTAATTCAGCGTTGAGTGAATTTATGGTAACGTTTTCTTTTTTGTTCACATGCTGAAGATCTGACGGGAAATCTGTATTCTCGCCAAGTTTATTGGATAGTCTATAACCGAGTTTAAACTACAGATGTGTTACTAATATCCAAATTGTTGGTTATTTGTTTGAGAAATAATTTCTATGAACTTAAAAGGCATGACAATTGCTTTTTCCGTTAAAAAAGCAGACACCATAATTTACACGAAATTATTACAAAAATCCATGCTCTTAAGGCACAGCCCTCTCTGTTCTGAACATTTAGTTTGGAGCGAGTCTTTTATTTTAGATTTAAGCTGTGAATTCTGAAAGAGGGTTTGGATTTTGTTCCACAAAGGTTGTTCCAATTGTATCACAATGAAACTAACGACGAGAAAGGTTCTGTGTGTAGTATAAGTATGTCTCTATACATACATATTATGTAATGAGTAAAATTAATTTTTACACTCCACCGGTCAGTTCAAAGTAGTAGAGAGAGTATATACTGTGAGTATATATATACTAACATCACGCGATCTACTGGCAGTGTGCACCTGAAGATGATGTCCGGCATCGAAATCCGGATTGTGCAATAAATTGATCTGTGAACTAAACAGTGGAGCGTAAAAGTTATTTTTACTAATCAACATCGAAATACACGAATTGGAACTGAGTTTTATTTCATTTGCATATTTTATATTTAGTATATTTTCCGCGGAAACAATAAAAATATTTTTATGGCTGGGATAAGCCAATGAGTGAGAATAATAATCTGTCAAAGGACTTAAAGAATTTGCGCATATTTGAACAAGAGTTTAAATTTCATTAGACTACGTTTTAAAATGATATTATAAATTGTGAGTGATTTTCACCCGTCTTGGGCAAGGTTGAATATTATTTTTGTCTTCGTTCACCACTTAAGAAGCCATCGCATCGTATAAATTTAGTCTATGATAGTGTCATTGGGGTGCGCGATCATATTAATCTCACCTCAATGACCTATCAAGACCTTTCTTGCGGTCATCAGCGGAAAATAAAGCTTCATATTTTCTGATAAAGAAATTGCGTCGCGTAATTCATTCATGAGCAAAAGACGCAACACTCCTCCGCATAATAATTTTTAATCACGGGGTTCCAAATCAAACATTTCCCGGGATTGAAAAAAAAACAGTTCCACCCTCTTTTTTAATTTATCAATGGACTCCAAAAGGGAATCCTTCATCTCCACGTGGGACCATCATACTGTTGCATTTCTTCTTCTCTTCATTGGGCTCGATGCAGTAGTTTCACTTTTTGCTTTTTAACAGTATTTTTACTAGTAATAATAATTATAATTATTATAATAAATTTATTTGTACATAGTTTTACACGCTGTAATTTCCCTTTGGATGGGTTACAAAAAATTTACAACTAACAAGGAATATTTATACTTCTTTTTTTGGCCATTAATCATTCATAAATATAGTAATGCCAAATGAATGTAAATATTTACCTAAAAATGAATTTTTTATAGTAATAATTTAATTCCTTTTCAGGAATTACAGGGTGGTATTACAATAGATGGATGAAGGACCCCTAAGGAATATCCAACGTTGGGGCTACTGACAAATAAACCATGCAAAAGCGAGAGCAAAAAACAAAATGGTTTACAATTTTCGATAAAACGTTTACAATACAGTGAAAAAACTAATTCAAAATAGAAAAAAGACTCAGAGATATACAGAATTAAATAATGGTTACAAAAAGAGACATAAATACAAGATCAGGGTGAACTTACTTTAACAATGATATTACAATATCACTTAATTTATTACATTTAATTCGATAAATATTTCATATAATTTACGAAACAAAACCTCGATGTTTTTTATAAGTAATAACCAAGTTTTTACTTTCTTAAGAAATTTTCCTACATGTTTTTCTTCCTTAATGTGGTTCGGAAGGACGTTAAATATTTTTCGAGATATGTACACAAAGCATCTTTGAAACAAAGTCAAATTAGGCTTGGGTAAAGAAATAGTATTTCTTTCTCGCAAGGTCAGGACTTGAGTCCTGGTTAACCGACTTTCTTCGTCGCCACTTCTTACATAGAAATTCTTTAACACTTTATAAAAATACATATACCTGATAGGCAATATGTTCAGTTCTAAGAGGAGTGGGGACTCAAGATACATGGCTGGGGCTTTCTTTATCGTATGGCTAAACAAAGGAAGTTTCTAATTCTTTCAATCAATTTTCTTTCTTCCTTCGTATTTGTCTGAAAATCATGTTTTAGCTAAAAAAAATGTCACATTTTTCTTTGAAATCAAAAATAGCATATTTCCTTGGCAACCAGAGATGTGATTTTTAAAGGATATTTGCGCCTCTAGCATTTAAATATAACGTTAACCTGCAGGCTCATGACAGCTCATAGAAATTAAATATGTATACGAAGGGCAAGGAGTCCCAAGGGCCTCATGATAGATTACTTCGGGGTGTAATCGATAAATTTCATGTATACTTACCAAAAATAATGTACTCTTCTATGTCTAATTAGCTCTCATAGAGGCACTGCATGCACATGAGAGAACACTTACGTAGTAAACGATACGCGTAAATACCCTGGTGTCAGCGTCTCTAATACAGCGAACACAAAGTACAAGATAGGTTACGAGTTCCTCAAATGACCACGCTGACAGTATTCTTCAAGGTTTGTCCGTCAGGTTTCCTCGTCTAATAAGTTCAATGTTTTCCACACCCGTTGAATTTCAACGGGTATCTTCCGCTAGTTTCTGATAAACAACGCAGATTTTCACGCAGATGTTCAAAATCGTAGCATAAATCGTGAAATGATTAAGATTAGGGATGTGTCTATTCCACTTTTTTTCGATCCCGATTCCGATTCCATCGATTCTTATTCTTAATAAACAGGTGGGATATTGATATACCAGTAGCGTACGACTATTACTTAAATTCAAGTATCGGCTGAAACAAAATAACAAAGACAATTAAGTAGCTCAATAAGTATATTTATTAACAAATAGCAAATATATCCTCAGCTTATTGAGGTAGATAAAAAGTACGAATCGATAGCCTACACCCAAACTTACTGAGACCAATATGGTGTGATAAATGAAATTTGATTTGAATATTTATCAATCTGGAATCAATGGAATCGGAATCGACTTAAGGCGATCGATTCTCGATTCCGTTTCTAATCCTGAGAATCGGTGGAATCGAGAATCGACATTTGGATTCGACTCATCCTCAGTTATGATGTCATTGATATGATTTTGAACCATTTCCAGGAAGTAAATTTGGCTACCATTGCGCATGTTAATATCTTTCTTACATCCGTAACCCTCTCGCCGCGAAATGGACTCACGGCGGCAGCGGCGCCACCATTTCTAAACGATACGTAACGAAAACACTTCCCGCGTTCATCCGGTCCGTTGTGGTGAATATCATTGCGACTGGATGTGACGAATTACCGGTCTACTCTTCTGCCTCCTAACGTGCCTTTCGACATCGGGCGACAAGCTGGAATTTCGTCTCAGACGCTACAAATCGTATGTTCGCATCTCCGTCTCCTTGTAAAGCCGTTCGTGTAGTACTCATTTGAAATCTGAGTATATGATGGGACAATAATACTTTTTAATTGTATGCTCTCACGTATTTCTTCAAATAAATATCGGCAGATTTTAGCTGATTGATTACATAGTTCGTGCAAATCATGTTATTTGTACTACCGCAATAAAATGTCTGTCGTGATCCCTTAGGCCACGTATTCGACATTCACTTTTCATAATGGTGTAACGATTGATGTTACATTTTAATTTTACGAATTTTTGAAGACCTTGGCTGAGTTTTATCACTTAGGAACGGTTATTTATAAATAAGTGGTTTTTGGAGTAATTGTCGTCGTTGTTCTGGTGTGACTTATTTTGATTCGGAGAGAGTTCTGGAGAATTAATAGGTGTGTGATATTTACGTGGAGTTTGTCTTTTTATCAACCTTGCTGGCCTGTGGACTTTGTTGGTAATTTTTCAAAAGTTACCTGACGCCCTGAATAATAAAAAGAGCTAAAGTACCTCCCCTTGCTCTATCGTCGAGGCGCTTAGGACGTTTTAGGCGTTTGGTGTTTAAATGGGTTTCAAATGAATTTGGATTTCTCCTTCTCTGAACTTTATTGTAAACCATAATGGAGATTTATGACGCTATTCAGCTCAGAATGAAGATCTCACTAATCTCCAGGTACAGTTTCTAATCTCTAGAGTAAGTTTGAAATCCAGGGGAAACTTTATGTGCGACACGACCATGTCCAAGATGCACCATTTTCTTGACGCTAGAACTTAATTGGATCCCTCTGGTGGCGTAGAGAATGCAAAGAGTATAGTCTGATATGCGAATTACTCGCGCCGTTAGGGCTGCCTCGAACAAACCGTTTCTACCGACCTTCGGGCTGAAGGTTGAGGTTCCACAGCGGAAGAATACCCACCAATTGCGCATTAAAATGCGATTACTATGCCGTGTGTTCATGATTGGATGACCTTGCTCATGGAAGAACGAAAATTTTGGTCGCAGTGCCTATCATCACTCTGTCCTCCCGTAAGCAAAACTGAAAGCGACAACAAGAGACCACATCCACGTCAAATCACTTCACGCAGCCGAAAAAATAATTTCGATGTGTACTCATGAGTGCATATTTCAACGCTTTCGCGTCATCTCCGTGTGAAATAAGACGTAAGGCGTATATAATAAATTCTCAGGCTTCATTTTGTTGAACAACATCGCAATGATTTGTAAATATATTCACTTTGTAATATTCCACAATGGTTTTTATTATTCCGACCTAGGATTCGACTCAAGTTAAATCATTATCAAGACTTTGATAATGACTTAACTTAGATGAATCAATTAACTTTTTAATATTCCACAATGTGTTTTATAACGAAATACAGATAAATATTACACTACTTGCAATTCTGAATTACAAACGCGTACCTTTCAAAAACCTAAAAATGTTCGTAACGGCAAAAGCTTGCCTTAAAAGACGGGCCCTCGTATTGTTTTCACAAATTTAAGTGGTTCGCACGTGAATGTTATGGTTGGATGACATATGGCGCTCGTTGTTCGACAGAATTTCGCGGCCTCACTTTCGTGCCACTACAAATACAGGTTGAAGATAGGAAGTTTCACCGGCATACACAAGAGGAATCAAACAATACAAGCAAGTGGATAAACCCCTCCGCGACACCAGGGAGAGGGTAATTTAGTCTAACTGAAAGGACGGCCAATCCCCGGCAACATCGCGCGAACAACTAGTCTTCGAACTTGTCGACATTGATATCCACGTTGTGTAGGCATTACGTAGTTAAAATGCGGTGAGCTTTAATCGTTTGATAAAAATTGCAAACAAATTTATTTTACTAAGTTCGTCACTAAATTTCACTATCGGAATGTACTCCACATAGCATGTGGCGTTTAAAAAAATCAAAGGAGACCACTGAACCCTTCACTAGCGAAATTATTTCGCAGTTATCGCAAAAAAACGGGTGGTTGAAGTCATGACTACTTATCAAGGAAGCCTGCAGATCTAACAATAAAGCGTCTAGAGCTAAATACTATGTTTGGATTTTTTTTAGTTTTCGCATCGCCTAATTATAATATATCCTTGACTAATTATGACGTAAAAAATACAAAAAGTCAACTTTTGCCAACTTTTTTCGATTTCTTCCCCGAAGTATGTCGGTCCCCTTTCCTAATGAATGCTATTCTTTGCTTGCCTACTCACGGGCTTCCCTACAAGCGAGAAACTCACATCGCATAAACTTACCTCGGGGCGTGATGTCACTGGTAGATTTCCCTCCGGAAATTCCGACCAAATCCTCCATGTCGCTGGTTCCAACGTGAACGCAAATGACCCTTCCGATCTCCGTGGCGAATCGGAGCGATTCTGTAGATCGGTGCGAATTTATCTGTGGGTAATTGTTCTAAAACTCTTCACACAGTCTAGTGCGAGACGGTTGAGATCTCCATAGCTTGGATCACGATGAATCTTTGTGAGCAAACAGCCGGCTTGTGTAGCTTTTCATGGGAGACGAAACTTCTTATATATGATACTTTTTTCTATGCCTACCCCTCTTGCGTTTGTTTTTTGTTCAATTCGAGCCATTGGAAGAAACGAATGCTCCACATCTGTCAAGGTATAATGGATGGGGATTAACATTCTACACGCATTCTGATTAGTAAATTGGTTAATAATTTGTTAACGAAGCGTGAAGGGGAAATAAATATTTTAAAATGATCCGAACCACAACGGGAACTCTGTGAGCCAGGGGGTTCCTTCGGCCATTAATTTCTGGGGATATCATCATTCTTGGATTATGGCGCATTCGTTGCAAAATCGATTTCAGTGATCCTAGCATTCCTTCTTGATCTCTGGCTCTGGCGGCAGATAACAGTGGCAAGGGCCGTGACCTCAAGCAATGAAACGCGCGAGACGGAGCTCTGCAGCTTTTCTTCGCAAATACAAAAAAAGCTGCTCGCTTCGTTAAAAACTACTACGAGCGAACTTCTAGTGTCTCGCAAATTTTATAGGATATACGGTGGGAGTAAAACCAATTGTTGGGGAGTTCACTTTGCGGAAGTTGTTCATCTTTAAAATGAAACCACTTAGTTTTTTCCACCAATATATTAAAAAACACAATTCGACCGGTTTTGGCCTTTTCAGGCCATTATCAAGGTAATTATCTTTAAGATGGGAGCCCCTAGAGACTCGGAGGCTACAAGTTAGGCTTAGGTTGCTTGAGAAATTCAGACCTTGTGTGTTTCAGAGCGACACAGAGAATATAATCATGACGCCTCAATACATCTCTAGGTCAGACAGAAGCAATAGAATAAGAGTGATACATTGCCAGGTACAAAAACTCGTTCTTTCCGCGCACAATAAGCGACCACAGTAAAATCTTAACTCCGCTTTCACCTCCCAAAACCTTACATCCTTACACGGCTGGTGTCCTAACACCCCCAGCCACACACCCATGCGGCGGCGGTAGATCTAGAGAAATGGTTCTAAGGAGTTCCACCATCTGCAGTCGAGTTGCGATTATCCGATTTTATGCAAGGCCATCTATCTATGGTCTCGAGGTTATGTGTTGACTGAGGTCACATCGACAGCTCGGATGATACGGAAGAGTCCTCTGGCATACGTATGAAAGAAACATGCTTTGCCGTAGTATGTGCGCGCGGTGTATATTTACGTTTAAAAATCGCGCTGGGTAAATCGAATCGAGTCTGTAGATCATATGCTGAGGCAAAAAATGATATAGTACTAGAAGGAGATAGGCCCCTGAAAGTGTAGATTCTCTGAGATTCAGTAAAACCTACCTTAACCGGTATAATATTTTTGTGAAAAATTCGACCAAATTTGGACAAAATGTTTTCCTTTTCCTGAGCTAAAAATGTGTCTACTGTTCTGATGCGGCTCCCTTTTATTTCTTTACGAATATTTGTAGATATCCGTTGGAATTATATCGTCCAACTAAATGTTGAACCAAATAATGTAAGTATTTGAAAGCCTAATATAGCAACAAAACATCAAATTATGGTACCTACGTAACTAGCTTAACGATGAGGTGACATGGTAACTAAACATGTGACTCGGATAATGTGTAAACTCAATAAATAAGGGACTCAGATAATAGAGACAACATTGTATTTACTTGTTTCAGCTACATTAGTGAAAAAATTGTTTTATTTAGTTGACGGAAGGGGAGTGCTTTATCTTTATATAAGCTCAACAATGGATAGTCATTTATGCCCACTGAAAATAGATTATGTAACCCTTATTGATATCTCTTGGGGCTTGGTTTATAAATAGGATGGACTGGGCTAAGCAACTACAAATCCTAGTTTTGCAGCTATTTGTTAACTTAAATTGTCAGTAGATGTTGGCATACAATATAAAGATGGTCATCTTAAGTTGAAGATCAACATAGCATCATTGCTATCAATTTGACGTGGATTTTGACGACGTAACAGTGAATCCACGACAGTTGTCGATCCGTAAATTCTTAAAGGTAGACATGATGTTTACGGTAGAAGGCTACGGAAACGGATCATGTGAATCTCACCCGGAATAGAATCCATAGCGCAAGTTTTAACGGCTGAGTACATACTTTTTAGGCAGCTTATAGGCTCCCTTAGGAATTTTGCCTGGTTTGTTGCCTACTTTGAAGTTACGACTAAATTTCGAAGGAGCGCTTATAAAATTTCATATTTTACCCTATCAGCTTATTTCCACAGCATAAGACTTTCATGTCGAAGTTTTAGAGGTTTTGATCACTTTATTGAACTCTTGCATTCCTATTTCCAACACTTAGATTCATTTATTGGGTCATTCTACGTCAATTCCAATACAGATTTGCCCTTGACAGTAATAAAAAACTGTCGCGAAGTAAATATTGCTACTTTTAAGTCAATATTGTCCTAAACTTGTAGTTTTCGGATATTTCTCATGTGGTTGACTCTTGATTGTGCAAAGGTATTATCACTGCAAGATTACAGTATTTATTACCTAGCATTTAAAAAGCAGTCAGAATAGCCAAGGTAATTAGCTACGAATATCAAACTAACTACAAAAATAAAAATTAGTTACAAAATTGAGAGGGTGCGTGTTTTTGAGAAAAATGCGTTTGAATTTTTCTCTTTGAAATGAACTTTTTAGCTCACACATTAGTATTTTATATCAGTTTATATCGAAGACAAACCTAGCACATGTTTACGATAAGTCCACGCGTTTCCACTGTATTATTTTTAATCCCTGAATACGTCTAATTCTACGTAATACCCTGCGATCCACCGCGAGGGTGTGTGGCAGGGGGTCAAGATCACCAAACATGCACTATTGCCATGCAAGTAGGATATTTAAGGGAGACATGCTAGAGAACATGGTCACATGCAGCTAGATGGTTAGTATCTACATAATAAGAAAGGGATTTTTGGTTGATATTACATGCATCATGCACTACAGACTACTCTAACTATATTTCACCTACCTATTCCTTTGCTACGCTGCTAATTGTTCTCTCTTATGGTACGGGGGAAATTCTGTAGGATAGTTTCTTTTCAAAGCGGCCATATTTTCGGCCTGATAATGCTCTTGACCTCTCCGATCGCGACCAAATTTGCAGGATTCATTCCGTTTTCCTACATTGTTGACCATGCCCATGCGTTCCGCCAAATATGCGTCCGTTGCCTAGCTACGGAAGTATGAAAAATTGAGGCCATCTTAAACTTTTGTTTGGTTTGTCTTCGATTTCTCCTGATATAAAATACTAATGTGATAGCTAAAATGTTCATTTCAAAGGGAGAACTTGAAGCACGTTTTTCTCAAAACCGGTACTCCCTCGATTTTTCTTATTTCTCTATATTTTTTAGCTAATTACCCTGGCTGTGCAACATTGAAAAATTGTGATTTAGTTTTTGTTTTAAGGAAGAAATAATCCTTCCAATTTTCGGAGCATCAGAGGCTCTGCAGAGTGAGTACGAGTCAAGGTTTTTATTGGATTGACTGCCAATAAAAAGCCACAGTATGTCCATTCTCATGAGGTAGTTACATCAAGTGACACCGTCGTTGAATCAGCATTTTTCCAACTTGATTTCTGGAAAGATTCCAACATGTTTATTTCTATAACAAATAAGTATTTTGTGCCTCTAAGATCATGTCCGTAGTACAAAAAATGTTTCTTCACTCTCACTAAAAATAGTAAAAGAATTATACAACATTTGATTCTATTGATGTTCTATTCTGCAACCATACCAGAACATTGCTTAGATATCAACAAATGCACCACAGTCCACTTCCTGCGAAAGTCATCACAAAAATGCCATATCTATACTGTGGGTGGAGTAAACATAAAATCTTCATATTCAGTAAAATATCTTGGAATTACCTTGACATCTGATGTATCGTGGGGATTACACATACAGAACATATGTGGCGCAGCATTAGAGAAACTAGGTTTTGTTAAACGTATTATAGGAAGGTCCTCGGATGAAAGAGTCAAGGAGAGATGCTACTTCGCTCTGGTTAGGCCACACCTCGAATACGCCGCGAGCATTTGGGACCCTGGTCGAATTGATTTAACCAAAAAACTTAATAAAATACAATGGAAAGCAGCGCGCTTCGTTTAAAACTGCAACGAGCCTACGTATAGTGTCTCAAAAATTTAGAGGGATTAAGGTGGGAGCCCCTAGAGACTCTGAGGCTACAAGCTAGGCTTAGGTTGCTTGATAAATTCAGAACTGATATTTTTCAGAGCGACACAGAGAATATTATCATGACTCCTCACTACATCTCTCGGTCTGACAGATGCGATAAAATAAGAGAGATACACTGCCGAACAGATAGGTACAAAAACTCGTTCTTTTCGCGAACAATAAGCGTTCACTATAAAAATTAAGCTCGCTAAATACACTCCTATAATGCACGTCACCATTTCAGCTCCAAAAAAAACTTACACCTTTACACGGCTGGTGACCTAACACCCCCTGCCACACGCCCATGCGGCGACTCGCGGGGTATTATGTAGATGTAGATTACTATCAAGGCATTATTTAGCTCCTCAAAAGTCGTTTGGGTAAACGTTTCAGCCGCTTTTTTCACACAAGACATTTTTAAGGCGAAAGAAAATTGGCCAGGTGCGATTATATTTATTTTTGCATTCTATTTATGTAAGTTGTATTAAGCATTAAACATAAATTCTATAATGACGAGGTTTCAGGAGGGTCAGCATCAAAAGCAATAGAACAAATTTTGTTATTCGTCGATATGGAAACATCGCTGCAACAGCTTTGTTGCGTATTGGAAATTTCTAATTCTTGGATTTTGTTCTAAACCGGCCCCTTTATCGTAAAAGATACATAAGTCGTGTCTGATCGCGCGCCAGTATAAAAACACCCTACGACCTGCCTAGGATACCGCGATACTGGGCGTCAAAAGCTTGCATGAAGACGCTTAAAAATAAACTTCTTTCTTTGAGCAAAAAATACCCTCGCAATTTTTAAAAATTGTCATGCCACGGTGTTTTACAACAAAATATTTAAATAATTGGCAAAATCGAGTGGGTAGGTGTTTTGAGAAAAGTGCGTTTGAATTTTTCAAAATACAAATTTAGGCGCAAAAATGCAGTCTTGAATTAAGGATGTCCCAGGACTATCATTTCCAAAACAGAGTTGTCCTTGACAGTAAAAAACAAGCTTTCTCTGTGGAATAAACTTATAAATATATAATGGGGGATAAAAAAATAAACTTTTCATGAAATGCCAATGTTTTTACATTGGTGGCCTATATCGTTAGATATCGAAGACAAAGCAAATACAAGTTTACTATAACCTCAATATTTCATACTTCCGTATCTAAGCTACGGACGTATATTTGGCGAAACATATGGGGATGGTCAACAATGTAGTAAAACGGAATACATCCTACAAATGTGGTCGTGATCGGAGAGGTCAAGGGCATTATCAGGCCGAAAATATGGCCGTTTTGACAAGAAACTACCCAACAGTACGTATTCAGGGATTAAATAATACATTGGAAACGCATGACCTTATCCAGAACTTGTGTTTGGTTATTCTTCGATATAAACTGATATAAAATACTAATGGGTGAGCTAAAAAGTTCATTTCAAAAAGAAAACTTTAAACGCGTTTTTCTCAAAACACGCACCCTCTCGATTTTTTATGTAATTTCTTTTTTGAAGCTATTTTGATATTCGTAGCTAATTACCTTGGCTATTATTTCTTTGTTTAAATACAAGGCTGTAATCATGCTGTATATAAAAATACCTTTACAAAATCAAGGGTCAACCACATATTAGTGTCCAAAAACCAAAAATTTAGGACAACTTTGACTTTACAGTATCAATATTTATTTCGTGACAGCTTGAATACAACTAAAGTTATACAAAAGCGAAAATGCCGCGAAAAACTAAAAAATTATGTTATCCGAATAATAACCAAGCGTTAGTTATTTATAAAAAATCCTTCTAAGACATATTGGCAACCCAAATCATAAATTTCATCAATATTTCTATTGCTCATTATTAGGTTTTTGACTCTTGTGGAAACATCGGCGTTCGCGTCATCAAATAACATCCTGTCCATTATCTACGAGATCTCATTAGTATTTTCTACATTCGAATACACGCTTTTCAAATTTATTAGCCCAAATGTTGTGCTGATTTTTATTTATGGCGTTAAACATATTACGAGAGGTGAGAGCATAACTGACACATCGGACTGCAGGCTGGAAATGCTCGTTAAATATTTTCAAGGACAATTGAGATCCAAGGCAAAATTTCAAACGGTTGAAGCCATTGGGATCAACGCATAAAAAAGGCGAAAAGAGCCGTTGTAAAGTCATAATCGATAAGATAGTGGCCAATTCAAAGAAAAAGAAACACGGGCACTACGTCAATGGGGCGGGAACTTACCTGTGACGGCTGTGACTCAAACTGTGATCAACGGTTGGAGGAAGTTTTGGTCTTGAATTGACCTTCATTGCTGAGGAAAATAACTCCCGGCGACTCAAAAGAAAGGGCGCATTTTGAGCAGAGCATAAAGTGGAAAAACTACCTCGCCTAAATTAAATCCTCCTTTTGGATAATACTGTGATCTCCATATACTTATTACCCTGCAAGCCACCACAAGGGTGTTTGGTATGGGGTGACTTATCACCAACATGAACTACAGTGAAGAAAATTACTTTTACCAACATGCACCACATAATGGGTATGCTACAAATGCTACAGAAACTACTAAAATGATCCAAAATGCAATAAAATCCATAATGTAAACAATATACTACAAATGTTGCTCTTTTCAGGTATTTCCGTCGCGTGTTTGGTTTTTTCGACAACAGTTTCTCCCCTCTTCCTGGGGGCGTCTTCAGGTCCGTTGGACAATTTTGTAATTACAAAAATGTCCAACGGACCTGAAGACGCCCCCAGGAAGAGGGGAGAAACTGTTGTCGAAAAAACCAAACACGCGACGGAAATACCTGAAAAGAGCAACATTAATAATTATAAGAGTCGCGGAAGCCTTCAAAGAAATATACTACAAATGCTACAGAAACTACAAAAATATCCATAATGTATAACATGGTGTTAGCCCAACTCGACAGGTTTAGGAATTTGTATTAGGGTGCATATGGATGAATCATTGCCATGGGAATTAGGAAGCCTGGATAGCGTAGTGGTCTGCGCATTGGTCCGGCAAACCATAGGTCCGAGATTCGATTCCCGATCCAGGCCGGATTTGTCTCATAGCAATTTCTTCTAAAAAAATTCACCCGCCATGTTTGTTTTTCATTCACATGAATCGGTTGATAAGTTGAATATTTTGTTAAAATCGTGTTGGTATTTCTAGCTCAAAGCACCAGTTGTTGTATTGTCAGCGGTTGCTATGGATCGGAATAATCATCTACATCTACACAAGGCTACTGCGAGCCGCCGCATGGGCGTGTGGCAGAGGGTGTTATGTCACCAGCCGTGTAAAGATGAAAGTTTTTGGGAGGTGAAATGGTGACGTGTACTATGGGAGTGTATTTAGTGGAGTTCAGTTTTTATCGTGGTCGCTTATTGTGCGCGGAAAGAACGAGTTTTTGTACATATCTGTTCGGCAGTGTTACTCTCCTATTTATCGCATCTATCAGACCTAGAAATGTAGTGAGCCTTCATGAAAATACTCTCTGTGTCGCTCTGAAATACATCAGTTTTGAATTTATCAAGCAAACTACACTACCTGTCAAGTAACCTGCTTCGAAGTGTCAACGCAGCCATTATTGTCCCTTATCGATCGCGGGAAAAAACGACATTTTAAATCTTTCTGTTCTAACAATTAATTTCCCTTATTTTATTTTCATGATCTAATCTATCGTAGTATGTTGGAGTTCGTAAGTTATTGAAAACTTTGTCTGAATATTAATCTTTTTTAAATTTAGATAAAATATTGAGTCTTAACTTTCATTCGACGGTCTGAAAGCCATTCCCATCGAAGTTGTTGCAAGAGGTCAGCAACACTAACGAGACTATCGCAACGGCCTTTCACGCATCTTGCTGATATTCTCTGCACGTGTTCTAACTCTGTTTATTAATATTAACGCTAATCGTCCTATAGTTATACAATAATATGATTCGCAACCAAAACAGTCGTTCGCCTGGACCGGGATTTGAATTCTCATCCATCCAATCCTCTTCTAGTGCCTTAACCTGCTTCAGCTAGCATTCTAGTGGCTCATGCCTCTGAGGTGGAAGATTGGAAGTACAATACTTCAAATTTCGGAGAGCCTTTAAAATACCCAGATGCTGCAATGGTGGCTTTAACCTGGGGGACTGTGGTGACATGCGCCCGGACACGGATATATTGTTGCTTCTTCTGCACGATACCGCAAATTCACAGTGGAAGAGTAGCATTAATGGTTTAACAATAGGCACGAAACAGGCTGATCTATATTCGAATCCCAATCTCCATGGATGTTTTCTTGTAAAACTTAAAATTGAACTTATTCGTGTGTCACAAATAACGGTCAATAATTCGTGCATTAGCATTCTACTTTCGTTTTTCTTGGAAAGTAAAAATACGTAATACGTGCGTTATTTTGATAGTTTTAGCTATCGTATATTTGCGTAATTATTCACGTGGCTCATTGCATTTTCATGAAAAGCGTTTATCGCGCTGCGATCTGCAGCGAATGTGGAGTTTTGGTGTTTTCATCTATCAAACCGCCGACTCATACATCCACATCTATATCTACATACCAAGTCAGCATAGTTACTCTTGCCAGCGTAATATGGTCATGGATGATATAGAACTATTCTCTCACTCAGATATAAATTTGATATCATTTTTGTGATCAACACATAAATCGGGTTTTTTGAAGAAATTGCCGTGCTTAGCCATTTTCAAATGGCTAAACACGGCATGAGTGCTGGTGAAGGATACTGACTCTTGGTTGTGGCTTCTTTGAAGTCCTCTTCTCCCTTGCGTTGCCATCTTTGATGGACCGTAAGGGCCTAGAAGCTAGTTGCATTGTATCCACCAACATTACCATGGGAATTAGGAAGTCTGGATAGCGTAGTGTTCTGCGCATTGGTCCGGCAAACCAAAGGTCCGTGGTTCGATTCCCGATCTAGGCCGAATTTTTCTCATGGCAATTTCTTAAAAAAAAATTCACCCGCCATGTTTGTTTTTCACATGAATCTGTTGTTAAGTTGAATATTTAGTTAAAATCGTGTTGGTATTTCTAGCTCAAAGCACCAGTTGCTTTATTGTCAGCGATTGCTATGGATCGGGATAATCATCTACATCTACAGAAGCCTACTGCGAGCCACCGCATGGGCGTGCGGCAGAGGGTGTTTTGTTACCAGCCGTGTAAAGATGTAAGTTTTTGGGAGGTGAAATGGTGACATGCACTATGGGAGTGTATTTAGTGGAGCTCGGTTTTTATCGTGGTCACTTATTGTGCGCGGAAAGAACGAGTTTTTGTACCTTTCTGTTCGGCAGTGTATCTCTCCTATTTATCGCATCTATCAGACCTAGAAATGTAGTGAGCCTTCATGATAACATTCTCTATGTCGCTCTGAAATACATCAGTTTTGAATTTCTCAAGCAAACTTAGCCGAGAGTGTAGCCTCCGAGTCTCTAGGGCGGGGGTGGCGAACCGATGGCACGCTTGCTCAAAGTGGCACGAGGGACTGGGAGGGCGCCAAGGGATGCCTCTATCTCACTCGATGGGTTGGCACGCGATTCGAGCGAGTATACTCTCATTTCATAAACTTTGGCACTCAATCGCCAAAAGGTTCGCCCCCCCCCCCTGCTCTAGGGGCTCCCACCTTAATGACTCTTTAAGTTGTGGAACAGTATATTTTCGCTCGTAACAATTTTTAAGGAAACATGCATCTTTTATTCGTTTGTTACAAATTTGTTTGGGTATATCTTCATGACCAGGGTCCCAAATGCTCGCGGCATATTCGAGTTTTGGCCTAACCAGAGCGAAGTACGAAGCGGGGTTGATATCAGAGTTAGATCGCGTGCAGCGAAGAGGAGCTAGGTTTGTGAAACGATGCTACGATAAGTTTAGTAGTGTGCCTGGATTGTTAGAAGAATAGGGATGGGAATCGCTGTCACAGCGTAGATTAAATTATAGGCTTAACCTCCTAACTAAATTTCAGGAAAATCATTTCTCTGACAACGTAAAAAACATACTGTTAACCCCCTCGTACTACGGCAGATTAGATCGCGCCAATAAAATTAGAGAGATAGATTGTATAACCGATAGATATAAAATGTCATTTTTTCCGCGTACCATTCGGGACCATAACAGCTGTGATCGTTGTCATGAATAGTTCGAATAGTGACAATAGGCAGACAGTAGATCTTTCTCTTTATATTCTCTACGATCTTATTTATGCATGATGTAAATATTGATGTTCTTATTTATGCATGATATTTGGAATATGTAGTAGTAGTCTTTGTATCCCTTGCATGTTAGAACGATTGACGATAGAATGTTTCTTGGGTAATAGATTTTTAATTGGCGCTTTGCATGTGTGGTACTCGGGTTTCAATATCGGTGTAATGTCGGTCAATGTAATGTCGGTGTTCTACCGTATCATTCATGCATGCCTGGTGTGGAAGTACCCCCTGCCACACACCCTTTGGGGGGCTTGCAGGGTATGACGTAGATGTAGTAGTAGCGTGTCTCCTTGACTTTGACCCAGGTTCACATCGAAGACATTTACTCTGAACCAATCACTGGTAATCCTATTCGATACTATCAGGACGACGCGACGGTTTTTGTAGAGTATTCAGCGTTCGCGACGCTTTGAAGCGGACAGACTTTCAAGATAAGAATTCCTCTCTTTCGCTTTTGGTGGGGAGGGAAAACGTGCCGTGAAATGTTTCACCAGACTGAAGAATCCCGTTCGCGAGGACGGAACGATACTTGGCAACGCCGCGCCGCGCATGAACATGTCCTCGCGACTACGTCATCGTTGAGTCCCTACGCCACCCCCCGCTCTCCCCTCCCACGACCACCTAAGGTGGTCACGCCCCCCCGCGAATGCAATCGTCACGAGCCGTGTGCGTACGTGACCCTCCCGCCCTCCTCGAACGAGCTCTCGTGGGAGTTGGAAATTTGAGTCCACATCTCGTCTCATTAAGCTCTTCCGTCATTCGAGCCCCGTACCTGTGTGAGCGGTGAATAAATACGGTCTGAGGCCTTTCGGCCGACACCAATGGGGAATGCCAATGATCCCATTGACGGCATTCACCCGTACCTATGGCTGGGCGGTTTTCCAATTAATGATTCCAATTTCAATATTTTTATACCCTACAACTCTACGTGGTCTGGGTATATTGATTTTGTCACAGCAGAAATGTAACGCATTGAAGGGGGCGTGGCAATTGTGGAAAAGTATGTATTGAAATGATCAGCATCACCTTTACGAGGCTATCTAGCTATGTCCTTAGATCTTTCTCTTTATATTCTCTACGTTCTAATTTTTGCATCAAGTAAATATTGATGTTCGTATTTATGCATGATATTTTGAATCTGTAGTAGTAGTGGTCTTTGTATCCCTTGCATGTTGGAACGATTGAAGATGGAATGTTTCTTGATTGGTAGATTTCAATCGGCGCGTTGCATGTGTCGTTCGCTGCATGTGTAGGCGCGTTGCATGTGTTCGGTGTTTTGCCGTATAATTCATGCATGCCTGGTGTGGAAGCACCCCCTGCCACACACCCTCTGGGTGGCTTGCAGGGTATGATGTAGATGTCCGTTTGTCCGCTTGCCTGAAATTTTGGTCATTAGCTTCTATTAGTCCACAGACGGCACAGTTCTCAAATGGGTTGGATCGGACCAAAAACACGCCTTTTTTTAAACAAAGTTGAAAGTGGTGTATAGTATTTAATCGTCGGTAAGGCCGAAGATAATTTCTTTGCTAGTTTAATATTGGGATTCCAAAATCACAATTTCGGAACGACCAATATCAATATCCTATATTGGATATTTGTGGCCGGAAAAACTAATATTTGTAATTGGAATATTTTATATTGAAAAACCATTATTTGCATTTGGAATATTGAATATTGGATGACCAATGTTAAAAAGTCAAGTATGTATTGAATATTGGAACCCGGCGGTCGGAGAGAGCCCTAATCTTTGAAAACAGACGGCGCACGTGACTCTCAGTGCAGAACGTCCTTTTCCACCATTATTATTCATAGCAATAACTGGGGAAAAGAGGCTTGCATATAATTTCTTATTTTATTAACAGACTTTTATATAGTTGATAAAGTCCCTTTTTCGAAGTAACCCCCCCTCGGTTCTTATACACTTCTGCCACCGTTTTTTTTACCTGTTAGTTTTACCTGTTAATATTTCTGTGTTCAATATTTTTCAATATACCAGTATTTCCTTTATTTGATTATTTCAAATATTAAAATATTTCCAATATGCCAATATTTTCCAATATTCAATAGTCCAATACAGTTTATTAATATTGGTCCATTTTCAACATTTTAAGATGTTGATATTGATGTTGGGATTCAAATACCGCCCAGCCCTACCCTTATCCTCTCCCCCCTTAGGGGTCGTGCATAAACTACGTTCCCGTTTTCGGTGATTTTTTTATCCCCTCCATCCCTTCGTTGACAACCGTAGTATTTTTCCTAACCTCTCCCCCCTACATGTAACGTTGTCTCTACAAATGAAACTTTCAATTAAAAAATATTCTCCCAATTACCTATTACGTGAGTTCATTTTTAGGGATAGGCTTAAATAAGACAAATAAAGTACCCAAACTATATATATAAGAGAACTATCTAATCTCAATTGGAACGAGGAATATTCATTTTTAAATTCTAAATATCAACCATGAATTACATGAATTAAAAAAAAAACTAGCACTTGTCACAAGGTCGATGTTTAACCCGCGAGAAGGTTGAAATCTAAGCAGTTTGATGGTATGAAGACTTTCAGCATCGTAGAGGCAACAGTTCAGTTAAATTGAGTTTAAGTAGAGGCTTGAGATGTAAGGATAACAGCTGGGCGGTATTTGTATCCCAATATCAATATCCAACATCTTATATATTGAAAATGGACCAATATCGATAACCTGTATTGGACTATTGATTATTGGAAAATATTGGCATATTGGAATATTGGAAATATGGTAATAATTGATATAATGAAAACATAAAATATCGCCAAATTGGATAGTTTTGAACATACCAATATTTACGGGTAAAAAATAAAAAACGGTGGCAGAAGTGTATTGGAAACCGAGGGAGGTTACTTCGAAAAAGGGACTTTATGTACAAGCCTGTTAGTAAAACGAGGAAATCAATGTAAGCTTCTTTTCCCCAGTCATTGTTATCAATGATGGTGGAAAAGGAAGTGCTGCGCTGAGTGCCACGCGCGCCGTCGCGACGCGTCGGTTTCCAAAGATTATGGCGCTCTCCGAACAACCTCATCGCCGGGTTCCAGTATTCAATACTTGAAGTTTTAACATTGTAATCCAATCCAATATTTAATGTTCAAATTACAAATAGTGGTTTTTCCGACCACCGATATCCAATACAGGATATTGGTATTGGTCGTTCCAAAATTGTGATTTTGGTATCCCAATATTAAAAAATATTCATATAGATACCGATACATTGGAAAGCCGCCCAGCCCTATGTAAGGAACACCCCGCGTGTCCTTCCTCACGTTTAACTCTGCAGTATTGACGACGCGATGTTGACGAGTAAGAACGTAAATGTAGCACGTAAACGTTAGGAACGTAAACAGGGGCATTTTAACGTTACTTTGAGTGAACCCCTCTCTACACCCCCCGTTATCCGCCGTAGGTTTTTAAGCTACCCTCTCCCCCCCTAAAATAGTAACGTAGTTTATGCACGATCTCGTAGTTCTACGGTACTAGGGGATCGTGCAGATTCTTACGGTACTAAGTACTACGTAAGACGATTTATGTAATTTTTGACCTCCTCCCTACCCCTCTGTAAGAAAATGTAAGATTTCCCCCCCCCTCCCTCTCAAGTCTTAAGTAATACGTTAGATATTTTTATCTTCTCCTCGTTAAATGCTCGCTTTCTGCTGCTTCATTTCTCCATAGAAGCCATCGTACTGCTTTGAACACTGGATATTGCATAATGCCGTGTTGGCTTATACAACATTCATTAATATTAAGAGCGAAACAGTACCTCAGGTGCTGAATTTGTGAATAATCACAGGATATTTGGAAAAGATACAATGTTTCAGGATGGACAAATATGTTAAGTAAATTGGTTCCAGACCCCCTGCCCCCCCCCTCTTCATAAGACAAAGTAAGATGATCCCGACCATGAATATATATTATGGGTTTAAATGTTTGGAATCCGTTCATAGGTAATGTGTTGCCTCAATTTCCACATTTAGTTCACTCAGTCCTTGGCGCAACTTAGAAAAAAGTCTTCTCAGTTGAATGGTAATTGGCCGTTGTTAATTGTTGTTAACGTGAGACTGTGGTGAATATTCAATAACGATTGAAGAGATGTAAACTACTTGATGCTGTGGATATTAGCTGACTATTTTTGAGACCTAACAGTTACTTTGTAAGTGCTAGAGAGGAAATATCTACTACAGGAAGTTTGTAAGAGGCATATGAAACTTCCATCGTGAGTCTTTTCTCTGATTTGTGGATCTTTTACTGTTTATTTTACAGCTACATATTGTCGGATCTTGGTTTTGAAATACTTGTAGTACTTGTATCCATCTTCTAATTCATTCCACTTTTTTCACCTCGTACTATTATTAAATTGCCATAGAACGATATTAACGAAGTGCTAAGAAATTAATTGTGCATTTGTGTAATTTAATTTTGAGAGGAATTAATTATATCTGTAGACCGAACAGTATTAAAATAGAGTGTAATTGCGTCCCGCGTGTAGTACTACATTTTTTATCCACTGCATTATGATTACTGGTAAGTAAAATCGATAAGACGTGATTTGTTTGCGATCTGTAGACTGTATATTTAAAGTATATACATTTGATCTGCCGTCTTTCATCACTAGACGGCGACTCAATCGAAAAAGTTGTTTGTTTACGGAATTCTAGGCTACAGTTTTTGGCGACGAGTCAAGACTCCATAATGTACATTTATGATCCGCACTCTACCCACCCATGCTCTAGTGAAAAATGAAGCCAAAAAGGCAGCTACACCCCGAGAACTATTCCCGTAAGAATCTTGAGCAAAAATATCCTCTCACACCACTGCCTGCTGTCTTCTGGACCACCAGAATAAAATGTAATCCCCGGAAAATCTCTACTCATGGGACAATCTCTAAGGTGTAGCTGGAGGCCATACAACTTTCCGGCTAGGGCTATTTCGTAATAAACCCTTTCATACTCCATAGACGTTTGAGTTTTCACTCTTCAGCTCCTATACCATAATCCAGAACGTCGGCCTAGCCACTCGGGTGGAATCTTCATCGCTGTTGCGTTCTGTCACTTGGGACACAACAATCCACCGTCTGTTTGAAATTTAAGGCAAGTTACTATTGGAACATACATTGTTAACTTAAATTTATGTATTCTACTCGATTTAACAATAGTATTCATTGAGAATGCGGAATATTATTTATTTAAATAACTAAAAAAATGTATCTAAGAGGAATCCAGATGAAAGAAGAAAGAGCATGCTGAATTGTATTAAGGGACCATTCAAATATTACGTACGACGTTTTTTGTCCCTTACTTTGTCTTATGAAGAGGGGGGCAGGGTGTCTGGATCCAATTTACGTAAAATTTTTGTCCGTCTTGAAACGTTGAATCGTTTCCAATTATCTTTTGTTATTTTTTCCATATATCCTGTAATTGATCACAACTTCCTCAGCTGTGGTACTGTTTCGCTCTTAATGCTGATAAATGTGGTACTCCAACACTGCATAATTATGCGATATCCAGTGCTCAAAGTAGTACAATGGCTTATATGGAGAGATGAAATAGCAGAAAGCGAGCATTTAACGAAGAGCAAATTCAAATATCTAACGTCTTACGTAAGAATGAGAGGAAGGGGAGTTTGGGAAAATCTTGCATTGTCTTACATAGGGAGAGGTCAAAAATGGCATAAATCGTCGAGCGTAATACATGAACGGCCCCTTATCCGTAGCACTCTCCGTTTCTGGTTTGGACACGTTTTGTTCTCCTGAATACTTTTTTGTCTGCTTCATCGACGTTAATGGAGAGGGCGCTTGCTATGGTGGTCGATGCTGGAAGCTGTAATGTGGGCGTGGCCTATCCGCCATATTTGTCAACCCCGATTTTCCACGCTTACAGGCTGACGCACTAATTTAGCAATTTTACGACATTTTCCATCCATAACTTACTATAATTCAGCATGTTCTAACTTCCATCATCTGGATTCCTCTTACATTCATTGTTTATTTCTTTAAATTAATTATATTCCGCATTCCCAATTAAATCTATCGTTAAATCGAGTAGAATACATAGATTTAAGGTAACAATGTATGTTTCAAGAGTTACATGCCTTAAATCACAAACATATAGCGAATTGTTGTGTCTCAAGAGGCAGAACGCAACAAAGATGAAGCTTTGACCCAAGGGGCTAGGCCGAATTTCCGGATTAGGGTATAGGCGCTGAAGAGTGAAAACACAAGCGTTTCTACAGTATGAATGGGTTTATTACAGGAGAGCCCTTGCCGGAGAGTAGTATGGCCTCCGGCTTCACCTTTGAGGTTGTTCCTGAGGAGAGATTTTCCGGAGTTTATATATTATTCTGGTGGTCCAGAAGGCAGCAGGCAGTGGTGTGGAAGGAGATTTTTGCTAAAGATTCCCACGAGAATAGATCACTGGGTGCAGCTGCCTTTTTGGCCACATTTTTGGTTAGAGCATGGGTGACCCATTAGGTAAAATTCTTTTGGAGTGCATTTAAAACCCAACACGACTTGGTTGGCGTTTGCTAATATTATGACGCCTAGTTAATGAGGCAGCTAACCGATCCTTTAAGAGAACATGTGACCCTTCGATCTCCTCTACATCCCTGACGTAACCCTCCGGTCCGTTCCCACATTAGACACTAACATATTGCACACTGTTATGTTATATGTTACTAACATATAGCACACTGTTATGTTATGACATTAGTGACTAACCACCTAGCTGCATGTGACCCTGTTCTTTAGCATGCCTCCCTTAAATATCCTACTTGCATGGCAATAGTGCATGTTTGGTGATCTTCACCCCCTGCCACACACCCTCGTGGTGGCTCGCAGGGTATTACGTAGATGTAGATGTAGACAACCACAAGGATCCGTAACTCACAAAAGACAGTATGGCGTACACACCAAGTGCTTATACCTAGCGGAGAAGACTACGATTATAACTGGATATTCTTGCTGTAATTCCGCTTATTCGTCTCTTCCGTCGTGCTATCCTAAGGAAAGTATGGAAAGAGCACGGATGACCGATATGATTATTATTTTGGTTGCCAGGCTACTGTTTTATGACGTAATGCCCTCTCCATCGACCACAATGTTCTGTGCGTATAGGCCGGGAGAACCTGCGATGTTCTGATTTGGGCTGGAATGAGTGGGGCGTACTTACTTGTGACCCTTACTTAGGACTTGTCCTGGGGGAAGCATATACGTGAAATTTGCGGACAGACAAATCGTAAATTAGGATATATTAAAAGAATACTAGGAATATGTGACGAGAAAGTAAAGGAGCGATGCTATTTTTCTCTCGTGAGACCTCACTTGGAGTACGCCGCTAGTATATGAGACCCTGACGAAGTAGGACTAGTTTCAGATATAGATCGAATACAGCGGAGGACAGCTAGATTTGTTAAAAATTGTTACGATAAATATAGCAGTGTTAGTAAATTCTTGAGTTAATTAGGATGGAAATCTCTATCCGATAGAAGGGAAAAATAAAGGTTAAATCTTTTGCGAAAGTTTGATGTAGACTATTTTTTGCCGGAGGTTCAACATATTTTGCTCGATCCAAACTACTATGGTAGAAACGATTACTGGAATAAGATTAAGGAAATAGACTGCAGAACCGATAATTTAAAATGTCATTTTTTTCCAAGTTAAAGTAGGGACCATAATTGATACGATAGATTAGTTCTAGGATACTTTGATCCCGACTAGGTAAAATGGGTGTTTGTACTTGCGCTAAATATTCTAGCAACATTATTTGTTACAAACCTCGCGTGCAATTTAAGGCATGATATAGCCCTTGCATGATTTAGTACCTCGTGGAACTATTTATCCGTCGCAGTAATTATAAAGACTAGTCGTATCTTAAGTAGTGTACTGCATGGTAGCATGTTCGTCCATTGTGCACTCTCCTAGTGTCTGGTCTGACCGCACACTGTTATCCTGACTGCTTTTGGTCAGCGCCTGGCATTCCGGGGGAGCATGCGCGGTTCAGATGTCATCAGGGATGAGGGCTTCATCTACATCTACGTCTGCGAAATACTGTGCAAGCCACAACTAGGGTGTGTGGCACGGGGTGATTCCACACCAGGCATGAAGCACTCATCCCAGTCCAATCAGACCCGCGCGCGTTCCCCGAAATGCCAGGCACAGACCAAAGCAGTCAGGACAACGGTACGCAGTCAGACTACAAACTAGGAGAGTGATACGAAGAGGTACATGCTACCATGCAACATACTACTCAAGATATAACTGCTGGGTAGTATTATTAATGTGACAAATAAATAGCACTACAAGGTGCTAAGACATGCAGGAGTATATCATGCCGGAGATTGCATGAGAGGTTAGTATCTACAATTCATGTTAAGATATTTAGCACTACTGAAAAAACCTATTTAAGCTAGTCAGTATCCTAGAACTGATCTATCACAACTATTATGGTCCCGTACTTTACGTGGAAAAAAATGACATTTTAAATCTATCGATTCTGCAGTCTTATTCCTGTGATCGTTCCTACCATAATAGTTTGGCTCTAGCAAAATATTTTCAACGTCGGGAAAAAATTGTCTACATCAAACTTTCGTAAAAGATTTAACCTATTTTTCTCCCTTCGATTGGATGGAGGTTCCCACGCTAATAATTTTGTAACACTACTACGTTTATCATAACAATTTTTAACAAATCTAGCTGCCCTCCGCTGTATACGATCTATATCTGAAACTAGAATGCCTGGTGTGGAATCACCCCGTGATACACACCCTAGAGGTGACTTTCACGGTGTTTCGAAAATGTAGATGTACCCCTCATGCTCCTTCCACGACACTTCTGGCCACGCCTCAGATGAGGGGGCCGACAAACTGCGGCCGAACAGTTCTTCGGTTCCGTAGCGACATGCGTCTGGCTCTGAAGAAAAATGACAAACACATCAAGTCGTAATATCATCCGTAGCAGAATTGTTGAAAACAATTTAACTCTCGGCCATTCTGGCCCGTGAAGCTGAATCTGTTGTTAATGATCCCCTTCAAACTACTCGATCCTTGGTTGCCTCTTCACCTTAGTTGCCCTCAAACGTTGCTTCCTACAACCCCTCCTGTTCTTAAGGTGACTTTGGCTTCACGATGTGTATCAAGACTTTAGACAAGACTCCTCTTTCAAGACGGTATTACAGTACAAATAGCCTTGATAAAACTGCTCTATTTCCATCTTAGTTTGTAAAACGCTCTAAAAATACGCTATATTGAGGTTTCCAGAATATCTGGCCGATGCCGGAGCCATCTAAATTAATTCGTTTTACACGGGGTTTGAAACTGCACAATTTAGAACAGCAAGATTTTTGGGTTTTCGTCAATAAATTTATTTCTCAGTGCCGACGTTTCGCCAATGTTTTCGGTATCTTCAGGGAATTGAAATGAGTGAAATTGAACCATCAAACATAGTAAAGTTAACTCTAAGCAGTATAAAAATCCTTTAATTTCTTTCCTGCTTAGTTATTTACTGTGATTGATGGTTCAATTCTGGTTATTTAAATGCCCTGATGATGCCGAAACATTTGGCAAAACATCGGCATTGAGAAATAAATTTATTGACGAAAACCCAAGAATCTTGCTGTTCTAAATTGTGCAGTTTCGAACCCTAGTCATAAGAGAGACCATATTCGAATTATAGGTTTAAATATCAGACTAAAATGTAGAACGCATGAATTTGATATTTCATTATTAATGGTGCAATAATTTATACTCATGTGACAGTAATTATAGGTAATTAAATGAAAATATCTGCATTAGTCTTTAATTTGACTCGTTTTTTCGCGCGGTAAGTTTAAAATTCCTTCAAAACGTGCGGTTTTTCTTTATCCCGAAGAAATTACCGAGGAGACAATATGATTAATTTTCAAATGTAATCTAAAAAACATACAAACTACACACTGTTAATTTTTTGGCGAGATCTAGGTGTTAAAAGTTCCTTATTTTTTTAAAGTAAGGTCTCTCTGGAGTGCATGCAAGTACCATTTCCCATGTAAAAGGGCTGGTATTTTGCGGCCAAAATCTTGGAAAGTAGTTCGATAAGGGGCTGATATTTTGATATTTTTGGAAGGGTGGAATATATTATTTTTAATGTGTCTAAATTCAATGATTTCTAGGTGAAATGATATTTCGCTCAAACTATCTTATAAAAAACAACATATGACTCTTTAGCGAATTTTTACATGGGCCTCTTTGATCTATTGAGAACACTATCAGCGCATTTTGTTGCTGCTTTGATTAGCTTGCAAAGATTGCAATGAAAAACACTCCTGAAAACTGCCTGCCAACTCAATGTGCAGTTTTGCTAACAAATTCCGCTATCAATATACTGCCCTGAAAAACCCATCCACCGTTTCTCAATGACCTCAGTTGTCGGTCGTATATTGCCACAGAGCCAGTGTTAATGAAAAGGATCCCGTGTGTGTGCGTACCCTACCTTTAATTTTAGTCTGACGTATTAGCTTCCCGCGCTTCCGTTTCTTTGTAAAAAATAATTGCTTTTCCGAAGCAAAATCGAATGCTTTTTATGCTTCCACAGATACCCTGATAGCTGTTCGATCGGTGTCGATGGAAAACATTTGTCTCACTTTATATGTCACTTATGTAAAAAATGCATTGATATTTAAAGTCCAAAGTTATTGTGTTAAACTAAAGTAATATATTTATAAAAAATATAAATTATTCTTTTATAAAGATTTATCTAACTGCGAAAAATACTTAAAAACTGTAACCCATTACCCGAAGATTTAGCCCAGGGATATACATTTTAAATACCTAATGCCTTCGCTGCTGATTGCCCTTTTTCTTTAAATTTTGACTGACTTCTATCGCATAACAGAGAGCAGAATGAAGCCTCTTAGGGATGCAACTTAGAGAATTCATGAAGGGGAACCAGAAAACAACGGTCGAAAAAATGTCAAAAAAGTAGAAAATATGATTTTTGGCCAGCTTTTTCCAATTTGGCCCCACTGAGCGGTTGTACCTCCCGCGCCAACCAACGAACGCGCCTTAACAGAAAAGTCTGACGGCAGTTTGTCATTTTCATGTTTTTCCAAGAAATTCAGTCCACGTCCAAAAACTCCACTTAAAGGCGATGTTTGCTACTCTCCATAACGTTTATCATTCTTCCGACTGAATGAGGGAAGTATCCCAAATTAATCTTATCTCGCCTCTTGTACTAAAAACGCCCTGCTACAAAATCATCCTCGACGATTTTGGCATGCATGGTTGATTCGTACAATATGCACAGAATCAGTGTAGAAACGTCCTCTGCCTCTGAGGGGTCGTGTATAAACTACGTTACCAACTTAGGTGGGGGGAGAGGGTCGCCTAAAAACCTACTGCGGTTAACGAGGGGGCGGGGAGGTTCACTAAAAGTAACGTAGCTGTTACAATAAGCCCGTGTACGTTTCTTACTCGTCAACATCGCGTCGACAGTACTACAAAGTTTAAAAAGAGGAAGGGCGCGCAGGCTGTTTCTTACGTTTCTTACACCCCAAGCTTCTACTTTAAATCAATGTAACTGAACTATTGCCTTCACAATGATGCAAGTCTTCGTAACACCAAATTGCTTATATTTTAAACATCTCACCGCTTAAATAGCGACCTCGCGATAAGTTCTAGTTTTTTTTAAACTTCGTGTGAATCAGAGTTGATTTTTAGAATTTGAAAATGAATATTACTCGTTCCAATTGAGATTAGATAGTTTTATTCTATCTAGTTCGGCTACTTTATTTGTCTTATTTCAGCCTTTCAACCTATCCCTAAAAAAAACCTACTCAACGATTGAGAAAATATTTTGATTTTCAAATTTCATTTGTAGAGACAACGTTACATGTCGGGGTGGGCGGGGGAGGGACTTGGGAGAATTTCTACGGTTGTCAAAGAAGGGAGGGAGGGGGTAAAAGAAAATCACCGAATACGGTAACGTAGTTTATGCACGACCCCTTACAGCCATAGATAACTTTAAATCAACGCAAACGACCAGACATTACGACCGTACATATTTCTTGTTGCATCATCGAGGCATTTCGTTTCTAACATATTTCAGTGCATGTTGATTGTGTCACGATCTTTCCCAAATTCTTATTCCATGGATGGACATTCAAAATTTTCACATGGATGATGGTAAAAACATTAACAAATAAGGAAATCAATATTACTACGACAACAATCCTCAGTTTTGATGGCGCTATTTTATCTCAATCCCGACACAAGAACTTATTGACGGTGATACTTGATTTAATGCGAGGCTAGAATGGTCTGTGGATTTGAAAATTTTCCCCGTGACTAAAGTTTTGGTTGCACTGGCATATCTTTCCTCTAAGAAATCCTTACTTAAATATTGTGAAAGACCAGGTTTATGGTTGGAAATAGTGGTAACTGGCATGGTAATCGGTTTTCGGTCTAAACTTTTGAACACCTTCAATTGTTTTTTCAAAACATGATATTTAAAATAAAAACCACTAGAGTACAATCGTTATATTTTCCAGACAGATTTTTTTAACGGTAAAATGAATAAGTATGAAAATCCGACTCGCCGGAAGAAAATGTTTGGAAACATAAGCCGCACCAACTAACAAATTTGTTATTTTTGGGTGAAGTGATAGGCAACTCTTAAAAGACAAAAGGAATACGTTTGTATCTCTTATGGTTCTGTGTGTGAGTGTGTGTTCCACGTGTGAGTTCCTATATAGTGTTCGAATTTGGTCCATCCTACCTATAATTAATCGTGTTATGTATATATTTCATATGTTTTTGAACCCTCATTCAGATAATGGCAACCGTAATGTGTATATGCATGCCGAACTGAATGGCGTCGATAACCTATTAGTGAGTAGCGTTAGTCTATTAGTCTAGCTTCTAAGGAGTAATACCATAAGGACGACGTAGTTATTGTCTGTAAAACCTTTGAAGTAATAAAATACTTCAGTAATACATGTAGAGCTAGCGCTTATTTGTGGATG
Source organism: Ceriagrion tenellum (assembly GCA_963169105.1). NCBI lineage: Eukaryota > Metazoa > Arthropoda > Insecta > Odonata > Coenagrionidae > Ceriagrion > Ceriagrion tenellum. Next base: position 152,935,320 of record OY720632.1, on the reverse strand, counting down.
AGGCTTTGACAATTCTCTAGGTGACAAAAGAAGGTTGGAAGCAATGAAGATGTGGTGGCATCGAAGCATGATGAAGGTAAAATAATAAGAGAGTAATAAAGGAATTCTGCGAATGTTTGGAGAGAAATTGTGCATAAAGAAAATTCGGAGAAGGGGCGGAGGCAAACTAATGGGGCATATTTTACGACACGACACCATCTTTAAAGATCTACCTAAGAAAAAATAAATGCGAAGTGTTACCGAGGAAAAACAACATTGGAATAGATGAAGGAAGACATGTGGGATATTTAAATGGAAACTAATGATGGGAGAAAATGTCTTACTGAGAGGAGATAGGAACGCAAAACCAGCAGTAAACCAATCTTCGGATTGATGTCGGATATTGATGATGAGGTGACGCGACTATTTAGCTTTCCCTCTGTTACCTGTTTATTCATACACTTTTTGGTTACTCGCAAATTCATTCAGGGTTGGATTTCGGTGTTTGAGGGCCCTGGGAGGAATAAGTAAATGAGTTCTTATATTATTTATCTGATGTACTCAACAATACTATTTGTAACTACGATCGTTTGTAGACGAAATAAATTAATAGTTACAAACACTTGGTTTCAACATCACCCTAGGCAATGGTACGTATGGAAAAGGCCAGGGTATATATGGAACTATGAAATTGAATACATCATGGCCAGAGAGGGGTTTATAAAGTGTCAGCAACTCGCTTAGTTATCCGGGGAAGGATGCGTACTCAGATCATAATTTAGTTATGATGAAATGTGATGCTCGACTCACAAGGCTTCGTAAATGAAGAAAAACAAAGAGATGGAACGTGGAAGCCTTAAAAGAGCTGAAAAGGAGCAAATACCAGGAGCTAACACATGGGTGAAGCAATTCTATAGAAAGTAATCGAGGAAATGTTTAAAGCAGGCGCACAACGGTTCCAATCGCTAATCTAGTGGGACAAAATCATTTGTATAACATTCGGATAAACAGTCACTCTATTTATATCGTCAACTAATTACTTTATCATGATTTATAGCTTTGGCAAGGATTTATTAAGTTATAACAGTGTCTTTAAGTTATGTGTTGAGATTGCCGTCCCTCCGCTCAGATCCAGACGGTGTCTGACCAGTTACTATGTGCATATATAGCCTGCAAAGAAGTTAAAATGATAGGAATTATAAATTCTAACATGATATTTTAGCAAACGGTATTTGGTAATGCATAGCGTGACATTTTTTTTCATTTTTTTCCCAACTTTTGCGTCCCTGGTTCATAATATTATTCCCTCCGTCTCAGAAACTCCTCTTTTCTCCCCCTTCAGATATTTTAACTGACATTTTAAAAATATATGCTTCGATAGAATAAAAAAAATCTTCAGTTTTATACAGGAAATTCTCTATAGTTACATATATTTCCAGCAGTTCTTGCCACATACTTGCGTCTTTTTTGAATAATTCCCTTCTTGTTCCATTGAGTTTGAAAACTAGCGCCATCCTCGAGGCATTAGGGAGCGAACAAAGAAATTACAATTCAGGACGAATCCAGGAGTACCGGGAGAAAAACACGCTGGTACACGCCATTATAAATTTTTTAAACTTATAACGGCGTGGCATTTATCAAAGGTGGAAGAGGAAACAATATGATCAATCAGAATGGGGAGGCTAATGAAACAATGGTTCACAGGAAAAATTATTATTCATTTATTACATCGATATTGCAATTAGACATTGCCTGGTGGCAATATCACATTATTTTAGGCGAAAATAATAATAAAGTTTTAAAAAAATACTTAAACCTATATAAAACATCAAACAATCCTCTCGCTTTTTATTTGTAATAATTCAAAAAAAATTACAGTCCTAGGTAATGGTTTTGTGAGTTCTTCTGGTAATTGATTCCATTCAAGGACCCCACGATTTAAGGAGGAGTACTCTGTGGTTTGAGGCTTGATGGAGTGGAATCGGAAGATAACCAAGTATGGAAAAATAGGGAACTTCCACTTTGATATATTTATTCCAACCGGTTTCGCTTTTTACAGCATCTTCAGGTCATAATCATACCTGAAGATGCTGTAAAAAGCGCAACCGGTCGGAATAAATTTATCACAGTGGAAGTTGCCTATTTTTTCATATTTAGTTAAGGAGGAGTATTTGACAGCATTTGTTTTTTGCCTCCTCAATTTGAGTTTCAGCGGGTGGTCATTTTTCCCCACAAAATCTAGTGTTCCCAGCCTCTTCTCCAATTCCAACCAGGCTGGATGTTTTGAATAGCATTTGAACATTCCCAACAATCTATTTACCTTTCTTCTATCTTGAAGTGTACTCCATTCCAGTTCCTCTGACATGCTGCTAACACTATCTGTATTTTTATGACTCCCCAAAACGTACCTTGCTGCTTTTCTTATGGACCATTTCCAAGCTCTTTGCCTTCCCCTTACCATGGGGATGGCATACTCAAGCATAAGTCTAACGGTAGTGAAATATTCCAGCTCTTTTACCTTTTCGGACATTTTTTTATGTTCCTCATTACGTAGTGGAGGTTTTTAAACGCTCTCACAGCTCTCTGTATATTTCTATGTGGGTCCCCCATCCTAAATATTTTGTAAACAGGACGCCCAGGTACTTACAAATTTTCTGAACTTTCTGAATTGACTATCTGGACTCTCTGACACGAACTATCTGACTTGGTTATTACGTCTCCATTTAATTTACCGTCAATTCTATCACGTACCCTCTTATTTGAAAATTTCATTTCATTAAGGCGGCAGAGGAGAGAAGGAATTGGAAAAACGTCGATTCTAACCTAGGCAAGAGGAAGTTTCAGGAAATAATAAATAAAATTCGGTGGGTAACTAATCAAGGCAAACTGGTGGAGAAGACAATGTAAGGAAATGGAAAGGCTAATGGAAATTGAGGAAGTGGGTGCGCTATGCGCTAAAGTAAAATTTTTATGGAGAGGTAAGAGAGGTCAAACAGCTCCGAAGGTTAATGACAAAAGATATTAATCGAACAGAAAGATATCCAAGATATGCGAGAGAATTCGAGGAAGAACTAAGAACCAACATTTGATAGACCTGTGAGCCGAGATGAAGAGGATAAGAGGACAGTATAGAGAATAAACTCGGATCGGAGATACTCGGCAGCGAAATAGAGAAGACATTACGGTAGATGAAGTCTAGAAAAGCTGTGGGAGTAGATAGTACGTCTGCGGAGTTACTGAAGAATTAGGGAATTACGGATTGACGATACTGATCAAACTTATCCGTAGCACCTACGAGAATGGATTATGGCCAGATGGTATGAGTGATTCTTTTATTAATTGACTCCTGTAGTACC